>JAINUG010000255.1:0-242500 GCA_029706075.1 Aldrovandia affinis | reverse complement strand
GCGACGGAGCGTCCGGAATACAGATGGGCGAGCGTATCTCCTCGTTCCGGCGGGCCGGAGCACGCGCGGTGGTGGCGGCGGCGGCGGCGCTCTTTTGAGTGTCACAGCGCCGTATATCACCAGGTATGGCCCCCCTACGCTCTGTGGCGTGCCGGGGTCAAGGTTGCGCCTCCGCAGTTATGTCTGGCATGGCGGGCATGCCTAGCGCACTGTAGCAGGGATCCGTACAGTATGACCTGTCCCATGCTCACATCTGTCATGTGATTCCCTCTCAGATTTACAGCCCCTGGCTTCTGCGCTTCTGATATTACATCACTATGCTGCATTTACCTACTCTGATTGGGTAGGTTTCACGTGTCCTCCGACTCGCTAGAAATCTATTTAATGCTCACAGCCTACTTAATAAAGAAAGAGACTGGTGCAGCGGAATGTATACTGTTTTGGAATGACTAATCCACTCAGATGAAGGTCATTAACACTGAAGTACGTGACAGAAAACCAGATAATGCACTAAACTGTATATGACACAACTAATTAAACTCAGCGACGCAAAGGCTTCTGGGAGCTGCGGGTAAACATGACCCGAAGTGCAGTTTACAGCGCGAGTTTGATACTCGGATCTTTGAAATGTGTTATTGCGCAATTACAGCAGTCGCTTTTAAATTGGCGTTGAGTCGCGCTGCTTAAAAAAACCTGCACATGGCAATAAAATGACTTTATACATAAAATAACATTTCGTTTGACTAGTCATTACAATAATTCCATTTCCTCCCAAAACGCACGGTGATAAATTGAATTTGCGAGGAGAAAAATATACATGTATGGCGTTTCTGACGTCTCTGTGGGAAAAAAAGCCTCAGTGGAAAAAGGAAAAAACTCACTTTGTTGGTATCAATTACCAGGAGACGGTTGATCAATTTTAGCGACAGGGTAATGATTTGTTGTCAGGTGTTTGTTGAGGAACAGCAGCAGAGGGTTTGTCGTTTTTTTTTTTTCCCAGTCCTCCACAATGAGCAAAAATGAAAACGGCTTCTGAATAGAGATGGAGTTGTGGAATCGTTTGCCATGAATGTTGTGTGACCCCTTTAACCAGTTGAGAAGCTGATTGTGTTCTCTTTGGGCTGTAATTTTCTACTGATGGGCTGCCAGAACCGCTGGTATTACAAAAGCTTTCTTGACACCACGACAATTACCATTACTGAAATTGAATTGAAATGACTGCATTGTTAAAAAGTGAGGACACCGTGTTACATTTTACCGATGGTTAGTGAAGAGAATGGAGACAGAAGTTTGCCTTCATTATACGTTTCCATAATGAAACATTATTTACGTTGTTAATGGGAACAAATGCGAGACCATTTCAGAGAAAAGGCAGCAGTATAAATGGCTGGCCACTGCATTCAGTAGTACTGTACGGTGTACAAAAAGACCTGCCTACTGCTCTTGGTTATTCTTGAAAAACCCTGTGGTTACTGTACGTTACATTGATCTAAACCTCAATCTGAATATCAATATATTTGTTCCTAAAACATTCAAAATGATTTATTTGTGTTGTGTTATTTATTGTGTGTACACAATTTCATGATATTTCTTGATCATAAATGTATATAACCTGACTTTATGCACCCTAAAATCTGAACTCTGAACTAAATGGTTCTTGCACTGTTGTTCTGTACAACACTGTGCCCTTTGTGCTTGTGCTCCATCAGCTTCCTGAATTTGCACCAGACTTCTGGCAAGGAATGATAATTTGATATATTTCATATATTTGAGATAATTTGATGAAGGAATATTTGTATAGTCAATGATCCAGGCTCCCTCCACACTGAGAGAGATCATTCTCAAGGAGTTTGTGTGCAATACTGTAATGTCAAGGGCCTGGAAGAGATGTTCAAGACAATAATGAGCCCCCCCCCCCTCCCCAGGGTCTTTAATAATCCCAGAAACAGAAATTCCCATTGCATGCTGGGAAGACAGAATCTGGACATTCTCTGGGACACGTCTTGGCTCCTTCTGGAGGAAAAGCATCACATTAGGCTAAAGTAATGCAGAAATGTCTAGCTGTGTTGCATTGAGACTAGCTTTTCCCTGTACAGCTGGCCCTGGCTGATTATAAAAAATCCCATGGAAGTATACAGCTCTTGCACTTATGAAATATGTCACTTACTTAAAGTGCACTGATTGACATTTAGAAATGATTCTTCTCTCAAGGAGGAAAAAAAAAAAAAAAAAAAAAAAAAGCTTGTGCTTGCATGCTTGCATATAAATAAATAACTTCCTATAAGGTAGCAATTGTGTTTAAATAGCATTATGAGAGAGGATTTTCCCAGACAAATTGCTTTAAAGTGTAGAGACAATTACTTCAGGCAGAAGTGACTCAGTTATTATCTCCACTTTCCACTTTGTTTTAATTCGTGTTTTGAAAAATGCTCCATTGACCAGCACATCCATTTCTCTCCTGGTCCTAATGACGACTGTGTATTTATCTGTTCATGGCTCGCCCGGCCCCTGTAAATAATACTTTTAAATGATGAACAATCCATCGTCAGCCATGTTACACTCGCTTGTAATGAACTGAAGTAATTTGTGTCACAGTAATTACACACTTGTCTGATTAAAGATCTTGGTGCCGGATAGTTTTCGGGTAATTATTCCCTTTGCTTCGTGTGATAAGCTGGAATTGTTCAGACTGGGGGGGGGGGGTTAAGCCACAGAGGAAGGGAGCTAAGGCATAATGTCCAGGTGCTCCCCCACAATCCCACATTCTCTTGGCTCCCCGCCCCACACCACCAATATAGCTGCACCAGAAATATATTGAGCCACAGTGTGTTCAAACATCCGGTCTAAAAACGGCCATTCCCTGAAATGACTGTCTTCCCCCCCCCCCTGCTGCCACTATCTGAGTGCCAATAATGGGACAGGGTCTCTAAATGCTCTTAAGACACATGCATATTCATTCAGTTGACAATTAAAACGTCAAAGGTAGGCCCATTTCTCAAAGGCCTGAAGCGCGGCCCTTCTCCAGCGCTGACTAATCCGCTGCGTGTTGTTTGTAATCGATACCCACTGCCTGCGAGCGGCTCTCTCCTTGGATGCAGGTGCGTCGGTCGTGCGGTTGTTCTTCCTGCGTTCGGCGTAGCAGAGCCTCGCGCGCGCGCGTACACTTTCGTCTTTCTTCATGCTCCGCAGCCTCCGTCCAGATGAATTCCTCTCCATGGGAGCCCGCTCCATATCCATTTCCCTCCCTTTTTGTACGCCGGGGCGAACGGCTCCCGTATCCGTCACCTGCGTCGTTTCTGACCACTGCAGTTTTTTGTTTTTCCCCTAAAGTGCTGAGTAGAAAGACGGCACGCGGTGCTGTCATACCTGCTAAAAATTGTATCCGGGGCCAGAAAGTGTGTCGTCCCGTGGTCTCGGAGGGGAAGCGAATGTGGGGTGGTGGTGGGGGGAGGAGGGGGTCGACAGTGAAGGATCTAGCCGTCGAGGCGTGAAATGAGAGGATGAAGGTAACTGCTGTTGTCCCAGTGAGGGGGCTTGTGGGAATAGTGACATCAGGACCCAAGAGTGCCGCCTCGTGATGTCACGGGAAGGACAGAATTAGAACGAGGTTAACGTCAGGTGTTAACTGTGCCCACCCAGCGCCCGCGGCGGCGGGACGGGGGGGGAGGGGCCCGGCGAGCACGCGGGGGAGAGACAGCGCAGCGCCAGCGCCAGGTCCCGCTGAAGACGGGGGCCCTAATCTCTAATTGTGACAGCTGGGGCTGGCGCGGCGCTTGTCGTCTCGCGCAGCACTCACCTGGCGCGGACCCATGTTGGGCTGACAGTTTAAGAGCAGGGATTATCCTGTCCCGCAACCTCAAATTAAAAAAACAGAAAAGGTATAAGGAGCTAAAAAGTGCTATCTCTCTGTACTTAGCGAAAACACCATCGCTGTCAACATTAATTATCATCTTGAGCTAGCAGGCCCGTTTTTTTTCTTTCATTAGTTTTCAAACACCAGGCCTACCAGGAGGGATGACACATGCTACATGACATTTAAAGCGCCAGGGTTTATTTATTTATTTTGCTTGCTCCAGACTATCATTACTCTTGCCCGATCTCAGATTGCACTTGTTTGCATATGAAAAAGGATGGGGTTTTTTTTCTTTCTTTTCCTGTTGTACTGACATCTATACTTAGAAGACCTTAGAGGAATGATAATGCAGCATTGTGACAACATTGGGAGGCTGTAACCCGGGGCGCCAGGTCTTGAAGGCGGAGCTTACAGGGAATGCCGGGACCACCTGTGAGTGTTGTGGGTAGCACGTAAGCTCTCATTTGTGTCCCTACAATGACTTTTCTACAGCTACTTGATGACTTTTGTTCAAACAATATGCACAAACATGCAATTAGCAGGTTTTCGGCAACAGCCGTTTAATCTCTCTCAGACTCTCTCTGACTTGTCTTCGCGAAAAGACTCAAGGGGGGATCGGGACCGAGATGCAGTTGGGAGTCAGAGCCAGCGAACGCATTGAAATCTCAATACACCGTCGAGTCCTGCTCACAGTGCCACAGAAGAGACGAGGTTCTGAAGTGCTCTGTCTCAGCAGAAAGGGTGATGGAGCTTATGGCAGAAGATAAATGTTATATGAGATTATAAAAATTTTAGGCTTCGCAACGCTTGTATTGGGACGACACACTGCTGAATTAAAGATGATAAACGACACCCAAAACCGCACAGGAGTGGGAGTTCGTGGAACGATGCGGAATGTTGACCCGTCCCGTTTGCTTCACATTGCAAAAACAAGAACATAAGAAAAACTGGTTCTTGCCCCAATAATCAAAGAGTGAAGTAAATATGGGAATCAGTGCCTGGGATGGAAACTAGGCCCGATTTGACTCTGTTTATTTTTGGAACAAGCGATAGGGCTTTTAGTCTGGGGCTGGTGGTCACATAGAATTCCTGTCTCTAGATAGCATTCGTCAGTTGATATGGTTAGTCCTGAAAAGCAGGGCTCCATACTGCACTGGGCTGCATGCATTATGTGACCTACAAACATGGACAGTTCTCAAATTTCCACATATTTTTATTCATGTTTATGTGCTAAACATAGGTGAAAGACATGACAGCTCTTGAGTGTTGTCTTGATCTGGTAAATACAAAAGCGCCGTTTACAGCTGTGCCGTTGCTTCCTCCCTTTTTTGTATAAAATAAGAAATGTCAGAATGAAATGAGACTCAGTCCTTTGTTTACTCTAGTACCCATGTGTTATTCCTGTTGGGTGACCAAATTCTGGACAGGACAGTGATATAAATGTAATATTTTAAATCAAAATGGTCATTCTGAAGATAGAGCAACTTCAGTATTAATGTGGATTTGGAAGGCTTCTTATGTGTGTGTGTGTGTGTGTGTGTGTGTGTGTGTGCATGCACCTCTGTGTGTGTGTGTGTGTGTGTGTGTGTGTGTGTGTGTGTGTGTGTGTGTGTGTGTGTGTGTGTGTGTGTGTGTGTGTGTGTGTGTGTGAGTGCACGCCAAGTTATCAAGTCATTGATGCGCAGAAAATCTGTGTTAATGTGTGTCAGCAGCCATTGTGCCCCTGTGTAGCCCATACTAAGTGTATGCATTGTGAGTGGAGTGAAGTCTCTCTAATCTTCTGAAATGCAGGTAGGTTATACGGGGCCACAGCTCTTACCGGCGGAAGGCAGTTTACTGCATTAAATAAGTTATTTCCCCGCGCAAAAAAAAAAAAACAGGATCCACTTTCATTTAAAGAAACAAAAAAAATAAAAAATAAAAAATGGCCAAGAAAAAAACCAACAACAACAACTGAGGAAAACAAGTTTGCCAAGAATCAATGAAGTCCCAGGCTGGCTGCTGCGGTTCATTACTTTCGGAGAAAGGGAAGAGAAGAAAACTCAAAGAGGTTGTGAAGAGTGGACCCTTCTTATCAGCTCGGGCAGACCTGGCACCAGTCCTTTGGCTCCTCTGCTTTCACGCCACTCGTTAATGAATGTAAATTACAGGGAATTCCACAGTGCTCGGTGCCGCGCACCAGGATGCCAGCTCTTGTTGTTCCTATGGCGATAGCTGTCTGGCACTAGGTGTAGCTGTAACTTATCCCCCCCCCCAAAGAAAGAGAAAAAGCTCTGGTCAAACCTCGAACGTAGCCCAGATATATGGGTCTTGGCCGTAAACCTCCTTTGTTTTGATCCCTGACACAGACGTAAACACACACACACACACACACACACACACACACGCACGCATAGACATGCAGATGCAGATGCACACACAAAAACACACAGACACACACACACCATCAGATTGACTTAATTTTTGAATGGTGGTCATTGTCCTGTCGTGAACCAGTCCCCACTAGTTTTTGAAAGTTTGAAACTGTCATCCCAAGTGCCTCCCTGCCCAGCCCTCACTCCTGACAGCAGTGTGTTTGAGGCAGCTTCAACCTGAAATTATATTGTCTACAAAACCCAGTAACAAGCTATAGATACAGCAACAATCAGTGCCCCAGAGATCCGGAGGATATAACACAAGGAGTCAGAGAAAACATCCAGTACATTTTAAATAGGGTGGTACTACATGTGTAGATGGCAATGCACATTTACAATATGGATTAATTTACAAAATACAGGCGGGAAAAATTCATTCTCGACACATTTGCTTTAGGGAGTCAAGTCCATGATGTTTTTTTCAAAAAACTGTTAATAGTACATGCAATGGCTTTTGTTCATATTTGTCATAACACAATTTACTAAGAATTCATAGCTTTTGAACTGTTTGGACTGCTTTAATATGCAGTATCATCAAACATTAATACGACAAGAACTAATGTGCATATGTGAATGTAGCAGCATTTATCCAAAAAACGAACTGAAAATTTAACATAGTTTAACTGAAAATATATATATACAGTACCTACACCTACAAACAGGTCTGCAAGAATCGCATGTGTGCATTACTAATAATTTATTGATAGAGACTCACTGTTTAGAATTCTTCGTGAAAATTGTGAAAGAAACTGTGGAGTGTGATCCAAAATCTCGTGACAATATTTTGACACAATTTGCAGCCGTTCCTCAAGGGGGAGAGGACTGCGGGCCAGCTCCGTTGCTCATTAGCATTTCACACGTCGCCTCCCCCTTCTGTTAGCATGAAAGCGGTTGGAACGGCGCTGCACGAGCAGTGACAGATACTTGGGAAACATGGCCTGGCATGAACTACACATGTGGCATGACTAAAAAAGAGAGAGACCATCAGAAGGGCTCTGTTATTGTGAGGATTTTCCCCGGGAGACTCCGTTGGGGAGAGCAGATGAATTCTGTGTCGCTGCGATACGGGAGCTGCGTGGTACGCCGCCAACGAGAAGATCCCGGAAAATCACACGGACGCCGCACTCGCTGGGCCATGAAAGAGCCCGGCAGAGGGACGAGCGCATGCGGGGCATTGAATAGAGACGATCGCGTGACCCGCCAAAGTCAAAAGTCGAGCGGGAAGTCCACCGGCCCCCAGCAGGCACGGTCCCTATTGGCTGGTGCAGGGAGAGCCCGGAGCAACGCTTGCCGATGACTCGCCGCTCCGCTTCCTCACTCGCAGTGGAAGTAGCAGCCCGTTTTCACCCAATTTGTGCTGATGACCCCTGGGTCACCTTTGACACCTGCCCCCCCCACAAACCAAGCCTTTCCAAAATCAAACTCCATATTCCCAGCCCCCCGGCGCCGCTCTCTCTCTCTCCCCGCCCAGCGTGGTGTGCTCCCAGCCGCGTGACAGTTTGCCCTAGTGGCGGATATGTTCTCTTCTGATGGGCTATCATGACAGATGTCCGGGAGCAGCCGGTCAGAGATTGGGAGTGAGACAGGGGCCCCTTAGCGCTCACACACACACACACACACACACACACACACACACTCACTCACACTCACACATACACACACACACACTCACACTCACACACACACACACACACACACTCACACACTCACACACTTACACTCACACACTCACTCACACACTTACACTCACACTCACACTCTGACACGCACACGCACATGCACACACACTCACACTCACACTCACACACACACACACACTCTCTCACTCACACTCACACACACACACACACACTCACACACTCACACTCACTCCAGGGCCTGGGCCTCCAGGTCCGGCTGCCATCTCACTCCTGGTACAAAGAGACATTTTAAAAAGTCTAAACTTTAAAAGCGTGGAAGCGAGCCCTGCCACCCTGTTTGCGTTCCGCATGTCCAGCACCAGCTCGTGACCCGTGGCATTACATGACAAGCCCGGAGCGCTGGCTCTGAGATTACATAGAGAGGGCCCTGCTCGTGTTACCAGACAGGGCATGCGGTTCAAGGAGGCAATGACGTTAGCAGCGCGTGCAGGGAAAATCTTTAGTGTTCCAGTTCTAAATTGGTCATCCACTTAGAGGATGTGTTAAAGTCCAACTCGAAACCGGTGCGGCATTCAAATGAGTCTAGTCCTGCCAGACCAGTAGCAGTCGCGGCTCTTGTGCAATCGAGACATCACGAGCTGGGAGCCTGTGATGTCATGTGCCCCCTCCTGTAATTTTAAACAGGATCGTGACAATGCTTACGCTGATCCGCCCGTCCGACGGCCGTCAGCTTGAACCGAGGGGCGATCCCGAGCAGGGGAAAGAATGCGAGGCGCTGTCACGCACGGGGGCTCGGCGGCAGACCGGTCTGTTCAGGGTCCGCTTACTCCCGCCGGATGGGGTTTCAGCCCCGTGACCCGCCCAGCGCGGAGCCAAACGTCTCGGAGGTCACGCGCTCGCGCTCACACGCCCACCCCCACCCCGCCGCCGTCACGCTCGCACCTCGATCCTCCCCGTCGCTTCACTCCGCCGCCCATGTGACCGCGGCCGCCGTTCGTCTCCCCTCCGCCTCCCCCTAATGATATGCCCTGCTCTCCGAGAGAGCGCACTCGCAAAAGGTCACGGGCACGGCGGTCCCGGCGGATCGCTCCTTATCTGCGGACTTCTTGATATGCGGCGGGGGGCAGGAGTTGCAAACACCAAAGTCGCTGAATCGTCCTTTTGTTACGGGGCGGCTGGGCCAATCAGTTGGCGCGCGCGGTAGATTTGCGATGAGTGCAAGTGTACGTGCTGGGCGGGGAGGATCGTTTTCTTTCCCGGGCGCCAGGTTTTTGACAGTTTCGGCTGCACGCAGAAGTTAGGAGTCCCCTTCACCTCTCCCCTGCAGAACCCGAGCCACAGCAGGAATTCATCCTTGTCCTTACAGGAGCACGGTAAAGGCTTTTTGGCAGGTACTGCTGTCAGTTGGAGAAGTTTCTTAAGTTGCAGGGGGGTCAATTGTTTCCGGTACAGCATGGCTCTGATGTGCATGTGTATCGGCCTTCCTGACAGAGCCCAAATGGCTGCATTACTTAGAGTTTTCAGGCCTGTCCCCCACCCTGCCCCCCTTCATCCTACCCTGACCAAGGAAGCATCCAGTATGCATGGGAATGCATGCCATTGCCATAAAGAGAGGTGGACAAAAAACCGCAACACTGCAGGACACGTGAAGAAGACATGGACACGTGACACAAGTGTGCTCCTGGAATACAGTGGGGTCCAAAAGTTCACTACCAAGATCTGTCTGTTTTCATCGTTCGTCGAAAACTAACACAACATTTTTACTCATGTGGTGTTTGTTATTCAAGAATGTCATAAAACACTGATACGGATTAAAAAAATATGTTTGTTCGAGGAAGGATGGTATGAAATTGAAATGTCTATAAATATTTTGTTTGCACACCATTGCTTTTCATTTCCTCATTTCCAAATCTTGTGACACCTAATTTTTCATTTAAGTTTTAATGCATTAAGGCACTCCCAATACACAGTGTGAGTTGTTTTGGTCTTATAACAATTAATACCGGATATTGACATAATGAATATGGTCCTCTATGTGTTCTTGTTGCTACTGCAGGTGCTTTAATCTTGAGAAATGACACTTAGCACCTTTGCAAAAGTTTTTGCAGCTGTTCGTAATTATGTCGGCAGTGCTTAGTGAAGTAGTTAGAGGTCAAATTGTTCTCCTGAGTAAAAATGTTGTGTTAGTTTTTGATGAATGATGAAAACAAAGAGATCTTGGTAGTGGACTCAGACCTTTGGACCCCACTGTATGTTCATCCGGAGAACCTGTGACATCAGGAACAAATTGCAACCTCACACTAGCGGCAGTCAGTGCTAACAGGAGAGCTGTTTAACTTGTGCGCCATTCCATAAAATGCACCGCAAATAATTTGACAGAATTTTTTTTTCTACAGAACAGCTGGGATTCTGCTCTAGGCTTTGTTCTTTTCTTCTCTCTCTCTCTCTCTCTCTCTCTCTCTCTCTCTCTCTCTCTCTCTCTCTCTCTCTCTCTCTCTCTCTCTCCCTCTCCCTCTCCCTCTCTCTCTCTCTCTCTCTCGCTCTACTGCAGTGGCGTTATTCAAGGAACGGCTCCATTTCATAGAGTAAGAGGTTAATTATTGCCACTTTCATTTAACTCTGTAAGGCACCAGAATTCAATCAGCTTTGGAACGCTAGGGTAAGGTTTGCTTGAGATGTAAGTTCATAAAAAGGCCATAAGCGGCTCGGCCGACACCTCAGACAGGGATCCGATGAAGAGATCACATTGACCACCCCGCGCGAGTCATTTTGCGACTTTCCCTCCCCATCTGAGCAAATGACAACGCCACTGAAATATGTATTTTTGATAAAGCAGTCTCTTCATCAGGCTCCTTGAGCTGTAATATTTGCTTTGCTTTCCATCTCACGTGAAAGAGTATTGATTTAGCCTCTGATGTGCATTATTCTCGGCCCCAGCGTTGCTTTTTGAAAGCATGACAGAAATGGATCTATTGTAATCATATTCCACCGGTAACGCGCCTGTCCCATTACCGTGTAGAGAATTCATCTTGTAGTTCTGTACGGCGGCCCTCTAATTGCACTCTTACTATACGGAATCTAATTCCGAAAAAGGGCCCCTCTGTGATTCCTAGACTTCAGACAACAGCAGCAGCTTCCTGGTGAGTAAACATCTCCTCACTGGAAGAGCCAGATAGGGGCCCGAGCTCCAGCCATCCTTTATCTGAGCCGGTGTCGCACATCAATAATATTCCCCTCTTTTAATCTCTCAAAAACAAAGGCAAGGCTACGGAAAGACAGAGTCGGGCCTGGTGCGTGATGAAGTGTCTTATTTGCATCGCTTGAGAATTATTCGGAGGATTCTTCCTGTGTAAACCTACAATTTAACTGACATTAAAAGCTTGTTTTTTTATATATTTCCCCACTAAGCACAAACAAATAATAACATAACACAATAATATCATATAATTGCATTGTATTATTATTCATGATATAATGCAATACAGTAATATGACTATGTGTATAAAACAGGGATGTATATCTTTCAAGAACAATCCCACATTGCGTGTAGCTTCTCAGTTCTCCTTCATCTCTAATGTCCTCTGTAATAACTGCTCATTGATTTTAAGTGTGTGGCTTTCAATGAGAAATACCCACTCTGCAGGGAGGCGAGTCTTGCTGAGATTTTAGGAGAGCGAATAATGGTTCTCGTTAATTATTCACATTTCTTTAATAGCATGATATGCTACAGCCACGCACTTCAAAACAAAACGAGCTCCATACATTCATTTAATTCCATTTCACAGAAATAATTGCTATAGCGCATATTGTGAATGGAAAACGATATCGATAGGAAAATGTTCCGATATCTTTTTAGATTTGGCCCTAACTCTGACACCTGTGATATGATTTATGGATAAATATGGATTTATCTTATTTGAACTTTTGTATTGTAAAAAAAAATCTACAAGAAAGACTGATGAGAATTATACATTTCCGCATGCGTGAAATGACATGAATGGTGCCCTTTAAATCTATAGCAAGCTCATTGCTGTGGACCTTCAAATAGTAAATTAGTCTTTTGCGGGTGTCATACAAAACTATTTTACAATTTGCATATTTGATCCAGGATCTCATTGACAGATTATGCAGATTAATTCCCTTTTTTATTGTACCTGGAGATAGGGAAACAAATATAAAACAATTCTTTGAATGGCTTAAAAACAAACAGCACACATCAGGAAAAAAATACATTTCCTCCCCAAAACTAAGATATATCTTTTTGATGCAGCCAGCTTCAGCTGTTCAAAATTCATTCATTTGCTGGCTATTTGTTTAAGGAGATTGGAGAAAAACCCACTTGTTCTCTGCGTGACAGTTTTAAATCTTATCATGTTCCTATAGCCGAGGAGAACAGAGAGCGGAATATTGCAGAATATAGTTGCGGGTGGAATGGCGGATGGTTTCTCTTCAAGAAAAAGCGCAGGAGCCACGCGCGGCGAAATGCAAAGTCCCATCGCCGCGCTACAAAGGCGGCTAACGCAATCTGCCGCTCAATTGTTTGTGGGGGGGAAGTGTACAAGAGTCACGCGTGGCTCCGCACGGCCTGTCCCCCTTGGGTCGGGCTCCCGGAGCGTGGAGCTCTGCGAACAAAAGGGGGCACCAAAGGTGACCCCTGTTCCCGCCCCAGATCAGGCGGGAGGAAGCCCTCCCCCCCCCCCCCCGTAATATTTTCAGAGTTTATTGCGAGCCTTGCCTCCTTGTTAAAAAGGAAATTAGCAGTGCATTCTGTTTCAATTAACCTTCTATATCAATGGAGCGGGACATGAGGCGAGGCGTGCCCTCTGTGAGGTCAGGGTAATTGAATACCGCCGTAATGACGACGCGGAGGAGCCGTGGCGGGAGAGCGCCGGGGTGACTTATGGAGCTGCCACGGTGACGAGTGAGTGGCGCATGTCACAGGGCGCTGATGAGGCAGACCATAGGGCAGCGAGTGCCATGGCACTGAGCGCCACACAGCAACCCCCCCGCACCATTACTGCTGTTACATCAGCCGGCCCATTCTGCTGGCTTCGGTGCCATTGTTCGGTGACAGTATAGTTTATTCCCAAAGGACGCGTCTTATGGTGTAGTCAAACCAAGCCTTGTGCTTTCTCATTTCAAACGACTCTCCCTCTGTCTGTTCCATGCACACCCAGCCCACGCTCGACACACGCATGCACACATACACATACACATACGTGTGCTCGTGCCAGGTGTGTGCTTTGCATGTGCTCGGCGTGTGCTGGGTGTGTGCCGCGTATGTGCTCGCGATTGCCATGTGCCGGGCATGTGTCGGGTGTGCGCTTGGCGTGTGCCAGGCGCACTCCGCAGTTGTCCGAGCATTAAGGGACGCTGATGAATCACCGCGCGTCCGGTGGCGGATCGATACGGGGAGCTGCTCCTGACGAGCGTGTGCGTTCTGCTGAGCGGGAAATCCCATTAAAGCCTGCCGGCGGGGGCAGGGAGGGAGGCTCGCCCGCGGGGACGGGGGGCTCCGGGGCGCGCACCGCGCGGAGAAGGGGCTCGCTGACACCTCCACACCCAGCTGCGATCCATCACACAGGGCCCTGCCTGCACGCTCCCGTGGAATCCTCCACCTGCCTCCGATCAATAGAAGGGGAAGAAGAGAGGTGCGTCGGCTGCATACCAATAATCCACCACCCACACACCAACCCGGGACGTGTGAGATCTCCGGCGCCTTCCTCTCGTACCGCGGCGCGTTCCGCCGGGGACTTTTCAACTTCACAACCGGCGCACTCCTCCGACAGGGACCCCCGTTCCCCGAAGCTGTCGCCAGAAATCCCTCAAAATTTTGTTTAACAGGTTGTCTCTGAGAGAGCGTCTCCGAGGCGCGCGCGGGTTTGAGTCTTAAAGAAGCCGGGCCGCTCTGGGCCCGTGGAGGGGGTACGCTCACAGGCCTGGGCTCGTGTGGGGAAAATCCCCTCTCCTCAGCGTGGGGTGGAGAAGCGTAGGGGAGACGCCAGACTCTCCGCCGAGCCAGCCTGTTCCGGTCACACGCATTGTGCTGATAAGTGGTCTGATGTCATTCGTCAGCCAGAGACTCCACAGAGCATTCCCAAAAAGTGAAGCACGTAAGGGAGTCTTCCCACTCACTGGGGCCGCATATACTGAAAAATGTATGCATTCACTACTGTAAGTCGCTTTGGATAAAGGCGTCTGCAAAATGGCATATATTATTATATATATTAACGTGGGTGGGCGAATTTGGTCTCGAAGGAAGCGGAGTTCACTGCCCTCGGAGAACTAGCTTGCCTCATAGAGACGAACAGCGGACTCGTGTGGGGAGGGCAAATCAAAATAAATAGAGGGTGTAATTGGCTACCAAATTGGGAGAAAAACAGGAAAAAGTAAAAAAAAAAAAAAAAAGAGTTTGGCTTCTGGCAGCATTAGTTGGGTGCACTGCTGAAGGGGCGTGTCTAAGGTGGAGCCTGTTGGCTGACTGGCACCGCATTGGCTCTCGCAGGAGGGTCTGAGTATGACTTTATCTGTGACACACATCCATGTCCCGCTCATGATGTCAGCCTGGTGACAGGTCAGCTGTATGGCGGTCATCTGGGATGTGACGGGAAAAAGCGCAGCGTATACTGTTCACTGTCCGAGGCCCTGACACCCCCCCCCCCGGCTGGTCGCCGCTCTCGGCCAATCGGGCTGCTCCGAGGGTTTTATTTCTTTTCGACATCAGCCCGGGCCGGCCGGGTAAACCTTTGATGTCCGCTCCCCTGTGTGTGTACTACTGGATTCTAATTTCACATGCATAATGCGATTTCCTATTTTTATGGCAGTGAGTCATTGCAGATGGGGGGATGGCGAACTGGAGCAGGGCTCCTCTAAGTTGTGTGCGTGTGTGTGTGGATGAAAAGAGGAGCGGAGGCATATTAAATGATGTTTACTTCCACTCTGTGGACACGCCGTTAATGGCGAGGCTAAAAAAAGGGCGGGAACACAATAGCGTTAGAAGTCCTCATCTAGAACTCCTCCCAGGCCGTCACGAGCGGAAGAGCAGCTTGTTGAATTTCACATGATGCCGCTGTCCTGATTTACCACTGTATCATGGAAGCACTTAGCTGTCCGGTATCAAGGCAATCCCATCAGCGCTGTCACGCAAGGAGAAGAGAAGGAAATCCTATTGGCTAATGGCTTCCACTCCTCGCTGCTGTATTCCGGTCAGATCACCATCATAGAGCAGACCCTCCCGGCGAATCCGTCGCCCGACCCTCACGTTTTACTGCCCCCAAAAAACCTTCTAATTTCTCTCTTCTTCTGTCAGGGAGGAAATACCTTATTTGGTATGCTGTGTCGCAGTTTTTTACTGGTAGGTGGGACGGAAGGGGGTGAAAGGGGGGGCGGGGTTGATAATATGTATGTTGTGCGTGCCTGTGTGCACATGTGTCTGTGTTTTGTGATTGCCTTTTTGTGTGTGTGTGTCTGTGTGTCTGTGAGTGGATTGCCTTTAATCTCTGAGAATCCTTCTGTAAGACAGAGAATGTCAGTTTGGATTCAGTGTGGATTCACGAGCGTAACGTTCACAAGATTTTCCCCTGAACTTTGTGACCTCCTGATTTGGCTGGAAAGACAGACGCACGTCTGGTTTATTTCTGATATGGAACGGTGCTTGGCCTCACGGGCACGGCGCAGGAGGCACGGACAGTGCCAGGTGACTGCGTGGTTGGAGGGCTCCGAGCTCCAGAGAGTGCTGTGGAACTTCACCCGGGCTGGGCCTTTTTTAATGCTCAGGATTTGTGCTTTATAATAGACTCAGTCAGAGAGAATGAGCAGGATTAATTCAGTAAACGTTGGGGAACGGATTTGATGATGTCATCTGTGTGAATGAGCCAGTTAGCGGATTATCTCCCCGTGGCGGGAAGCGATCCAGATAAATTAAGGTGAATGGTCGGCTATGGAAAGGGAGGAGGAAGAGAAGGGGTGGGTCGACGGGACGGGCGGGGACGACGGTGGCTTCGGCAACAGTTATCAGGTTTGAACACGGTGGGCGTGTTTTAAAAAAAAAAAAAGAAAAAAAAGGAAAACGGATATCACACACCCAGCCAATCAGATCAGGTTTCCAATGCGTAAATCCACGCCCCTCCCTGCAGTCTGTGCCACCCTCTTTTGCCAGGCCTGCGTGTTTGGAGGCCCCAGCCAACCGCGGCTGTCCTGAGGGGAGCGGCCTCTCCGCACCTCCGCAGCCGTCTGGGAGCAGCAGAGCACTTCAGCCACCACCCCGCTTCCCCTCTCCTCAGGTAATTGAACTCAGAGATGGGCAAAACAACCTGCCGCCGTTGCCGCGGTGATTTTCCTCGCTCCCCGCGCTTAATTGGCTGAGGGTTTGTTTTTATCCTCTTGCAAACGTCTCTTTAACTTGTGCTTCCATAAAATGCACCGCAAATAATTTCACAGAATTTTTTTTTTTACAGAACAGCTGGGATTCTGCTCTAGGGTTTGTTTTTATCCTCTCTCAAACTCTCTCTCTCTCTCTCTCTCTCTCTCTCTCTCTCTCTCTCTCTCTCTCTCTCTCTCTCTCTCTCTCTCTCTCTCTCTCTCTCTCTCTCTCTCTCTCTCTCTCTCTCTCTCTCTCTCTCTCTCTCTCTCTCTCTCTCTCTCTCTCTCTCTCCCCCTGCCCGCGGAAGAGCCGCCCAATTTGTCAGATCCTGTGGGCAAAAGGGGCTAACCGAGAGCGGGTGCCATGCCCGATCAATCTGAGTCATATAATAACACTGCTTTCAAGCCTAAATGGAGGGTAATCTCCACCCCCCCAACAACCAGCAGCACTCTCCCCCAGGTTGGTAAAAGTGTGTATTGTGCTAATGCCCTGCCCAGAGTCTTCTTCCAACATGCTGAGCAACACCAGTGCTTTTGAGCCGCAAGTGAAAATCTGCCATTCAGAGGAACCATTTGAGCTAATCATGGAGAACAGAGCGTTTGAGAGCCAACCCGTGAGACCCCTCTGAGGAGGCTGCAGAACTGGATTGGCCGCATGTATTCAAGCAATAAAAGCATGTTACATGAGTTTCCTAAGGCTTTTGCCCTTTGTAATATGTTACACTGAATATATAATGGATCTAATGACTATAATATGTCATATAAATATAATATAAACTTATATAATGAGTTATATATTCATGGTGAGGGACTTTTCGCAGCAGTTTTATGCTTTTTTCCATGAATGAAAAAAGGGGAAATAATGAAGGCGGTAATGAGTAGAGCAGTGTTTTGATGTTTGCCGTGGCTCAAAGGGAAGTCATAGCCCTCCGTTTTTGTGTCGCGTTTCCTCCGCGCTCTGAAAATGTGCCCGTCATAAAAGCGGTCGTAAAATGGGCTCACATCACTTTGACTTTAAAGCAAAATGATCAATATCTCTTTTAGTTTTAAATATAAAATAGGCCGTTTAAAAAAAAAAAAAACAGGCCGCATCACGTCTTCACAATGCCCGGGCAGGAGAATGAAGAGTGATCTTCCAGCTCGGCAAAACCGTGATCGTCACACGAATCTGTGTGCCTTAACGATGATGCTGCACTTATTCCAACACAGGACACAAAAAAAAACCAAAACAAATACATAGAGAGAAAAACGCTTCCCCGTCCACCTTCCCTCGCCCCGCCTAAGAGGGAGACTATTGATCCCCTCCATTTTGATCCTCAAAATGAATTCGCACGACTAGTCGCTGAAAGCCGCCGTAACAGGGGGACTCGGCGTCAGCCGTTTTGGACGTGGCGCGTAAACACAGATTATTCACGGAGCATCTAATATTCTTCATAATGTACCTAATTAGATGCCAGCGAGGGTAAAGGACAGCATTTGTAATGTAGCGTGAAATATGAATCAGTTCATATTTCAGAAACTTTTTTGTGTGTGTTTTATTTTTTTTCTTCTTTCAGCCCCCGTGAAAGGGCGGCTGATTAATGCGCGCTGGCGCTGCGTAGGGCAGGCGGGATGGGGGCAGAGAGGGAGCCGGTGGAGGCCCCTCTCGCTGCAGCGAATAAATCCTGACGCCTCCGCCCCCTAATGGGCTCATTGGACTGATGAGGTAGCGCTGGAGATTAAGTCCTTCATCAGTTCTGGGGGTGGGGGGGTGTGTGGGGGGGTGTGTGGGGGGAGTGGGGAGCCTCCTCCAACATGGGTGAGAGCCTTTTCCCTGCGGATCGCTAAAATACACACGTAGCTGATATTTAGAAACTCCAGACTGCCATCGGAGCGAGGCTACGCAGGCCATTTGTTTGTGCTCGGAGACTCTTATCGCTACGTGGGGGTACGACGGTGTACCGAACATTTTTATTCCTAATGGGGCAGTGCTATTACAGGTGTGCCTCTGCGCTGATGCGCCAGATGGATAACGACCCTACAGGAGATTAATGGACACCTGTAGGACACCTGTATTGCCTTCATTTACCTGCGCGGCGAAGACATCCGGGACCGTTAGTTTCGGGGCACGTCTGGCCTCACGCCGGTGTGCTCTCTCCCTTTACGGGGGATCTGTATTTTTGGGCTCTGTGTTCTGTGGGGAATGTGGGCACAAGCCGAACAGCGGGGTCACGGCGCGGCGCGCGATGCACAGCTGCCCGTCTCTCTCTCTCTCCCCCTGGCCCGTAGGCCAGCCCTGCTCCCGGCCCACCAGGGTCAACAGCTTTGCTGTGAGCCCGCCCCTAAAATTAGCCGGCCGTTGTGGTTATTTATTAGTGCTGGCCCTGGCGGAATGTTGTCTTTGCCGCAGCTGTTCGCGCGGCTGGCAGCCGTCGAGCCAACCTCTGTGATCTGGACCCAGCCTCGCGTTCGGGAGCGGAGGAGGACATGGCACCTCCTGTCCACCCCCCACCCCCCCAGCAGCGGGTTCCTGTGGTCAGCTGTGAGATGAATCCACAATCTCCCTCGCGCGCAAGCGTTAGCGGAATAGAACACGCTAACAGCGCTGCGATTCCTCCAACGTCGCGCTCACGGACGCTGTTGCACGCGTTACACGAGAGCCGATCCCTTTCTTTTCCGGTTTTTAATTGGTGTCATTGTGGTTTGGGTTCTTCTCCTCGGGGGCTGTAGCATGAACAGAGTGGCGCATCGTCTTTAGTGCCCGCACGCCGGTGTCCCGAAAGATGAGCCGATAAACGAGATGACAGCCTTTCCACGTTAACATTTCTACCACGGCCTCCAAAAACTACATTTTAAATTATCACTGATCATTAATAACATTACCCGTGATCTCGTACGCCCACGGGGGGGTCTTATGTCATCCGCACCGTCAGAACTGCCGATCTAGTAAATAAACGGACTTATCTTTGGGGGGGAATGTTATTTTTGGACCGGCTTAATCTTGGACGCCAGCTAACTGAGAAGCCTTGCTCAGATATCCTGAAGAGGCCGGCTTCAAGCCTCTCATTTCGCAGGAAGGGAAGGAGCTGTGATGTAGGTTGTGGCCCGCAATCATTGCCCTCCTCCCACCCCCTCCACACACACACACACACACACCTTCCCACAGAGGTTACACAATTTTCAAAAATCACACTCCATCCTCCGCAAATACTGTAATTCAAAAAGGTGAAACCTGCATGCGTTAAACTCGTACGCGGCCGTGTTCTCGCGGAGCACATTCCCACTCGTGGTTTGTGGCTCGTCCCTCCCGCTGTCGTGAATAAATCGTTTGTGATGCAGAGGACGCAAACAAGCGAGCGCGATACATCACCGCGCCCATGTGTATGTGTTTGTTTATTTGTATATTTATCAACATGTTAGCGTGCATCTATTCATCTCGCTTTACTCCACTCACGACAAGGACCGGGCGTCGTTCATCCTCGCAAACGGAATGACGCCAGAGCTGCGCCCCCCACCCCCTCGTCGAAACACCGCCTGTGCAGAAATCTGTGTCTCCGCACAACTTTTGACATTCCACTAAAGGGGCACCGTGTTAAATAATGGATTGATCTGCATTATTAATTCAGCACATATGAATTAACATGAATGTCAGTCATATCTGGTCTCCAGTTTTCTGATTTCCATCAAATCCGTCTGTCCGTCCGTCACGTGACTCATGAGGTTGCCCCTGTTTTATTGCGCCCGCGCGGTGATACAGGGAAAGCGCGCCGAGCGCAGGGGCACACAGCTGCTGGGTGTGCCCACGTGGAGATAATATATTCTCACCGGGATAATGTAAGATCTAGATCTTTCCATCCACTATCCTCTTCCAGCACACTCAGTCCTGGGGGATTCAATTACCTCCTCCCCCTCACCTCTAATTAGAGGATCCAGGGCTCTCATCCTTAATGATAATTTGCTGTTGCTTTTTGTTGACTTTAATAAATAAATCCTGGTGGCTCCCCGGTGATGTATCTTTCCTCTTCCGTCGCTATGAAAAATGCCACTGGTGCAATGCCATAGGCTTCGGCGAGGCTTTCCATGACAGTCACCATATATCCGTGCCCTAAGGCTGCATATAGGGAGCGTATGTCAGTTGAAACTCGGGGGATCTTCCTGTCCTCTTGCTGTACGGGGCAGTGACGGCCTCCATCAGATGCTGTGGACTGAAGCGGCGTGTACCAAGACCAGCCCCACCTGACCCGCCCGTGGCCACCGGAGCGTCTTGAGTTTGCGAGGGGCTAATTCCGCTAAAACAGATTAGCCCCCGTGGGAACAGGGTATTGATTGAACAACAAAGGCTAGGGAAAGAGTCTCCCAACATTCAATTACCCACACTGATACAGAAAACGCCCCCCCTTCCCAGTTCTTTCACCGATGCATCCGAATAGGAGGTGTGGAGGGGGGGGGGGTGGGGGAGTCCTGGTGTACTTGGGAGTGTGGGAGGGCTCTGCACGCGCTCACACATTTCCTCAGCCTGCCCTCTGATGACAGCCTGGGAAGGCCTGCTGCTTAATTCCGTTCACATCTCTTTTTTTCCAGAGAGATTAGGTGCTGGATCTTCCACCGCCTTCGCCTTCGCCTTTTTTTCCTTTTTTTTTTTCTTGACCTTTCACAGAATTACTGTGAAGCATAAAAACACACAGGGCTTCGTACAGGGACACCAGTAAGCAGTACGGGGGGGTTGGCGAAGGCAGGAGGAGTCAGCATGAACTGGGGTGGAGAGGTGCATAAATCAAGGCCCACCGTGGCTGTATAACCTGACCCACCCCGCCCCCCCCCAGCACCCCAGGCGCAGTGCGCGGTGCAGCTCTCTTAACCAAGGTGGACACGCCGACAGCAGACACGCCCGCCCGCTCTGTCGTTTGGGGTGATGCTCTAATTGCAGGGCGATGGTCTAACCGCGGCCTGGTTCTCTGAGAGGAGAAGCCGGCTCGGTGGCATGGTGAATGGCACGTGAAGGTGGTGCCAGGCGCCCCAGGTCGTCATCATTAGGCCAGCCCTGAGGTTTGATCAGGTGCAGTAAATCATCATCTGTGTGAAGGATCGCAGGAGCGTGGGCCAGGGGAACGCACCACAGTGGTATCTCAGACCCGTAGCTGCGTGGGCCTAGCGCTGGTGTTGAGTGACAGCGCCTCTGCTCCTGTCATGGACATCCTCGGACATGGCAATGAGGATGACTATCTTGTCTCTCTCTCTCTCTCTCTCTCTCTCTCTCTCTCCCCTTGTCTGAGATGCTTTAATTCCCTCAAAGGTATCATCACTGGGAAATCTGTTGACCCAGCTTACTCTCTCTCTCTCTATCTATCTATCTCTATCTTCTCTCTTTCTTTTTCTATCTTTCTCTGTTTCTTGTTTGCTCAGTCTCTGTTCCTCTCTTTCTCTTTCTCTCCTCTCTCTCTCTTTCTCTCTCTTCTTCCCTCTCTCTCTCCCCCTCTCTCCTCTCTCTCTCTCTCTCTCTCTCCCTTCCTGAGGTGCCTCCCTCTCTCTCTCTCTCTCTCTCCTCTCTCTCTCTCTCTCTCTCTCTCTCTCTCTCTCTCTCTCTCTCTCTCTCTCTCTCTCTCTCTCTCTCTCTCTCTCTCTCTCTCTCTCTCTCTCTCTCTCTCTCTCTCTCTCTCTCTCTCCTTGTCTGAGGTGCCTTCGTTCTCTCACTGGGAAATGTGATGATAACTTTGAGAGAATGATACCTTTGACCCAGACATAAAATGTGCAGACCAGAGGATTTGTGATTGGAAGGAGAGAAGTGGAGAAAATAAGCACTTGTCCAGCATAGTGATGAAGAGGAGGGTGCGTCACCGGGGAGCAGAGCCGCAGCACAGCTCAAAGAAAAGTCCTTTCGTCTAAGGATTCACAAACTTTCTGAGCCTAAGACACACTTAATGAGCGAATGCATTTTCTGTGTTTATTAAAGTGTAGCCTGAAGTATTTTCAAATATGGAATTAAAATGCTTTTAACATAATGTCACCACACAACTGCATTCATATTATAACTAGTGGCCATTATAACCCCCCATGTGGGTCCCAACCCACAGTCAGGCAACCGCTGGTGAAGCCGAGAGGCCTGGTACTACAGCCGTCCTGCCTACAAAGAAAAGAAGGGCAGTGTGAGGCCAAGCATCCTTGATGCTAGAGCTGTGATATCTTGCTCTCATCCACTGGTTTGGGTTCATAAAAACATTAATGATTATTATATGATTTGAGGGATAGTTATATTTTACTGCGTTCCTTAAATAAAAGTGTTCCTGGATTTCTGTGTAAGTAGTAAAAGCAACACATGAGAAATTATACGAGGCCTCTTCGGCTTTGTGCACCATCTTTGAATCATCCTCGTGAGACATTTTTACAGAAAAAAAGGCACAATTATTTATTGTTGTAGTAGCTGTTGTTTCAACTTTTCTGAAGGTCACATTTCTTTTTTATTTCAAAATGTTTTTATCTCTTTTATTCCAGCCTTAATTTATAAGTGTCAGTTGTGCCTCTCGAGTCACTTGTGTGCTCACTCCTCCTATGCACTCGCCCGCGTAATGCCCAGTGACTATTTTACACCTGCACAGTGCTACAGGAGAGAGCTAGTGCTTATCAGAGGAGCAGTGTATCTCTCACTGACAACAAGGTGCCTGACGCATGGTTGATGGTAGCTAATGCTAACGCCGGCTAACCCTGGCGACTTAGACCCACCCTGCCCCTGGAAGAGCAAAACCAGTATCCCACCAGTGTGGGCTCCTGGTCACGTTTGGATGATGGTGTAGCCAAAACTAGAACCTGCGATTATAGGGGCCAGCCTCTGCTCATGCTGAGAGACTTCACTGATATTTCTGATCATTTTTCTCACAAACACCAGAAAGTTTTTTTTTCCCGAGAGACTTAATATTCCTGTCATGAGAAGAGTTTTGTATTTGTACTCTTCTGTACTGTTCAGTATGACTGACATGGTTGGGGAAAGCCTATTGGCTTAAATGTTCGTTTTAGCTGTAATAGCGAGAGAAGGTAATTATAGGGACTGTGTTGTTTGTTGTCAGAAAATATTGTAAGAATAAAAAAAACTTTGCCACATGGCTTGCTCTTATAGCAACCCCACCCGCACCTCGAAGGGGATTTAAACCCGAATCAATTTTAATGACAACTTCCTCCTGTGTTGCTGTTGTCTGTGACATTTGTGAGAAAATGTCCTCCTCCACAGTCACACCACCGAGGTTTCCAAACATCTGAAGAAATGTGATTTGTGGAAAAGAAGAAGAAGAAGAAGAAGAAGAAGGTGGTGAGGTTTGAGTGTCAGCGCCGAAGCAGGGAGGTGATCGGCCTGAAATGTCACACGGCCGGAGAGCGACTGGTGACATGCCCTGGAGGACAGAGGGCACAGAGACGAACGCTCCCACTCACAACCTGCTTCCCTTTCATGTCCGTCCGTTTGTCTCGGCCCAAAAGCCTTCCTCCTGAATTCTTTATCACTCCGTTCAATCGGTTCTGTTCAGTTTGTTCTCGGGATGCAGGCGACAGAGCTGTGAAAGGTGATCAAAGTTTCACTATTTCATGCATTTCGCTTTTTATGCTACGACTGTCTGTGTCCTCAAACAAGGGGGGAGGTGGGAAACACGTCCTCCACACTTTCAGCGTTAAAGCTTACACAGAGGTACAGTTTATGAACGAGCACAGATGGGTCTGGTTAATATCCCCTTCTTTAACAACCCAACCTGTTTCTATGGCAATGAACCGTATTAATATGACCACCCACTTAATATCCTCAGATGTGGCAGCACAGCAAAAGAGATATTAACATCTAATATAACGTATTCATCGGCAATATTAAACATCTCTCCTTTGTTGTTGCCAGGCTCAGCCTCGGCAGACTGCTTTAACAATGTGTTCATTAGGAGCGAGCCGCCCGAAGCAGGCCTGTCATCAGGCCTGTCATCTGGCCGTTTTTGTTAAGCAAAACTACGAATTATCAAAGTTGGAAACCATGAAAGAGATCATTTTGGCACGGTAGAGATTATTACAATCGTGTGAAGATTGTTTTCGTACTGTATCTGATCTGTGGGACGCATAGCTTACTGTATATGTGGCTGCCCGTACATAGTGTACTCTTGGTGTTTCAGCTGAAAAGGTAGTAATAAACAAATTTTTATATATTAGTATAATATAATGAATAAATTAATGAATTAAATCAGTGTATGTATATATAATTGGATGCAGAAACAGGTTTTTTTTCGGACTAAAAAACACCTCAAAATTGTATTCCCAAGGGCAACCTGTGACTGAAGATGACATTACATATAGCGCTCACAACTTCTTAACTTGAGTGACAAATGCCAGCTATATTTAACATAAAGTTAGCCCAATTGCATCAAGAGTCTTAACTAAAAACTCCTGATGTTGAAGATGATGGCTGTATCTAGCATTAGCTAGTGCTCTTATGTCAAATAGCATAAGCTAGGGTGTTTACAATGAGGAAATTGGATTATTAGTTGCCAATTTTAGCATTAGTTGATTAGTTGGACCGATTAATAGATTAATCGTTAAAGCCATAATGGGTATATGAAGAGTTTGGATGCAAAAGCAGATAAATCCATTTTGTCATTTTCAGTAAATCAATATTTTTTATTGTGCTTTCTTGGGTGACCCTAATTTGATGTAAGCAAAGTAACAGAAAGCCAGATTTTCTAAAATCTACATTTAAAAATAAATATATAATTTGTTTTGTGTCAAAAGCAGATAAATCCACAAAATAGTTTTGCTACATTGAAATTGATTCACCCAATGGTTGTGCTGACCACTGCGGATTTCCCAAATGTGGGAATCTCGACTGCATAATTTCTGGTAGTGGGGGACTGTGTTCACTCTCCGCTATGATATTGTGGTGAAAAGACCAATCTTGTCCTCTTTTCCTTTGTAGGTCCCTGCGCGGTTGTGCGAATTTAGTACATTGTGTCTTTTAAAGGATAAAATACAATAGTGGATATCTCGGTTTGTGCTAACAAGAGGGCAACAGGGTATCGGTTTCTGCAACAAAACTTAGAATAACTGTACATAAAGTATGAGATCTTCTAAATGCTAAAATGGCATATATATAAAGCATGAGAGATATATCGAGTTTTGCAACAAAACTATTTGGAAATCGCAAAGACGGCACTGTGATCTCAGTCAAGGCTTGTTTCGTTTAGTTTTGGCCGGAATGGCGTTTATCGATCTTTGCGTATGAACTCTTCATATATATATATGAACGCAAATTCCGGTCATGTGGTCATTAAAGAAATTGATATACCTATATATATATATAGACGCGCCGATTGTCGTTTGCGTAACTCTTCACGGTCGCGAGGGGGATTGGATTCTGCCGTTTTCTCGGACGCGCATTCATAACGTGCCCGGGCTCAAGCGTGGATTCCCTTGAGTGCGTGCGAGTGCCTCTTCTTTGTGGCATTACAGGGTGTCACATTGGATCGTATCAGCGGGATTGTTTGCGGGCATGGTTAACCCCAGGGTCCTCTAACAATGCAGCCTTTCGCTCTGTAAACAGAAACCTGTTAGAGTGGAAAGCCCCAGCGTTGCCTTGTTAAGATATTTGCGTGCTGCTATCATGTGCAATTCATCATTAAGAGGAGCATCGGCGTTAGCAAGCCATTGAACTAAAGCCCCTTTGATCCTTTGTAATGGCCGTGGGACGAAAGTTGAGCAATCTGAACGGTCGACTTTGTCAAAGCCGCACCGAACGAAATCAGTGGTGTTGACGCTGGTTTGTCACGCCTCAGACCAGGAGATGATAGATAGATAGATAGATAGATAGATAGATAGATACTTTATTGATCCCCAGGGGGAAATTAGGTTGTCTTACAGCAACATAAAAACATAAAAATAATAGACATCACAAACAGATAAATAAAGAAATAAAAACACCAGGCCAGCATTAAAACAGTTAAAACCTCATTAAAACAATCAGTCAATCAATCGGTAGGCTTTGCCCTTGTGTTGTTAAAAGTGAGAATTGCAGCAGGTAGGAAAGAGCGCCTAAACCGCTCAGTGGGGCACGTGGGAGCAGTGAGACGACCACTAAAAGAGGACATGTGGCTCATCAGGACAGGGTGGAGAGGGTGCACACTATTCTGCATGATGGCCCTGGAACCACAACATCAAGGGGCACCAGAGCCATTCCGATGGTGGAGCTAGCCTTTCTGATGATCTTATCTAGCTTCTTAAGGTCACCCTTCTGTACATTGCCCCCCAGCATACAGGAGCGAGACCAAACGCCTCCTGCCCTTTCATTCCGGTGCGGGTCCTCCTTCGTGCTGCGCGGGCGTGGCATGCGTAGGTGCAAATAGAAACACGGAGCGGACATGGCAGCGTGGTCGGGGCTGTGGCGCCGGGGAAGTGACACGTCTGTTGGATTAGTGGAAGCTGTTAAAAGAATCTCAAAGGCAGGTGGAAGGCCTGGAGCCCATTTCCAGCGCATGCCATGTGATGAGGGCTGGAGTTGGGCCCATGCTACGGCCACTAACGGGCCGCAGGTGGCGTGTGCAGAGCCTGCATGCGCGCACGTACACACACACACACACACACACACACACGCACACACACAATCGAACACGCAGATGGGAACACGTGCATGTAGACACACGAGCACAGATGCACATGCACACCCGCTGACACGTACACAAACACAAACGCGTGCACATTCAGACACGCACACACATACACACACACACGCACGCACGGACACGCACACTACATCATTTCCCCGGGCACTTGGCTAAAGCAGTGGCAAAGCCGCCCTGCTCACCCTGCCTAATCCCTGCACAGGTTAATACTGCTCTGACCCCCCCCCCCTCCAGTCCTGTCCGTCTGATGCTATCTCTACTTTCTCCTCCATGAGTGGACTTCAGTAGATTTCAGAGCCCTGCCACAGCAATAATAAAGTGCTCCATAGACAGAATCCGCTGCGGGTCCAATCTGATGTGTGGATAAAGGACGCGTTGGCTTGTCCCCGGATTCTTAATAATGAGCGTCAGAGCCGCTGCTCTTTACCTGCCAGCGGGAAGAATGGATATTCTCTCCTCTCGTTTACACAGTCAGATTCACCGGCGGGAGGGCCCCGGCGGTGCGGCGCGGCGCGTCGGCGGGAAGAATGCCGCGCACATGGTCACGAGGACGGCGGGGGCACTCGCGGGATAGGCCCGTAAGAGGAGCGGTTTGGGGGCGACGCTGGCACGGCCCGGTCCTCATGCGCTGGGCCGGGCCACGCGGATCACAAGATCGCTGGTGCGAGTCCCAGAGATGCTGAGTGGCTTAGTCTGGGCCAGCGGCCAAGGGAGGTGGTGGCACAGCCATCTATGTTGTCTACACGGGGCACAGTTGCTGCAGCTTTTCCAAGGAGGGTAGCCCTCCAAGGAGATAAGTCCCATTGTCTATTCAGGCTGCGTCGGGAGAGGGCAACGGCGCTGATATGTTCCTCTATTGTTCTCAGATTTTACACGTGCTCATGGAATCCGCCGCTGACCTGTCGCTCTTTATTTATTTCTTTATTTTTTAAACAATGACTGTTTGTTTGAAAAAGTGCCAGCACACTGTTTAAGACAAAGCTTTTTCCCCTTTTCATTCAGCAAACTCTCTGTCAAGAACAACTTACACAGCTTTTTTGTATACAGCATATACTATATATATATATACTGTACATACACATACAATCCAATTCAGGTTACACAGCAATTCCGGTTAACTACCTTGCTCAAGGATACAACAGCAGTGGTTCACCTGGGAATTGAACCTGCAACCTCTGAGTTGCCCAATTCCCTAACCATTAGACTACACCATTATACTACTCTTTTTCCCCTCCCCAATTTGGAATTGTAACTCATCTGTCTCACTGTGCCACCCGCACCTGTGCTCGGACCAACACAGATGTGTGCACTCCTAAGATGCACTGACTCACAACCCTGTGACTGTCTCCCAAACCACAGTCCACACAGTACTACAGGAGATGCAGCACCAATTAGAGGAAATGACAGCTGATCACAGCTGGCCGCCTGATGACAGCTGGTAGCCTGTGGCCCAGCCTGTGCTCATAGTGAATGCTATTACAGACTTTCTCTTATTGGTCATGGGATCGCTCTTAAAATGAACTCAGGGGGGCTTGGCAATCTGCTAGATTTCTATTCTACATGTATGACTCATCCAGGGTGTTTGCCAGTGCTTTGTCTGTACATTTACCATTCTTCTTCAGTCCAGTTAAACAAAGAAGACATTTGTCTTTTCCAAACTATGTCCTACCTGACTGTATATCAGAGGCTTTGCCATTCAATTTCTAAAGGATGAATTGAAAACCATTGTTTTATTTTTGGCTGATAACTGTTGATTGAAATGATTGGCTTTGGATGCACCTAGTGGTCCGTAGCTGTGAATTCAGTGGTCTTGTGGGGCTGCAGCTCTTACATACTCAACTAATACTCAACATCATAGCATCCGGCCAAAGATTCGTTTCTACAGTGGTCTTCTGGCGTCCTTTAAATCAACTCATGAAATCTATTCATGTTTCCACATTCTCCCCTTAAAGATCCGGGAGCTAAGCAGGCTGCTTTGGCATCCCAACATACTAAGGATTGCTGTGGGTTGTGTCTCTCTTCGACTTGGGGAAGCTTGTCATTCCTGTGTCATAAAGCACACAGCCTGAGCAGCAGATGAGAGGCCATAAACTCTGTTAGCATACAGCTCAGCAGGCTGCTCACGTTCAAAACCATGAACAGGCTAAACCAGTCAGCTGTCTGGCATAACCGAAGCTGTCCAATGGGAGTTTTCAGTGTTAAGGTTGACGCCCCCCCCCCAACTTGTTATTTTATTTTTATTTGACCTTTATTTATCCGGATAGGTCCACTGAGAACTGGATTCTGTTTTTTGCCGTGATGGCGTGGGGAATCAATGCGAGTAGGGAATGCAGGTCAGGATTGTGTAGCCAATCAGATGCAGGGGGATGATTAGGTGGCCAGATGTAGAGAGACAGTTTTTGTGGGAATTTTGCCAGAACAAAATAGAGCTGTAGTGTTTTTGACTGGAGATAATGCACATGTGTGTAAAACTGTACATATTGCTTTTCTTGAGTAAGATTGTTGGAACTGAAATCACCATTTCTTTTTCAATCCCTGATCATTCAGAAGTCTGTTCACAAGTTTCCCATTGATGCCCGAATGTACTGACAGAAACAGAATGTAACGAATCTGAAAGTAAAAATGCACCGTGGGCTGTGAAATTATGACCAGAATAATGGACATGTAATAACTCAGGTGGAGGGAATGTATATTTCACATGATCGTTTTAATACGCTGACCTGTATAAATGTTCCAACTGCTTGGAAGTCTCATTATTCTTCTTTTTTGTAAAAAAAACGAAAACAACAACCCACTCACCGGGTATTGTGTGTGGGGATTGTGCGGGCTGTGCTCTTGTTTTCTCCTTCAGCTTTGAAGCCTTTAAATCAAATGCTTCTTTTATTGTGTCTCCTACAGGTCTTCACACCCTATTATTCAGAGAGATTGTTATTGATGGTGGGTTTAGACTAATCAGATACACAAACAGAACTATAATAGCGCTCGGTATCAGAAGAAACACATATTTGGCCCGTGGGCTGATTCTCTCCTCTCTCCTGATTCGGTGCAATAATCACAGGGCAGAGTGCGGCTGTTAGCTATGGATTAAAAGGCTGCAGGTTTGATATCCATCAGGTGGATTAGGCTGCACATTGCAAAATACTCCAGGGAAGGCCTTTGTGATGTCTAGAGGGTAGATAAATCCTGTCTGGGTATATAAATTGACTGAGGGAGGCGGGTTGAGAAATGCTCCCATCGCTCCGAAGTTAGCTTGGTAAGAGATGGATCCGCGGAGCGGGGCGCCTATCTGTCTGCTGGGCCCCGCTGTAGTGTCTTCCGGTGCTGGCGGCAGGGGTGCTCCCTGTCTCAGGGTTCAGATTGGTGTGGAGCTCATTTCAGATTCCCCCTGCATGCTTGATGAGGTGGGCGGGCCACGGTTATACTGCCTTATAAAGTCACAGGGACGATGAATTCGCTGTTGTAACTCAGCGCTGACCACTGATACATAATTGACTTAAATTTTATGCGCCATCTGGACCTGTGAGCTTGTGATAGTTTTTTAGTGTTTTAGTCCCCTCTTCCCTGTCGGCTGGTGTCCACCAGTCTTTCGTGACCTGAAAGCAAGCCGGTAACAGACAACCATTTTAGTGTGTGCAATCTCCTCTCTCTCAAACAGGAGGGTGCAGCAAACAGCAAACGAAGCAGGTATGGGAGTGTGCAATCAAAGCTGATAGCCCCCTCTCTTATCTGATTATTGCTCTGTCTTTCCATGGGCCAGGGGCTAGCGCTCTCTCTCATGAATTAGCCATTCTGCAAGGTAGAACTGACATGCTTTTCTTGTTGCATGTAAGCATTACTAATTACGCGCCGGAACCAGGGGCCATGCATTATGTATAAAGTGTTTGAGATTGGGCCAGAACACGGCCTCCGTGCTTCTTTCATATTAGAACGTCTTCACGTAGGGGAGAGCGATGCCTGGGGCCCTCGAAGCTGAGAGCCGGTCTGATTTTCTCCCTCCCCTCCCCTTCTTTCCTCCCTTTTTCGATACATGATTGATCTATTTGCGGCCGGACTCAGAGATGGACTGGTTACACGCTCCTCTCCGAGTCTTGCCGCCATTAATGATTTATGGCGGTGTGTGAGAGAAGCCCGCTCACCGGCGGGCCCTGGGGGCCCCGCCGACGCTGCTCTGTGGGCACCTGTTTGAGGAAATGGAGCGAGAGTTGTCGTTATTGTATCACGGAAAATCTTCGTCTCACCACCTCGGAGAAAATGAAAAGGGAAGGACTCGGCGATAAGTCAGGGAAACGGGAGGCAAACGCAATTCAAAGGCAAAACTGGAGTAGCGAATTAGGGAGTGGAATGCGAGCGAGAGGAGCGGGTGATGATGGAGGAGAGGTAAAACAGCAGAGGGGTGCGGTAAAGAGGCTGGTCGCACTGCTCTGATGGACCACAACCACATTGAATCCGTCCTCCAGTGACGAACGCATCTGTGGGAAGGTCTTGCAGACCTGGTCAGAAAACCGTTAACCAAGGCATGGGCTTGTTTCAAGGTGCCACAGGAAGTCTCCCTTACACGGGGGTCAGATCTCCACAAAGCCTGCATTGTGGCACCCAGAGAGACGTTCAGACACAAATACAGGAAGCTTATTTACGAGGTTGTGTCTGGGCATTGCACATTGTTTGTGTGTGTCTGCTGTAGGTTTTTTTAAAGTTTTTTTTATGTATTCATTTATTTTTAGTCTGCGTGTGCTCTCTTGTAAATCAGAGGGTTGTTTTAAACACTGGCTTTCAGAGGGTGTCTGTGAGCATTCAATCTTTCTCGGTACCGCAATCCCCCTCTCCTATTGTAAAAGAATAGCTTTTCTCCCTCTCCTCCTGTTCTATCCATCTTGCAACTGTCACCCTGAATCACTCTGAGGGGCTGCGTGTGGAACTAATGCCTGTACACACTGGTTGCTCGGCTTCACCAGAAGCACTCGCTTTGCAGGGGGAGAATCAAAGAAGCACGCCTGCCTCAGTTACCACACCCTAGGCACGTTCCTCCAGTCAGAGACACGCAGGGGGGAGAGGGGATGGTGTCACTCAATTCGGCTAATCATCCCCGAGCGGACAATATTTTTCACTGGTCTTGGAAATTATTCGACAGAAAACGATTTTCATTAGCACAAATGCAAATGAGAAAAATGTACAGATGTCATGAGCTAAGGTGAATGGCACAGTGTCCTGCTTTACATTTTGTGGACGTTTTTTCCCTGTCTCTTGTGAGCGTGTATATACACGTATGTATGGACACACGCACACCCGTGTACACGCCCGTGCAGACAGACAGACATGGAAAATAACAGAGCCAGGCACTGGCTGACAGGTTTCCCTCTCTGTGAGGCTGTGTTGCTAGCCCATGTCAGCTGTAAGGTTTCAGAGCCAACACTGTTGCGGAATAAAAAGACTGAAGCTGTAGCAAAAGAGCAATAATGCAAGTCTTTCTCTCCCTCCCCTGCTGGATTTTGACAGACTGCACACAAGCCCCCCCACACACACACACAAACACAGAAGCACACAGAAAAGCATGCACAGGCACGCACATATACGCACATGCCAGCACGCTGTTCAGTGCTCTTCATAGCCCCTCCTCCTTGTGAGGGGTGGGGGATAAAAGGGGGTTGGGGCCAGGGGTAGAGGAGGGCTGGGACAGCAATTCAAGTCAAGTAAGGCTATCCATTCCTCTGCGCTCATGCTAACTATGCCGAAGTTCAGCTGAAGGGCAAACTTTGACTTACAGTAGCAGTCATGTGTCTCTCTGGTCAGTGAGCGTTTCACTTAGAGCTGTTTCTTATCAGATCTCATTCTAACAAAGCTGCTGTTGACAGCACAGGGCAGGTTATTGAAACAACGCCGCCATTCACAGCCGTTAATCATGCTAATTTACCTGTGGCACAGAAATGCAGCAGGGAAGAGTGTGCCCTATTTTGAATACCCTTTATTTATTCAAAAGTGAAGCCAGTTTCTCCACTCTTTCCTGGCGTATGAAGTGAAATGAAGGGCAATCACAGCTCTGAATGGGCCTTTCCTATCTCCCCTGCCTCTGTGTAAAACAAAACTGGAATCAATCAAAACAAATAGCTGGAGGCCAAAACACAGGGAAAGGAAGACAAAGAAATTCTGAGATCACAAGAAGACAGCAGGAGGCAGAGGAGCACAGAAATCTGGACACACACACACTCTCTCTCTCACCCATATCCACACTCACAGGCTTGCATACACACACACACACACACTCTCTCTCTCTCTCTCTCACCCATATCCACACTCACAGGCTTGCAGGCACACACACACTCACACGCATGCACGCGCATACACACACACACACACACACACTCTCTCTCTCTCTCACCCATATCCACACTCACAGGCTTGTAGGCACACACACACAAGTATGCACACGCATACACACACACACACACACACTCTCTCTCTCTCTCTCTCTCACCCATATCCACACTCACAGGCTTGCAGGCACACACACACACGCATGCACGCGCATACATACACACTCTCTCTCTCACCCATATCCACACTGACAGGCTTGCAGGCACACACACACAAGCACGCACGCACACACACACACACAGGCTTGCAGGCACACACACAGGCTTACAGGCACACACACACACATACACACACACACGCACGCACGTGTGCACGCACACATGTACAGCAGAAAACTGACTTCCAGGGAGACCTTGAGACTTGAAATGCCCTGTTCCTCTGATATTTAAAGCAAAACACTGGGGCTCGTGCTGGTGCCATCCCAGGCAAATTAAACAGACAATGGGTTTCATTGTTAATCCCACATTAAAACTGGGAAGAATATGTGCAGCATCGGAATGGAGCTTATGTTCTCTCAATAGGGAGCCTGAGCCACTGACAGTGTTTTATGAGTCATGAGTGAGTGAGGGGCCAATAATGCCGCAGTTCTTATTGTACCTAGAACTAATTACAGAACGGCACTACGCTCTCCCTGTTTTTATTTCAGATAACAGCCATGTGAAACCTCCTTTTCTATACTGCCATTAATAGCATAGTATTTTTTGAAAAATAAAGTAAAACAAATGGTTAGCTGGGCGAAAAGGTTTTAGTAGAAAAATACTGTTTAAAAAATACTATTAAAACAAGTCATCAGAATGCTATTTTGACATAGATTCAATGGGAAGTGTCACTGGCTGGTGAAAGGATATCAGGCTTGTGTATACACCAATTGATAACGTCTTGTAAATTGTAAAGATGAAGTACCGTGTTCTTTATTCGTGTACATGTTATATTTGACATAGCTAAGGGAAATGAATTGTCGCGACCAGAATAGGGCACGTAGCCACAATGCCAATGCCAATTCCTATTCAGGAAGCATGGGGTTATTTCAGCTGCCTCCAAATGCTGTCAGCTGATACTATCTACATCTATTTGCATATCGGATAATAATTGCTGAATCTGCTTAATTGCACATAATGCAGCTCAGGTTTTTTTCCTTTTTTTTTATTCTGTTGAATGCATGTTCGCTAAATGCATAATTAATCTAATTGCATGGAGCTGCAGGGACGGAGAGCTATGTGCCATGAATTATTATTCACGTAACTGTATAAAATATGGGCTGGCGAGCAAGCTGTGTTGTACTTGGCTGGACAACTTATTAATTATTCAGACTGATTAATGGCCCCCTGATTGGCATGTGTGGTTGCCAGTTGAACCCCAGGCAAAGACCAGGCTGGAAGGGGAGGTTGCCTCGGACAGTGGTTCATCACTGATAATTGCGTCGTTTCGGGAAGGCTGAAGGCTCACAGTGAGTTCATTGGCAGTGAGAGGATCCCACCATGGCACAATAACAACAACAATGCAGGCCGCAAAAAGTATTTCCTGTGCGCACATTGCATGCATTTGGAATCTAATGCTACCTAATACTCTTTTGCTGACTCAATTATAATCGTATGAATTTTACATATTGTGCTCTAGCTAATGGATTGTAATGAATGATGGATTGCATCTCAGGATCTCAAAGCCCTTAACAGTGAAGGGGGGGGGGGGAGCTCACCTCAACCATCAATGTGTAGGCCCCATCCAAGTTATGCGTGTGATTGTGTGGGTGTGTGTGTGGGTGTGTGCGTGTTTGTTTGTGTGTATGAAATGTGATCCCCTGTAAAATTGATACACACTAGCTGTTAAATATCCAGGTGAAATAACTGTACTCATTGGTAGATATACATGAAACCATTATAAGTATTACACGTGATTACTTAATTATATTCATTGCGAGGATGGAAATAATTTACAGTCACAGATTATCATTTGAATGGAAATTCTTGGGAAATGTATAGCAATTTTCTGAACTCATATCATTTAAATGAGTTTATATATTACTCTGACTCAGTATCTCTAATATTATTACACAGAAATTGCCAAACCAATTACACTAGTGGATTACCTTCAACAACCTACATAGTACCAAATGATTGCAAATGCCAAATTACTGTACAATATAATTTATTTTGATAAGAGGAAAATTATTCACTTCTCAAATTGTGTGTAAATGGTTCTGTTGCTTTCTTTAGCATTCACATGCATTCACAGCTACATATTACTGCTGATATAATGTCATGATTCATGCAGTATGGAATGAAAATTGCACGCTGTACAGCAGCAGAAACTATAGAAGCTGGCTGTCTGTCTGTCCATCCTTGAATAAACCTGCTACATGTGCTGTTCACACATAATGTGACCGTAGAAGATTATTGTAGGGCCGACCCTAGAATACATGGTGCGGCCAGTAAAGGCACTTGTCCACAATGCAGGTTGCCTACTGCAGCCAGGGTTCGATCCCCACTCCTCCTGTTTCGGGGCAGTGATTGGCTGTCTGCCCCAGGGGCAGGGGGTAGGGAAGCTCGATGCATGCAAAAGTGTGTGTATTGGAGTTACTGTCGACGGCTTGGTGAGTTCTGTCTCGTAGGAGGCGGGTCAGTGCCTTTGTCACTGCTCGATCCCAGGGTTGCAGTGGCGAGCTCGTAGTACGAGGGAAGGGATAGTTGAATTATAAACAGGGTATAATTGTCTAATCAAATTGGAAAAAATCTTAAACAAAATGAAAAAAATACAAAATAAAGAAGATCATTGTAAATCTGTACGTCATACTAAAGATCAATGAACAGCTCATTACGCTTAAGAAATTGTACTTTTGTTTGGAACATGACCACCACACACACACGGGCTCTCAAGGAATAATTTTCAGGAGCCCTGCCCTAAAGTAACCCTTGAATATAATTGGTCTTGATTTACAAGAAGGCACTGCACAGTGCAGAGTTAAAATACAGCGTGAATGTGAGTGACGAGCTCACTCTTTCGGTCTGTGTTTGTGTGTTCCTGCTCATAAACATCAGTTTTAAACACGGAAAGATGCACATAGCGTGCGATAGCATGCATGACGCCCGTTTCATTACTTTTGAATTGCATGACAATGGGGATGGGAGGTGGACAAGCTTTTGAGGTATGGCGTCATTAACATTGTGCTGAAATGGTATTTTCAATGTTCTGTATGGAGAAAAAAAACAGGTTTATGGGTCAACGTAAAGCTGCGCTGGCAATTCCACAAAATTAAGCAGGGGCATTTTGTTTGTAAGGGTTTGTTCAACACGTCACATTGTCAATTTACCGCAGTAACAGTGTCTGAATATCAATGTATAGTTGGCTAATAAGACACATGCATCCCAATTCCTAATTTATTTCATGCTACATTATATTTGAACACCAAGCATTGATATACCTTGCTATTATTTAATTTAAACACACAAGCTAATTGATATATATTAAAATAACTTTCCTACTTGTGCCCTTCCTTACTTGAATGTCTTTGTTTTATTTTATTTAGCTGGTTTATTTGCTCGTTCAATTAATTTAGGTTTATCTCAGCTGAGTGAACGAAGTAGACAACTGCTTTAAACTAATCTGTGCTGGTGGGTAATAAGGCAATAACACATTTATATGTATGATTTGCCCCCACAGATTAATGGCTCATGCATTTTACATCCGGAGGTCTTTAGGAAGGACAAGGCTATCCAACTGGCGGCATAGATGGCTTCTTATTCGCCAATATATAACTGTAAATCCTACCGCCATACTGTATGTTTCTATGTGATATATTGTCTTGTTCTGTTTATGTGTGCGTCATTATTTTAAAAGTGGGAACCATGATCCAATTTATTATTTTAAATGTGATTGGCTGTTTAATTAAAGTAAACTTGGCAATTTATTCATTTTTAATATTGCACGTATGCTATTCCATGTCCTCTATTATAATGTGATTGCTTCTGTGGGACCCTGCCATGTGCTGGACAACCTGGGTTTGACATGCAAGATTCTGGTGACTTCAATTGCTGTAAATGATCATAAATGTGTAGGTCCACACTCTATTTAATGAAGAAGAGCCAAGAGCAAGCACACAAAGCTTTTCATCTGCAGTAAGTGTCATTAGGGACAGTCATTCAGCGCGGTGTCGTTTAGAATTGAACTTCTGGGGCAACATACCATGTAATGAATATATTGTGTGCGTGGTTACTCTAATTTAAATTAAACTTGTTAGCAATCGGTCAACTCTGTAACTCTGGGTACATACTCTGCACAGCCTGATTGGCCAGTATTTGGTCACACCCTCATCACAGCTCCTTCTCAGGTAACGTTAACTAAAGTTACCAAAATTACATTATTGTGCTGTTCTTGCTTTTGTGGTATGGCAACAACACACCACTTTTTGCTGTCTTTGTTTAGACCATTGTAATTTGGCCTATTGCTTATAATAGTGCATCAACCCTTTTTCATTTTCATACTTACCACATACTAATTCCACTGCTGTACACTACATTATTTTCTTAGCAGACTTTGTCTTTGTGTATCCAGGATGGCTTACCTTGCATACATACGGTGTTATCCATTTCTAGAGCTAAATATTTTACCGAAGCATTTGGGGTTGATCAGACATCTACCCTTCAAGTTACAAGCCTTTCTCCTTAACATACCGGTGGCCACTTGGGAGCTTTATGTTCCATCACCCGCATGTCAGAAGGTACACAGTTCAATGGTCAAGAGTCTGTGGCCACGTCTATACAGCCACATATATATCCCATCTCATTTTAATAGATGTCTTCCATGAAGGGACCTCCTCTTCATGCCCCACCCTAAGCATTGAGGGAGAGAGAGACACCTTGTGTCACCTCATAAGCTGTCTGTGAGAAGAGGAGGGCGTGTTCACGAATGCTTTCATTGCTTTAGCTGGAGCCCCTGGCCAGGGAGGTTGGCCAACGTCTGGTCAAATGAACAGCATTGATCCCTGTTCTCCAGTGTTTGCATCAGCGGTGACGTCTGGGAGAGCTGTGTAAATCACAGTCATGCACCATTTAGCAAACAATCCAGATGGAAACTTTACATTATGAGTTTATCAGTGGAGGCCGATGCGTTTGCTCAACACAGACTCAAAGTGCGTTATCGTAACTGGCATCAGGTGTGGGGTTGTTAACATATATAAGCAATTGCCCTTGAACTAGTTTACAGTAGATTCAAGACTTTCAGCTGAACTTCCATACAGCAGGCATATTATAAAGAAAAATATGAATTTATATATATATATACAGGGGGTAGACAAAATAATGGAGACACCAAATGAAAAAGGATTAATATTTTGAAGTAACTAAATCACAATTAAAAAAGAGTCTATGCAAAATAAGGTATTAAAACAAAATAATTATTAAAACACTCTAATAAGTATCTTTATAAAGCAACATGAGAAAGCTAACAGATTTTGAAAGAGGTCAAATAGTTGGTACCCGAATTGCAGGTGTGTCAGTCACAGAAATGGCAGAATTATATAATGACCAAATCATGATGGCTTACGCTAAACAAGGAATATGAAAGATGAACAGTGGTCACCAGTCAAAGCTCACGGACAGGGATAGACAGAGACTTAACAGGATAGTTGCTAAAGAAACACAAAACAGACTCAAAATGACCACAGAACTGATTCTACCCCTCCGTGTCCCAGCCTGAACAAAAACTGCATGTCATGAGTTTCACAAATTTGATATTTATGGTAGGGCTGCCATTCGGGAAGTGCTTGTAACCAAGGCTAATGCGCAACAACACAAAACCTGGTTTTGTGAGCCATGAGTCTTTACTTTTTCTACATCTGGATGGGCTTATGTTTGGAGAAAGCCAAAGGAAGCCTTCAACCCACATTGTTTGTTCCCAACTGTTAAACATGGGGGTGGATGTGTTATGCTATGGACAGTCATCTTGTAGGAGTCATTGGATCCTAATATTTCTCTACATGGTGCAATTACAGTCAAGTAATACAAAGCCATTTTAGATGACCAGGTGCAATCGATGGTGCAAACAATGTTTCCTCAAGATGTTCCCATATTCCAAGATGATAATGCCCCCATACGCACTGCTAAACTGATTCAAGAGTGGTTTTATGAGCACCAGGATGAAGTCAAACACCTTCCACGGCCTCTCTCATCAACAGATCTAAACAGCCTTGAACCTTTATGGGAACCTAGAGAGCATTTTTAGGTGCAATAAGGGGTTTATGCACTGGAACCTGACCACAATATCCCTCTCTGTGAAGTTCTCAAAAGACTGCTCTTGGTGAAATTGCCTGCTCGTGCCCTAGATTGATATTTGCAGACAACATCTCGAACCAATACACAGACATCATGGTCAGGGAGTATGTGCTTTTGACCACAGGTGCCCCTAGATGATCATGTCTTTCCCTCAGACTTCCATGCCAACATCACCTTAGCCACCGTTCCTCATGAAACATCAGCAAGTCGAGCAGTCTTCGTCACTGAAGCTCCTGCCAAACGTGCCCCAACAATCACACCTCTTTCACTGAGATCTCTTCTTCTAGCCATGGTAACCAAATGAATGGCCATCTGAGCCTGTCCAGCCTTTTTATACATGACCCTAAGCATGATGGGATGGAACTTAACTCAGGAACCACACCTGTGTGGAAGCACCTGCTTTCAGTATACTTTGTATCACTCTTTTGCTCAATTATTTCCTTTATTTTGCCAGTTACCTGTACATATACTGTATATATGTGTGTGTGTGTGTGTGTGTGTGTGTGTGTGTGGTAGTGTGACTTCCATCATGTCTAATATAATGTTACTTAAAAATTCCTTCGGGTTATGGAGGGAAGGGTCATGTGTGATGAAATTAAATAAACCCCAGACCGCAGGTTAGAGGGAGGTTATTGCGTTATTGCACTCTCTGAAGCTCCCTTGGACTCCGTCAAAACAAATAAGGAGGCGTGTCACACTGGGACTGAGCTGATTGGCTGCTTCAGACAAACACACTATTGTATGACCCTGTGATAGAAAATGTCAGCCATGACAAGTGGGTGCTTTTCCAACGATTTGAGAAAAGTTTTTTTTTCTGTTTTCTGTGTGACACTTGGTAATTCATCATTTTTTGAAGTTTAATTTTAGCATTTGAAAGACCTGCTCTTCAGGTCATTCTCACTTTAGCAGCTGGGAATCATCTCCCCTGGCGATGCGGGCTGACTCTGTTCCCCCCTTTCCCCTTAATTGAGAAGCCCCCCCCTCCTCTACCGACTGAGAGGAACCTGCCCCCCATAACGTAGAGGACTCTATCTTGTTGCAAGAACATAAAGGTCCTTTGTAAACGTTGCGAACGTTCGTCTTAATTGCAGGGTGTGAGCCTGTGTGGGCCTGAAAGACAGGAGTGTTTGTTTTAGAGCTTGAACTGATCAAGTCGAATGCTTTGTCTTTATACAGCTCATGTAGGCTGAGTAAATGCATGTATTGCCAGGACTTAGGTGCAGGTACTGGCTCTGGGAAGAAGTTTGCGAGGTTTCCGGAAACCGCTTTTCAGTTCCATCTTCATCCTCAACCAATTGCCTGGATAAGATGCAGCTCTCTGAAATGTAAATGTAAGCCGACCACCTATCTGTGTGAAGCCGCAACCCAATCTTAAAGAACGGGGGAAGAAAGAAGCTTGGCACAGGTATCTGGGCGACCACACCCTCTCTAGAATTCCAAACTAGAGAGAAGAGCAGGGCAGCATTTTTCCAGGAGCGTTTAACTTCCACCGTTTACTTTACTTTTGAGCTGCGCATGCACTATTGCACCAGGAGGAATTTGTGTTCTTCGATATGACTAGCTGGCACGCGCAGTTGCAGGTGTTTGGGCACGCTGGCAGGGGGCTGGTGGTGCTGCACATTGAGATTAGCCACTTTCATTAAGAGAGGAACACCTGATAACAAACTGTGGCAGAGTCTGGCTTTGAAATGGTCTCTACCCTCCTCCCTCCACCCTCCCCCCCCACCAACTGTATGGCATTATTTAGGCAGTATAATTGTCGATTTCTCCCAGACAATCATTTGCGAAATAGGCCGTTTTTGTTTTTGTTTTGGGGTATTTTTTAAGTTGTTTGTTTTGTTTTGTTTATATGTCAGTTATTTTGATATTTATCAGATAAAACCACAGTGTTGCCTTATCTCTTCAGCACATAAAGAGCTTTGTCACACTTCAAGATGTTTGATTCTGATGGAGTCCTTTTTCCCCTTTCTTTTTTTTCCCCAACAAATCAATACCCCTAGTTTAGCCTTTCATAGGAAAGATTACAGAGAAATAGCTATTAAGGGTTTAGTGCTATCAATTCTTATATCGCAAAGCCACTTAAGTGGTCTGGCACTTCTTGGTTAGGATTCTGGACCTTACACAGCAGGGCACAGAATGTTATTGAGTTCAGAGACTCTGTATGCTTAGACATCAAGTGCCCGGTGCAAAGCTTTCTTTCAATACAAACTTGCAACACAAAACACAAGAGTGCAGGATTTTTTTTTTTTAAAGGCCATACACCTCTTAACTGTTACCTGCTATTGAAATTTTGAGATTTCCTCGAAATAGCTTCCGATGTTGAGCATATGTGTGTGATTGCGCTGCGCAGCGGGAAGCCCTGGTGCCATACGCTGAAATCAAAATAGCCCGAGCAATCAGGGAAATATAAGAGGCAACGGTGGCTGGTGCTCCCTGGTCTGCTACGGTGCAGGGGAAGCATTAAGTGGGCAGCCAAATGGCCGGGTGCTACGGTACATAGTTGAGGCGCTAGCGCTGTGTATTGCCTGGGATTATGGTGATCCTCTCTCCTGGAGCCGCTCGCCGTCGAGCTCCGCAGCCGCCTCCTCTCCGAGCGTGGAAACGGAACACAAAGTCATTATATGGAACACATGCGCAGGCACTGCGTGCTACTGCTGTTAGCATAATTAAAAACTCACAAAATGCCAACATCAGCTTTCATTAACTTGCACAGCGATTAACAAAGGGGCGGGGGAGGGGGGAAGGGGGGTTGTTGGGGGAAGGGAGGGAGGGAGGGAAACATGAGCAGCGTACATTCCTGAAGTTTGGCAGAGCCTTGTGTTGGCTTTTGAATTGAATTCCATTTTCTGCTTAATTTTTCATTCTTAAAACAAGAAGTACAGAAGTCAAAAAAATCTTTGTGTTGTTTTTCTCTTTTTTTTTTTCTTTTATAAAAGAAAGGACCGCCGAGGCTTGTTTAATGCGCGCTTCTGGAACCACAGCTGGTGACGAACTGCGTATACGATTGTTTAACATATTTCTGTAAATCCTCAGTACTTAACAGCAGAATGTGCCCATTCTCTATGGAAAGAAAAGCGCTTTTTTATTACTTTTAATTTTGCAAAGAGCTGATAAGCAACAGCAAGGCCACAGCTTGTTTTCCCCTGGGGCTCTTTGCAGTGGTTTTGTCCATCCGTTCACAGATGTGATCACTGACACACAGCGTGCCGCTTTCCGTTTCTCCACGCCCCATTGGTGGGGCAGTTAGCTGCTCCTCGGTATTCTTCCACTGGCCAGATCTCACTGAGGCGGCAAAAGAAGAGTGCATTCAGTTCGAGTGTCATGAGTTCCTCCACTGAGCGCCCTGCTCAAAATGATGTAGCCCCCCCTATTGGATGGGTGGACTAAATGGTAACCCCCACCCAGTCGTGGAGCCTCACATAACGGGGTTTGGCGTGACTGCTGACAATGATTTTACAATGAGTTTGAGGCTACAGGACTTTGTGACTGGTTTTTGTTTTTGTTTTATATTCTTACCAAATGGTCATTTAAGATCTGATCGTATTATATATTCTTATGTTTAGAAACTGTTTATATCTGCTATGGTCCAAACTGAAGAAAATGTCAATGCCCTCTTTTTTCTGTCTGTTTCGCCACCAATTGTGTCTTAATGTATCATTTTAATCAGAAGACTGACATTGACATCTCGCAAGCAAGCTCCCCTTGCTGTACAGACAGTCCACGTAAATACAGTTTATCGAAAATTGCACTCTTCAGCAGTCCAACAAGCTCACATTATGGCACCTGCAAAAAAAAAAAAAAAAATGGAGCAGAGTAGAAAAATACACTTGAGAGTGGGGGAAAAACAACTTTTTGAACTGCCTTATAAACGAGAAACTATGTGTTCAAAGACCTTGAAAGGGTTTTAGGTGTTGTGATCCATGATATTTCTGGATTTAATGCTATCTCAGTGATGCTTATATCGCTGTTTCTCTGGCATTTTTCTCCCGGGCTCGTCTTGACCCCCGAGGAAAGGCTTAAGTGTGCGCACGGACAAACAAACCGACCCCAGGAGTACCGGACTGCTGCAGCGCTCTACCCAGAAGCCTGTGCGGCCCTGTGATGGGGAAGCTCGTGGCACGCATCTAGCTGGCTTTCCCTCCCGTAGATTTCCCTGGCTAGGGGTAAACAGAAACACCAAGGCTGTGATAAGGACAGCTGGCCCACTGTCTCTGCTGGCACTTGAGGTGAGAAGGCATTGATACATCTCATAGAGCATTAGCTCTTTTGAAAACGGAGCCCATTGTTGGCTCTGGTGATATCTAGCTCCTCTGAATAGCCCTGGCCTGCCTCATTGATAACAACTATTGACCCATTTTCTTAATTGATCAGTGGATGGCCTGGCAAATATTTGTCATTGTGACACGCCAATTACTGTGATAGGGATTGTCTGCTCGAGTCACTGGTTAGTCAATAGATTTCAAATAACCGGATTGCAAAGGATATCCACGAGGTGACACAAAAACTACGGTCTCTGGTCTATGGTGTGTGTATATGAATTTATATGAAATATAATTATCCGGAGAAGCAGCAACATTACTTATTTCAAATCAAAGTGTCCCTTGAATATTAAAAAACATAAAAGGGAGATAAATGTGATGTGATACGATGTAATAAATGTTTTTTGGCAGCATAATTCATAACATATTGTTGCCTTTTATTTATATGTGTATATATACAGGTGACTGCCAAAATAAAGGAAACACTAACATAAAGTGTCTTTAATAGAGCATTAGGCCACCACGAGCCACCAGAACTGCTTCAATGTGCCTTGGAATAGATTCTACAAAGATTCTTCATAGTTTCTAGTGTCTGGAACTCTATCGAAGGGATGCAACACCATTCTTCCATGAGAAATTCCATAATTTGGTGATTTGTTGATGGTGGTGAACAACACTGTCTCAGGTGCCACTCCAGAATCCCAACCAGTGTTCAACTGGGTTGAGATCTGGTGACTGAGATGGCCATGGCATATGGTTTACATCGTAAAAATAAAAAAAATTGTTTTATATTTGTCACTTTTTCCCCAATGTTGAATGCCCAACAGTAATTATAGGCATGTTCTGTTGCTGCAGTCACCCTGCAGGGCTCCTGGCCACAGCTATTCACCGGCATGTTCTAGATTTGATTTGAGATCATGGGGCGCATCATTGCACTAAGAAAAAGTACCCCACTTGGTTATACACCCCAGCAGCTCCTAGGTTGATGGAAGGTCTCCAAATTCAGTCTCAAAGCATCGAAAATACTGCTGAATGCAATCCTCTCCTCCTTATAAACTGCTGTTTATCATTCCATAGGCTCCCTGGGGCTTCCTTCGTTTGACCGGTTTGTTTATTGTTTTCAACGCATTGCAGTCGAATAAAGCATCCTAGATCAACACATGCTCATATCTGGTTTCCCATCTTCCATGCTGTTTTGCTGACTTAGTGTGCACATCATCCCACACGTATCTGCCACATATAAAAACACTGCTTTATTATGTCAGTGCGTTCATCAACCATGAAGGCTTCCTGCATTTCAGAGAGAAATATATGGAAATGCATATAGCTTGTTTTTTTCCACACCTATCACTTGGTCTCATTTCAGAAGACATTGTAGGAAAGCACACATAAAATTATGGTATGTAGGAACTTTCCGGACTACAAGTTTTTAGTTGAGCAGTGAAGATGAATTTTTAACCGTTAGTCTTGTCGATCCTCGTCGATCCGTGCCCTCGTACTTGTTATTCTGCTTCTGTTTTCAACACTCATTTGATTTTAGCCAGCTAGCTCTCAGGGCAATGCTGCACACTGATGTCATAGATTTCTACAGAACTGCCCCCCCTCTTGCTTTTCACAGACCGTCCTCAGTATGCATGAGACACCACGGATCAGTGTTTATTGAATCATTTTCCCAAATGGGGAAACGATAATTACAAGAAGTTATACAGCTTTGCACATTACGCAAGTGCTGCTTCATGACTTTGAGAAAACGTGGTGCCTTATTAAAGCTGGCTTGTGAGTTCCTAATCTATTTCTGGGGTTTCCAAGGTTTCAGCAAACCCGGGATTAGAATTTTCACAGATTTAGCCCTCTTCCGGAGCCTTCGCTGCTCCCAAATGTCGGTCTTGTTTGCGTCTGCATTTTCTTTCTCAGATCTGCATGTACGCAATAGGGGATGTTTACGTGTAAAAAGAATATCACAGAATATCATGCATGTGCGTCCTTATGATTGCCCAAAGCAGGATTACGTGGGGGCGAATGGAGTAAAAAGCCATCTCTCGTGGCGGAGTAATCTTCCAAACCCCTAGCGCTTCGTTTAGCATTTGTCCTGTACATGCATGCATGTGTCGCCCGGCCTGTTTATTGCTGCACATCAAAGGCATGCTATGGCCTTTCCTCCAGTGAGCGTCCGTCTCTCAGCCCAGATATCACATGTGGCCCAAAGGACCCCTGCATTCAGCCTATGTCACCTCAACATACCTCCTAAAAGATTTATCCTCCTCAATTCATAGTCCCCCATTGGAACACGAACACAAGGTATTTCAAACGTGTAATACTACCTCAGCATAAACACAAAATTAGTCTCTTTCTGTTCTCATGTGGTGCAATACTTTAGCACTCCATGGATGTACTGTATCTTGTGAAACTAAAGAGCCCCTGCTATCTTCTCATTTCTCACATCTGTGTTACCCAGTAATTGTTGTGGTTTTGGCTGATAGTGAGAGTCTTGTTGTGAATTGATCCCTTCTGGAGTGAAGAGTTGGGGGTGCAAAACATCACCAAATATGTTTGGGGGGGATTGCCTTTTGTTTAATTTGCTCCCCTTACCTCCCTGTAACCCACATACAACACTAGTCATCCTGCCCCTGTTACTCTGGTGCTGGGCAAATTTTAATTTGGGGAATCAACATTCTTTACGTTTTGAGTGTCCCCTCTCAGAAGTAAAACGTTAAAAAGGCCCTAAATTACCGGCGATTCACATTTAATGTAAACCAAGGCGATCGCTGTCATGTTCTCTCGACAGGGTTTAATAATGTTTGTCAAATCCTGACCTTAGTGAAAGCAGTCTGAGGACTGCTGGGGACAGAAATGCGTTTTAACTGCAGAAATACTCGCTGTTAAAGAGACACACTGACTGGGACTCAACCTTGTAAAACATGGCCATCGGAGGCTGGCAACGCTTTCAAGCTTAAGCACCGCCATTCAAGTGCCAGCATCAAGTGCTTCATTTCCAATTTTCTCAGTGTCAGCGCTGTCTTCTTTTGATGATATAATTATCATAGTAGGTACCGTACGTTTTACCAGTTTCGTCTGTTTATTGATGATGGTTCAGTAATAAAAAAATGAAGAAAATAAGAAATTTGACTGACGTTGTTTTTGGCTTTCCAGGGGCAAACAAAAGCGTTGGCCGGGAAGATGACTGAGAGGATTACACAGTTATAAAGACAAAGTGAAGTTCTACGCATAGTAATGAGATATGATGCAATGCATTCATTATTAGACAGGACATGACTTGCCTGGTGGAGTAAAAAATAAAAGGAAAATAGTGCAGCTTAATAAGAAGTCTATAGGGGGTTGTACAACTTCCACTGAAGGCTTCAAAACAGGCCGCTGTGTTGGAACTGGGAGGTTTTTGGTTAAACGGGGATTTTTGTGTGTGCGTGCGTCTGGGGAAAAAAAGACGAAAAAACATCAATGCTCTGCTATCGTTGAATTAAGCAAAGATTTAGATAAGCTTAAGCGATTAAAAAGGGAGGAGGATTGCATCAATTAACAAATCCTTGACAGCAGTTTGCTGATATTTATTTGAATCTTTGATGCCTGCGATAATGTGTATGGCTTAGATGCATTTACGGATATCCATTTGTGCACTGTAGAATGCCATTTAGACTAATTTAATAGCCATAACGGGGGGTTTGGCCTTACGTGTGTGCATGCATCCGGCTTCATCTGTGGATGTAAATAACGTTTACATGGAGGTGTGCCGCAGACCTCTTTTACATCGAAGCTACGGTCCGTATACTCCACGACAGTGCATCATTCGTATTTCCCTCATCGCCGATATCAACAAATGTTCACCGCTCGACATTTATTGTACCGAAATGTATAATCGTTAATACGTTTCTTGTGTCGCGTTTTTGTGTGTGTGTGCCATACCACGTCAACGCCGTTGTTTTTAAAGCGTAGGGCTTTCACTGGAATGACGAAAGGCACAGGGGTCACTGTGAGACCGAGTGAGTGGAACCTGAAGCCCCGGTGAATGGGCAGTGATCATCGTTGTGGGAGAAAGGCCTGGGGGCCCTCTGACGGGGAGCCCTCTTGCTGTGCTTTAGCTGTGTGCGTTTGGTGGGGGCCTCGGTGTCCCCCGGAGCAGGAAATCCAGGGTGTGAGTCAGAGTCGCGCGGCGTATTCCCACTCGACTCGTGGAGCCGGCCACCGCGGCGCTCAGAACATCGAGCCTCCCCGCTGAGCTTTTATGATCAGCGTGTTTCTGTTACCAGCTGCCCGTATGCCTCGATCGGTAGCCCAAACACATGCCTATTTTTAACAACCCCATGCTCTTTCTTTTCCACTTGTATTAAACCACTTTCAAGTCGAGAGCGTTTTTCTTGTGTGCAATTGTTATGAATAAGAATGCTAAGGAAGAAGGAAAGCAAGAAAGAAAAAGGAAGAACGGAAAGAGAAAGAAAAGAAATAAATAAAGAATAATAAGAAAAAAGAAAGAAAGGAAAGGTGTTGCTAGGTAATGTCTGGTTTCTTTATAACCTTCGCATTAAATTTGATCACCAATACGCATACAGTATGCACACATGCACACACACTCACACACCCTGCACTGAGGTGTAGGTACAAAGCTTAGTGCAGTGTGCAACAAGCTGGCAGCGTTCACATTTTTAAAGCATACAATCAGCAGTTGGAGGTAGTGAGCCAGTTAAGGAGAGCAAGGCATGCAATGGCTACAGCGCTGGCTGGAAGACAGACACCTTGAGGTCTTCGTGCCCCGATACCTGCCTGCCAGGCTCATTGGTGCACCTATAAATCATTCATGTCAACCGAGAAAGGCTGGGATAAAGAAGCACGCCAGATGTGAGGGCAGATGAGCAATTTGAGGTGCAAATAGTGAAGCCTCGAGTTTGATGGGAGAGACTAGTGCAATCTGATGTGTGAGGGGCTATTCCCCAGCATCACCGGTCCCAAACGATTCATACGCAACAAATGGGTCTTTCATCTCCTTCTTAGTGCCGATACCCTTCCCCCCACACAAAAACACACACACACACACACACACACACGCACACACACACACAGCAATGCACAGGGTCTCCTGCGCACAAGATTGGACTCTCACTTCAGGAGACACACCTCCACAGCGCTGAAGTGCCATAAGAGACTGTGGAACGGTAATGTGCACATATCATGTCTTATAAACCGTGTGTTTTGAGCCTGCCTGCCCCAGATCTGCAGAGGTGAAGACTGCGGATTCTCCCGCTCTTGAAAGTTGACTGTTGTGGGTGTCGCGAGAAAAAGATGGGACATTAGCATTCCCTTCTGCTCAGGTGGTTGAGTGTCAAAGCTTTGGAAAAAAACCAGACATTGGCTCAGACACATTTACAGGGAGCGCACTGCATAATGTTCTACACCGCGAACGTGGAGTGACGCTCGCAAAAAGAGTCGCATTTTTAATAAATCAAATGTGGCCCATGTTTATGTAACAGTTGCTGCCTGTGGTGGGGGAGGGGGTGGGGGATTCTTAGGGTAGATGTCTATCCACAGACACTCGCGTGCGTGTCCTGAGCGGTGGGTCCAGCATTAAATGCGCTTGCGATGAGAAGTTAAATCATGTGCAGCATTAAAGCTGCGGGTGATGCATGGAAGCCTATTAGCGCAGCCCTGTCCAGTGAGCTCTGTTCTACACAGTAATGTCCCTCCAGTGCATCGTCATGATGCTTCGCCCAGGGAGCCGTTTCTCCCGTTTATTTCTGTTGACACGTGTGGTATCGAATTCGGCTTAACAAGCGGACTGTAAACACAGCGGACAATCTCCGCCGCTGCTGTGGATCTCGCGTGGAACACAGGAATAAACAGAATCGTGCAGAAAAAACACTAAATAATTGCCTTTAAACGCTGGGCCATGATATTCGGGAACATCAACGGAGTCTGAAATTGCTGCTGTTTTGTGGAGAAGCTGATGAGGTTAATTGACAATTAATTTAGTCTTGGGGTGTCTGCTCTTGGCCCGCCCGTACTTTTTTGAATCCGATCAGAAATGAAGGAATTTGCTGACGCATTCCCCTTGCTGCATTCCATATTGTGAATGTAAATGTTCAGTGTGAATTCCCTGGGACAACATCATGCACCAATATGTCCGTGTTATCCCAGGAAATGATAGCAGAAAGCAATGCACTTCCTTACTGTTATGGAAGAAAAGGCTGCATGTGTTATTCTAGTGCTCTCAAGTGCAGGGTGATAACTTAATTTTCACGAGGGAAAATCATGTTTGGGAGAAAGGTAATTTGCATGTCAGAATGTGAGTTTAATAGGGACTTTAAATGAGGTTACTTGATATTGGACAAGTCTGCAAATCCGGTTTCCGAGCAATCTAATATGAAAACCATGCAGACTTAAAATAGCCAATAGAGAGCCAATCACAATGCTTTATTTTGAGAATGTAATTTCCTCATGCCTCGCCAGTAATTAACCTCAGTACAAAAAGGTATTGGAACACCACAGACACAATTCCAGCTGCAGTCGGTTAAAGGAGTGGCTATATGATAGGACAAAAAAAAAAGGGCAGATTCAACTTTATCTGCACCTCCTCGCTCCTCAATGCATCCCCCCCCCCCTTTTTATTTAAAAGTGCTGTTTCTTCACTTCTGTTGAATTGGGTTTTGTTCAGAGCTGATTCCCAGCCTCTTTTAAAGTCTTGCGAGTCACGAGGATCTCTCGCAGTCATGGTGGTCAAACATTGGGCAGATAATTGACTGTGCGCGGGCAAACCCGCTCCGCTTTCTAAAGCCTTCGTCAACAATGACACACACAAAAAAAGCAAGAGCCAAAAGAACCACGTTTCCCAATTTTGTGTGTGATAAGAGCTGTGAAGCGCAATAAGGTGTCTGCCCTACACACTAATGGGAAAGAAAGGATATTTCCTGGAACATTTTGGCAGAAGAAAAATCTAATCTTTCTAAATTAGTGCATCGAGAAAAGAAATGACACTTACGGCGATGATAAGCCCCACACCCTATCCCCGCCATTTATAATGTTGTTGAAGCTGGGGTTTGTCTCCTTATTCGGAATCATTTGATCAGATCTTTGGCTCTTATATTTGCGGGGGGTGGGATAAAAAAAAACCCTGGACAAATGCTGAGCTTGAGACTGTGTGTGGCGTGCGGTCACGCCCCTTCCCTCTGGTTTACCTGTAGCGAGCGCCTTCTTGGATTAAGGTCTAGATGGGATTCTGGGATTTAGGAAGCAGACTGCCCTCCAAGCAGAATTTCTCTTAAAAAAATAAAAAAACAACAACAACAAAAAAAACCCCACCGAAGCTGAGCTGCCTTCTGAAATCTTTTTCCTGCAGCCTGTCAATATGTAATCCCTGTTATGATTACATATTAATTCAGCTAACACCATTATGCGATGTGACTTACCAGAACCATAAAACACTATTATTGAAGCTGCTTTGCAGGTTGTTATTGCTTGAGTGATGTAGCTCTGGCAAGTGCGCTTCAATGGCACATGCTTGGGGCTCTCAAACAAGCAGCTCGCAGGTTTAGACTTATTTATTTACTTATTTATTTCTTCATTTTTAGACAGCTAGTTGAGCTAACAGGTACGTTTGCAAAAGGGCAATTAACAGACTGAGATGGGGGCCTCCCCTTGCCTTGTGATAGACATTCAGTTGAAATCCACCAAAGAAAATACCAGCCTATAAATAGGTCAATGCGAATGGACATTCCAATGGGAGCCACTTCCTGCGCTGGTGCTGCAGCTTGTTTTCTGCAAGGATGGTGAGAAGGGAGACGTCAGGCTTTGTCACAGGGACGGCGAGCCGTGCGCTGTCCAGCCCCAAGGCAGCTACCTTCCACAGATTTCTCTCTTTCTCCCTCTCTCCATCTCAGCCTCCCTCCTTCATTTTCCAGGACAGAAATCCTTAACACCCTTACAGCCACGTTTCACGTGTAAAAACAACAACAACAAAACTAGCACTAGCGCTAAAATCATTATGCATTCAAGTAGTAAGGGCAATCTCTCACATGCACCGGCAGCCATGTCATATCATACTTCAATGGTGTCCATAAGATGACAGCATATATATTGCCATCTCTCTTTTCCATATACACACCCACTCACACACACACACTTCCCACTATAAACAATAGCTCAGGTTTTATTTTTCATAATCTTCTCCCATTTTATGACAGGTTTTTATTCAAAGCATGTGTGCTTAATTTTATATCTGCTTTTATACTGTTGGTTTTTGACAGTCATTGAGGCAGTCAGACATGACTACAAATAATCAGTGTCCAAAATTCATTAACAGCCATAGCCTTTTTTAATGGCACCATTTTATAGACTGTACACAAGGCCACAGTCACTAAACACAGCAGGCAGATTAATGCGGGAGTTCAGCGCTAGTGTATTTTTAATGATGATTGCAGTCTGCCAAATTCCATTTATATATGATGAAGCTCTGTTAGCTTCCCTTTTTGACACTGGCACAGGCTGAAATACCCCAAATGCCAGCCAGCTGGCTACCATGTGAAGCAAGAGTCGCAGACATGCCAGCAAAAGCTTTGTATATTACTCAAAACAGCCCCCCTCACTGTGGTCCCCACTCACACACACACACACATATGGACACATACACACAGGTGTACACACATAAACACATACATACATGCACGCGCACACACACACACACGTAAAATTAGTCATGTGTACACACAGGCACTTACGTACCCACATCAACTGCGATAAGGGTCATTGTACCTGTTACGTCACCCCCCGCCCCATACACCTACACACATGAACATATAAACACGCATGCACACACACACACACACACACAAAATTAGTCATGTCTACACACAGGCACTTACACACCGCACACAATCTGTAATAAGTTGCACTGTATCAGTTACCACACCCCCATCCCCACCCCCTGAAGACCAGAGCTAGCACGAGGTGTAGCCCTGCATTGTTGCTATTTAAGTGTACGATTCATGGAAGGTATCATGAGGCTAACCTCTTCCACATGACAGGCTTAAGAGACCACTTAGCAGCAGATGTAATGGGGTCATAACGTGGACCTGTTGTTATGATGCACGGGCTGTAACATAAGCCCGAATCCCACGTCTGCCGCACGTCACATTAAAAACGTGTCATTTGGCTGTGTGGTCCTCCGGTTCAGGGAACACGTGTGGGGAGCTATCCTCTGGTTCTCCAAGAGAGAACGCAGCGCGCAGTACAGGAGGCTAATTTTCTGCTTAATGGGCATTTTCGCAGACAAGTCGGTTATGGATATCGCCGGAGTGAAGCTGGTGACAGATGAGGAGGCAGATGAGAAGGATGTTCTCATATTCACCGTGTTATTATGTTATTTCCTCTGGGCCATGTTTGCATATGGTCCGCTTTTATGTTTTTGTACCTCTTGAAAAGTGTCTGGCGAGCACATTTCCCCCCCTCCTCTCTGTCAATCAATGTAGGTGAAGGAAAGGCACTAAATCAGATTTTCGTTCACATTCAAATGTGCTTTGACGTTTCTGGAAAGATTGAATTGCTCGATGTGACATTTGTTCTTTTTAATTTGTAGTACATAACAGTATTTCAACAAGCCCAATTTGTGTTTTCTTTTTTGTTTTTTTACATTAATTGGACCTGAGAGGCAGTTCATCCGGTATATGAAGGCGGAGAGTGTGAAATCACACCGACTCAGATAAGTATGACACAACAAGGAAGACTGAAAAAAAATATGAATCAATAACTGATGACTTATTTCATGTCAGCTAAAGTTAATGGTAATAGGGAGTAGTCAATCACAAATCAAGCAACTGTAGATGTGGGGTGTGTCATCAGAAACCATGCAACTTTCCATTCCCCCCGCCTTGGAGTCAGCCAAGTATTGACCGGCAGTCATTTTTCTGTAGGTACTGACCAAATGACGCTGGTTTCGTGAGTATTTGAAATAGGGCTTACTGGAAGTGGCAGCGGTGCTGGAAGGGGATGACTTAAATCCAGATAGTTCTGGTGAAGATGTAACGGCCATCAGACGTGATCACTGTACATTGGCCAAGCCAAGGTTTTTACAGTACCGCTTTCAGCTGTGGTCACCGTATATCTGAATTCATAGTGTGCTCTCGCCTCGTACCGTACACGCCAGTACAACTGTTAATGGTGACATGATTACTTGAAGCAGGTTGTGTTGTATCTACAACACTATCGCTTTGATATGCAGCCACACTGCACATTGAATAAACGTGACTTTACTGCTGTACAGTTTTGATGTAGCACTATTGTTCTGTATGTAAATGTGTTTGCGCAGTGATATTGTACATGTGCAAGTGCACTCAAGATGAAGCGCTTATCATTAGAGCAAACAGTTGCCTGCGCCGACACTTTCAGCTATAAAGGTGTGTCCCTGGGCGAATGGGGGACACACGGTCACCACGGCGCCTGCTGTGTCTTTCAGATCATGCTAAATGTCACTGTTTCGTTGTCGAAGTTCCAGGTTTAATGAATAGGGCTTAAAATAGCACGCGGCCCAGGATTACTCATTTTACCATCCGGCGACCATTTGATGAATCAGGCCCATAGTCCCCAACAATTCTGCTTGCTTTGCACTTCTTTTTTTCTCTGGGAAATGGATTGTGTTTTTTAAATTGAAGATTATCTTTAGATTCAAGCTTAAAAGATTATACCCTTTCATGTATGTCTAGTCTTTTATTTTATGTTTATTCTCAAGTCTCAATAGAGCCACTCTCTGTCTCTCTATCCCTCTCCCTTGCTCTCTCTCTCTCTCTCTCTTTTTTTAAAAAGGTAAATATTTTGGGATATTTTGGGATTTAGGCAGTCACACTTGCTCTGCTTTAACCTCCTGTTTCAACAATGCTTGTTCAAGAAAAGTATTTTCAAAAAGAATATTAATGCACAACAGTAATGTACGTGGCGCGTAGCTATTCCCACGAGTCACACTACCTGCACCGAGCAAGCTTGCACACGCAAGAGGAGAACAATGAGGAGAATATTAATTTTCCCTCTAACATCACGCCACCTGACTCCTTAGTTTATAAATGATTTTGAAAATTGGTAATGATGTCTTCTGTTGGTAGGCAGTAATAAAACGAACTTAATTCACAGAACACTAATTAATTGCTGCACACATACCAGGAGTAATAAAAATGCTATTAAGTAAAATACCTCTATCATTAACCTAACTCTGTTAATATGGGGTTCAACAGGGCTTAATAAACAAAAGCAGTGGAACCCACCACTATGAAATGGTAATTAAAAATCACTGCCATTTATTATATTGCTGGAGACTGTAAAATTAGTTGTGTAACGCTGAATTATAACTCCATACTTGCTAAGTTTCCTCAGACTATAGTTCTGTAACATGGCTATTGGAATTATGATCCCTGTCTTTATAATGATTGGTTTATCTTTTAGGAAATACATACTAAATCCAAAATAAAGAAGAAGGAAAGCAAATAGTATAGTCTGGTCTTTTTTATTCCATAACTAAACAAAAGTTTGGACAGAGGTGTCAATGTTCCGGCCTAAAATGGCCTTTTTCAAAACAGTCTTGGAAAAAGTCTTGAAAGGGCAATTTTGGGCCAAAACATCAACACCCCTGTCCAAACTTTTGTTTGGCTATGGAATATAAGAGACCAGAATATATAATATAGCATAATACTTTTTGCTATCCTTCTTCTTTGTTTTGCATTTAGTTTTGCCCACACAGAAAGCAGCACCCGAGACGTGCTACCTTTTCCTTTTGATTAATACGACATACTGTACTTCTTATTTAAAGTGTATTCCCTTTAGTCATTTATCCCAAGGGTCATTTATCATAAGACAATGTAACAGTTGCAATGCTGAAAAGAGACTATTATATATATGGGTATTCCGTGTAACAAGTGACACATACAGTTAAATTAAGCCCAATTCAGTATTAAAGGCACTGGCTCCATGCACAGTCCTTTGTATGGTGGGGAGTCAGAAATCGAAAGGGATTCCACGGGGTTCAGAGACAGATAAAACAGGATCAGGTTAAATATTTGCCATCTAGCAAACGTGCTTAAATGCAGAGCTGAAATCCAGATAGCGATATTAAGCTTGGATAAACACGTTTGTTTTTAGTGGAGATGTGATTGGCAGATAACTGCAGCACTCACGGAATCCTCTGAAGGAAAAATTTGGGTGCGAACTGCGATAAGGTCTGCCAGTCAAACGTAACCGTTTTGGAGAAGAGCTGATTCCATAGAATAGAGCCACAGCTTGAAAGATATTCCAAAAGATAAAAATGTCTGCCTTCTAAAATTAACTGAGGCTCAGATAAAAATGCCTTCCCACAAGATATTTTTTTCCGTTGTGTTAAGGCATAAAATTAGCGTTTCCATATACAAAAGAAAGTGCAAGTCACAAGAGAATTTTGAGCGTGGCAAAAGATGCACTTTGTATTTTGTGGCAGTGGCAGTGGAAACTCCTACAGGTTAGTTAATGTCTTGACCTTATCCCTCTTTTGTTGTGTTGCATATTTACAGTATTTTGTCACTTGTTTGGACTCTGCAAGCAAAAGCTTCGGCTCTTAAAAAGCCAAACTCAAACTGTGGAAGACCGTATAGCAGGGTTACTCAAATCTGGCCCGCGGATCCAAATTCGGTCCTGGTTTTCCCTTCTCTCGGGTAGTTAATTGAACAGCTAGTGCAATTGATTGGCCAGAGTGTCTTTATGCCTGACTCGCAGGTGAAGGGAGCGTGGGAAAACAGCAGTGCTCGGCCCACGAGGACCGTGATTCGAGCAACAATGCCTCATAGGCTTGTTTTTAGGGCACATATACAAAATATCGGTGACCCAGTTTGTCTGAGCCCCCTCCCTCATCAACAAAGGAGAGGCAGATCTCAGCCCTCCTTCCCACCCCCAATAGCCCCCACTCCACCCCCACTAGCCCCTACCCCTTCTGTATAGTGTACAGAAAACGGTAGTGCGACCGTGAAATTGATGTGATGAAAAACAACTGGGATATCTCTATGAACCATTTGCTTTGCTATTATGGTGCACCTTTCTTCCCCCAGCATGCAGTTTTGGTTCCACTGTGATAGGGAATACAGAGCAAATTACCCAGCCACTATCTCAGGTTATCAGCTGGTGCACAGTAGACCCCCCTCCCTGGAAAGTTTTCTCCATTTGCAACAAGCACCAGTCCATTATAACTTCAGTGAGGGAGCTGTTCCTTTTATATGCATGCAACAAAATAAAAAGGCCTGACGCGAATTGGGAATTGTCTCGAATACTGAATAATCTACGGGGAGTGGCACCCAGCCGAAACCGTTGATGCGCCCAAAGTCTTCGTTCATTCGCTAATTGTGAGCCTTGATTGTTTGATGCAGTAACGTGAACGGATCGGATTGTTTGTCGTTCCGATCTCCCCGGTCCCTTTGAGCACATTATGGCGTTGTCACACCTTTTCGGTTCGCTGTAACGGTTGAACGGGCAGCGAAGTTGAAAAGTGAACATGAGCGGGCACTTCAAAGTCAAGCAATGGTCTGATCCATCATCGTCCAGGGCAAGCTATCTCACGCAGTTCTGAATGCGTGGAACAGCTGGCGAGGCCATACAGGAGTCGCAGAGACCCTTTGGGTGTTCAAGACCAATTCTGACACAGTGATGGACGCTCTCTAGGCCAGGGGTGGTCCAGTCTTATCCGAGAAGGACCCGTTTGGGCTCAGGATTTTGTTCTAGCCCAGCGCTAAACCACCTGATTCAACTAATCATGGTCTTCAATCAAGGTGTTTTCAGGTGTTTTAGTGCGGGGCTAGAGCAAAAACCTGCATCTGGCCCTTCGCGGATAGGATTGGACACCCCTGCTCTAGGCAGTAGGGTGAAATGACAAGTCCAGATGGACCGAATGGCGTGTTCCTGTCACCAAACATTCTTTATGACCCCCTCGCACAGAGGCCACCACGGGCTCCCCAGTCTGGACTGCCGTTGTTTCGCCACTCCACCTCCCGAACAAAACATCATCAGGGCCCTCCTCCCTTTTTAACTTTACTTCCTCAAAGCCCATTTGGCTGTGTCCAGCATGGTGTGGCTGCGATCTCTCTCTCGCTCCCCACCGAGAGAGGTGGCAGAGGCTGGCGCCGGGGAAACAGATAGGCCTCGCGTGCGGGTATCCGGCAACCTTGTCATTTTTCCTCATGTACAGATGATTTGCCAATTACTCCTTAATTACACTCATCATCGGGATGAGAGTGCTTGTAGCCAGTGCTGATTAATCCTGTTTACCGCGCTGACAAGAATTCCGATGGTCACGGTGAGTGCGGGAGAGAGTGCGGAGAGGGGCGGGCGGCACCCGCCGCTGATTGCGACTCCTCCGCCAGGACGACGAGAGACAGGGACCGGGCGAGAGGCGGCTTTGATATCGTAATCAACGAGATGGCTGCGCGTCTCCCGCCATTCACCCGTGTAAACGGAGTGGTGGGGGCGCAGCAAGGTGCAGTTTGGTGTGGGAAAGCTGGGGGTAATTATGACTAAAGCGGCCCTTTGTGCACTGTGAGATACACCATGGGAAACGCGCAAACCACAGCTCTGGGAAACAGACAGAGAAAACCACAAAATTATCATGCAAATTAGTCTGCGGTAAACAGTCATAATACGAGGACAGAGGCTGGATGGTGAAGTGTGAAAGCACTGACGCACAACATGCAATTTTTGCATTATTTGTAATGGGCAACTTATTTGGCCCCAAATGCTCCAGCCCTGAACACCAACACAACACAGTAAAAGTGCATGCGTTTTAAATAGAAACGGGTTGCGCTCTTATTTCTGCCCTCTGGGTTGAAAACAGGTGCGTAGGTCAATGGGCTGAAATAAGAGCGCAATCCGTTTTCTATTTCAAATATATATTACTTTTTTGCATTTGCTGCCACGAGTTAAGTACTCGTTAACAGCCTACCTGAAAATAGGCGCTCTGATTGATAGTTCCTCTCTAATTAGCTTGTACAGTTGGGCATATAAGACTGCCATCAGCACAAAGCGCCATTTCACTGATGAAGGCAATATGCGCAAACGTTTGAATCTTTTGGCCCCGTCTCAAATTAGGAACGTTGAGTGCGGATGGTTTAAAACACGGTAAACGTTCGCTTAATTCATTGCAGAGATGTTGTTGCCAAATAGTTTCCTTGAAACATAATATTCGGTCTGAACATCAATAACATTGAGAAGGATATATAGACCATGTAAAGTAATACATGGTACATGGAGCCACACTGTAAGTGGGAGGACCGTGACGGGAAACGGGGGAACAGGGGGTGTAATAATAGTTGCGGCTCCATGTATTTAGATTAGCTCGTTGATGGCGGCGGAGCCCTGCTGGCTTGTTTTGGGCCAGCAAAGGGCTGACTCAGGCCCACTGAGGGCTGCCCTACAGTGCAGCGTGCGCCTTGATTTATCTGAAGATGAGAGATGGGGGTGGTGAGGCAGTCTGTCATCTCCAGTTTATTCAGGGGGTGAGCGGAGAGGAGTGGTGATCCTGCTCTCTCTCTCTCTCTCTCTCTCTCTCTCTCTCTCTCTCTCTCTCTCTCTCTCTCTCTCTCCTCCCCCTCTCTCTCTCTCTCCCTCTACCTCACTCTTCATCCCTCTGGCCCCCTGCAGTTGTGGTGGATTTCTCCTCACTGACAGTGGGACACCTCAGTGAAAGATGGGACTGGGCTACGTCATCCCTTCCCAGTCGTTGCTGCTCTTTTTCCGGCTCGCCCCAGCGGTATACCCTTGTTTTAGGGTAATGAAAAGAAATGCTTTCTGTAAGGAAAAAAAAAAAGGTGATGATACAATGATTTTTTTATGACAGCGTAAGGATTTTCATTGTGGTACCACCTTATGCAGACTGGGGGAGAAAAAAAACATTTATTCCTCAAAATAATTAGACAGCTGTCCAGAATTGAGGGGACAATGCAGCTATACAATTTTCTTAGAAGGAGCCGGAGCGTAATTCTTGCAGAAATACTATACCTGTGTGCAACACTACATGGCTTTTTGGTTTGGCTTCGAGCAACGGAAGACACACAGCACAGCGACTGACCTCATTTTTGCCTGGAAGATACTGCTGAGGCTACATAAGTAGCGAGCTCATTCAAAGACAGTTTTATAAAATGCATGGAGCTTGTGTTTATTATTTGACTTGGCATAGAGTTCAGTTAGAGGAAGATGCATATTTTATTTCTCTTTTTTTTTAATACCCCTTTCCATTTCCTGTAATATTTTCATTAAACCATGGAAAATTCCTTTCAGAGATGTTAACAGATACTGGGCTGTGTATCTTCTGTGTGCTTCAAAGTACCCTTGCTACTTCCCCTCTAATTCCTTTTCTCTGCCTCTCCAGTCCAGTCCTCATTCAAGGAGGAAGTAGGCAGCATTAGCACTTTGCAGTTCCCACGTTCCCACGTTCTCGTAGTGTCAGGTTCAGTGTTTTATTCCGTGTGATTTACCATGACTACAGCAACCTTGGCAGACAATTATTTCATTTCCCACACAAACTTAGTGGGGAAGATCTGAAGAAAGCTCTCGGACGACTGGAGTCGCAGGTGCAACGTTTCATTCACTGAGCTCTCCACTGCTGAGCCTCTGGACCAATAGGAGCGGCTCAAAGGCCCTCCAATGGCGGTGCATGTGGAACCGTGAAGCAAAGCACAAACTCCAGTGTCGGTTTACCACAGTTCCTTACTGCAGCGGGACTAAATTACATGCTATGCGCGTCAATATTCGTTCGCTGTATGTTTGTTCTCCCCAATCCCCTCCTTTCTCGTGAATCTTTTATGAGGCCATGGTGTTTTTAAACGGCCTTATTGCCAGTCAAAAACACCGCCTTTGTAGCAGAGAAGCGAAGGGAGTCTCAACTTGTTTTGTTGTACTACCATGATATTATTGTCTGTAGGGGCCCGCGCCTGCCGCAATGCTCGATGCGAAAATAAGAGATTGGCCCCGCTGTGCTGAACCCCTCCTGGGCTACATGGCTGAGCGGGGGGCTGACGCTATTTTCAATTTCAAGGCTCAGTCCTCACACACTCCGAACCTCATCATGTCATTTGTGCTAATATGTGCGCTGGACTCTCAGCTGTAAGATCCTCCCTTACTCTGGATCTGAAACGACACTGTGGAGCGCACAGATAACAAAGGATTTCATGGCCGCACACAGGACATTCACCCGGCGTGTTTTTCGTACATCGTGCATTACATTTTAATCCAGTTGTGAAAAGGTAGCCATGTTTGTCTGTCTGTCAGTATGCATAACTAGATTATTTTTTTTTTTTCTCCTCTTGATGTTCCTAGCAAATGTTTCTATCTCCCATTTTAGAGACCGTGAACTTCATATTGATATATCTTAAGTAAAGAGCTTATTATGGCCCGTATTTGCATTTTCCAACCTTCTTCGTTGGCTTCCGTACAGGACCTTAGCATCACTTCTATTAATATTTGTCATCACCATGGAAACGTCGTGGCTTCTTTGTTATATGGTAGAGTCACAAAGGAGCAATATACGCATTGAAGGCTAAATGAGCCAGAGCCGGGAAAATCCTGGAGCTGGCACTCGGAAAGAGAACTCTGTTAATAGCCACAATACATGAGGAAGCCCTCGTCTTGTGGCTATTTATGGAAGTGCAGTGTCATGTTGCACTTCCTGCTCTTAGAAAATTCTGGTTCATTCACTCTTCCCCTTAATGGGTGGAAACAGCTACTGTCTGCATTAAGGGTGATGCCGTGCTCTTCTGCCTCAGCAAACCTTTGGTTGTCTGTGCTGTAACATTAACAGTAGCATTATGCAGTATGTGTTAGAGCTAATTGGACAAACTGTCATATCAAGGTAATTGTCCTGAAATTTTAACTTTGAGGAGAAATTATGTGAGACCGTGACAAGATGGGATGGATTGCTGGTCTGAAAAAATAAAACGTTCCTAACAAAATCCGAATGGCTCTTTTACAGTGCCCTCCAGAATTATTGGCACCCTTGGTAAAGATGAGCAAAAAAGGCTATGAAAAAATGTATTTGATCTTGAATGATCTTACACTCAAAATATGAGAGAAATCGACCCTTTAAGTCAAATTAGTCAAAGAAATATATCCTTATCAAAGAATAACAAAATTTCTCAAAAACATGTGTCACAATTATTGGCACCCCTGCATTTAATACTTTGTGCACCCTCCCCTTGCCAAGATAACAGCACTGAGTCTTTTCCTATAATACTTGATGAGGTGGGAGAACACATAGCAAGGGATCTGAGACCATTCCTCCATACAGAATCTCTCCAGATCCTTCAGAGTCAACCATTTTTGTGTGTATTTGGAGCTATGCTTTGGATCATTATCCTGCTGGAAGATCCAACCATGACCCAGTTTTATCCTGACAGAGGCAGCCAGATTTTGATCTAAGATCTCCTGGTACTTGATGGAGTCCATGATGCCATGTATGCTAACAAGGTTCCCAGGGCCTTTGGAAGTAAAACAGCCCCACAACATCACAGATCTACTACCATACTTCACAGTGTGGATTAGGTTATTTTCTGCATGACCATCCCTCTTTTTATGCCAAAAAGCTATATTTTTGTCTCATCTAACCATAGAACTTGATTCCACTCAAAGTTCCAGTGACATTTAGCAAACTCCAGGCACTTACATTTGTGGTTTAATGACAGCAGAGGATTTCTTCTGGCATGCCTTCCAAATAGCTTGCTGTCATGGAGGTGGAGACCCCAACATGCAACAAAGTTCTGCAATTCTCCAACTGTGATCCTTGGAGAAATTGTTGCCTCTCGAATCATCCTCCTCACTGGGCGTGGGGGCAAAATACACTTGCGTCCTCTTCCAGGCAGGTTCATCACAGCTCCAGTTGTTTTAAACATATTTTATTCTTGCCCTAATAGTGGAGATAGGTATTTTATAGCCATTTCCTGATTTATGAAGGTCAACAACATTTTTTCTCATTGCATTTGTGTGTTCTCTGATCTTCCCCATGTTGATGGTTGACTAAGGGAGTTTGGCCTGTGTGTCACCTCATATTTTTACCCCAGTGAAACAGGAAGTCATGGATGACCACTTAAGAGTTCCTAAAAACTCAGGTGAACTTAAAAAGTTAAAATATAAATGGGAATATACTTCATTGAGATTTTGTTCATAAGACTTTCTAAAGGTACCAATAATTGTTTTTGAGAAAAATGCCTTTTTTCTTTGAATAATTTGACTTAAATTAAAGGTTAGATTTCTCTCATATTTTGAGTGTAAGATCAAGCTGATGAACGACAAAGACATTTTTTAATAGCCTTTTTTGCTCATCTTTACCAAGGGTGCCAATAATTCTGGAGGGCACTGTATATTTACCTTCATTAATAAACAATAAATTAGTGAAACAAGTGGAATATTTTAAAGTGAGAATTCATGAGATTTATTTTTGTTAAGATTGTCATAAGATTTAAGATCTGGGTATACCATCAGCAGGCTTGGAAATGTAGGCATTAGGATCATGTTGGGCACAGATGCAGTCTTCTGATTCCCCATATCTGGTGTGTTCAAAGTGGCAGATAAAACATTAATGGAGGCCAAGCAACTCTGGCCTGGCAGATATGAGAAAACACTCATTTGTAGCTCTGTATACATGGTGTTAGGATACCTTTATAAGGACAGCTTGAAACACAGACCTGGGATCATCTGTGCCTACGAATGTGGGGACGGATGTGATCAAATTGCAAGGTAAGCCTCCTGTTATTCACCTTAAATCAGACGGCAGGAAGACATGTTGCATATGTTAATAAATTCTTGAAGATTGTACATTGCCTGTATGGCTTAAAATCCATTCATGCAACAACAACAACAAAAAAGTATTCTTTTAAAATAAAAATGATCTCGATCTTCGGTTCCAGTCGTGTTAATCTGCCATAAGGAGTCCAATCTGATGAGGGTTTGCGTATGAGTCATAGGCGTTTGCGGTGGATGGTGCCGCAAAGCAATTGCAGCGTGCCAGCTCGTGCCGCAGATCCCTGTAGTATAAATGGGCTACCCCCTTTGGTTATATTCACGCGTGCTTCGAGACCTACAGCAGATCAGATCTGATGTCAGCTCCTCCTCCTACGACTGAGGCAGTGGTCCATCGGCCTTAATAAAAAAGCAAAAGGTCCTTTCATACCACATTCATGAGGTTTGTCGTGACTGCTAGGTATAATGTTAGCGTCTTTGCGCGCAGGTAGGGAGACCGATACATAGATGTACTGACAGATAGATGCTCGGCACAAGAGTAATAAGCAGACATCCCTTGTAATTAGTACTGTACAAATCCCATTCAGTGGATCTGCTATCCTTTTCGCGAGTTTCTATGCAATTAAACATTTAATTAGACGTATGTGGCTTGCTAATTTTAGGAGACAATTGCTGAATGCATGCTCAAATGAACTTAATAGACGGTGCCTAAAATGGATTACAATCCAGTCTAACAGAATAACAGATATAGTGTACAAAGTAAACCTTTACTGAAATTGCCATAGTCCCTGCCACTCAACTCGGCGAAATGAATCTGTCACAAAAGCACGAGGCACAAACTATTTATGCAACCCCATTCAACCATTACAATAATCTCAATGCGAGTGTTACATTCGCATGAAAAATTGTGATTCATTGTGTAATTTCACGGTGAAAACGTGAAGGGTTTTTTTTTTGTTCTCGAAAAAGTGATAAATCATGAAAATTGTTAAGTTGTAGTCTTATAATATTCACGTCAATGGCTGAAGTTTCTTCGGCTGAGGATAGTTGCGTACTGCGGTACGTCCAATAGCATTTTTCCTTATTTTTCCATTTCAACCTTTAACATTGTGTTGATGGTACGCCTAATTGTGTCCATATTAATGGAATCCGCTCATAAAGAACAGATGCTGGGCGTCCGCTCATGACCAAGCAGCTGACCCGGAGTTTTGAGTGTCCACACGAACCTTTTGTTTTTGTTTGCTATGGTCGTGTTTTGTATACACCATTTGTTGACACTATACACTTTGGCATGTGCTGCCTAATGTCGTCTTCAAGTGCCTGTCCGAAATAAATCAAACCAAACAAGAGTCGTTTGTTTCAAAGCACAGAGTAAACGTAGATATAATGTTACGGTTAAGAGGCTAGTTTCGTATCTTAAAACGGAAATGTTAATCGCAACATACCATGGCTGTGAAACTTCACAACGCCAAGTCCCTAATTGCTGTACTGACAAGTCAAATATCCATCCGCTATTTCAGAAAAAGAATGAAACAAACAGCGTGGCAGTTTGGCCACGTACAATTTGGTAGCGAACGTATACAATGCCTTTGTGTTCAATAGATCAATACCTACGCACCGACTACGAGCATAGTCGTGGTACAGAACACTGGACACAATCGAAGAGTTCCTTAAACATCTTCTGCGATATATCACAGCAGTGATGACATGTCGTGCGTACACTATACGCACCAGCGATGCTGTGAGAACAGGCGGCGTTTCCAATTGCGCTCACGGAAAAAGAGTGCACGAGTGGGGATACGATTCCCTGTCGTACATATTTCTAAATGCGTTAAACCTGGCTGATGTCACTGGTTCAGTCGTAACACCAACGATAGCTGAAATACGCGCGTCCTTTCAAATACCAGCTTTCAACAATAATAGAGGGCTGTTGGTATATATTGTAGCCGACAATATCGCTGGATTGTGCCTTTAGAAAAAAGATAACGATCTTATTTTGTCAAATGTAGCTAGCTACATTCCCGTATGCAGCGGTGTTCTGTGCAGAGCTGAGCAAGCGCGCGTGCAACGTTCAAATAAACTAGATATAGCAACGTCTCGCTTGTTAGATAGCCTAATTACGTTCGCTGTCATTCAATATCACTATTTGGTGCACACTTTTCAGTGGTAAAAAAAACCATATAATTAGCAATGGGGTTTTAACTTTTTTTCCACGGCCGTATTGTAATGTATGTATACAGCGTCTGGCACGCTTTTAATCTCGCCGCGTTTCCAAGGATTGAGATATTTAATAGTTGAAAAGATTTACTATGCGTGTGCCAAACCCCGCCTGCTTGACAGTACGTCATTGGCGAGTAGTGGGAAGGGGGGCTGGAGGGAGTCACTCCCCTGCCTACTTTTAATAGCTTTGTCATGTGATGGCAAGCAGTTGTAAGACAGGTGCCCTCGGTTCATTCTCAGTAAGGGGGCAGTTCCCTGCGTGAGAGCAGCTGAAGAACCGGTGGATTTCTTTTGCTTGATTTTTTATTTTTTTTGTGCCGTCATTCAGTGGCTGGATGGCGTGGGACAGGTGTAATCAGGATTCTGTGTGGAGAGAATTCGAGGTGAGCTATAGAAATGAACTCATTATCAACTGTCGCTGGGCGTCGGAACAATTTGGGATAAGATGGGCCATCCTGAACATCTAATAGTGCGTTCCGTGTTGGGGGGGGCTGAGATTGGGTTTGCGTTGTAGATGCTTTAACTGTCTTTAATAATCCGCAGTACAGTTGATACAGGGAGAATTCAAAGAGCCGGAATATAATGCATCGGGAGTGGAAAAAGTAGATATGCTGTTTTTAATTTTTTTCTAGCCTACTTTGTTCTGCTATGGTAAACTCGCTATCTTATCGATTACAGTGACGATGTATGTAATGTATCGTGCGAGTTTGTTGCTGTCACCGTACGATGCGTTGCAATTGAAAAGTGTGTTTACATGCATTTGGAAATCGTTATGGTCCTTAGTCGCTGTAGGCTGGTGTGACTTGCTCGCTCGTAGGTAGATCGCGAGTCTAATCCCATTGACACTTGCGGTGGCGGAATGCCCGAATTGTTTATTAGTCTAGTACTGTACAACGCAACTTTTCTGTCACCCAGCAACGACCTGTCGTATGGTCAATTCCCTATTAATCTCTTATATAATTATTGAACAGACGGCGCACAGAGAAATTCTGATATGCTTAGTATTGACAGTGAATTACAGTATCATAAGCGCATCTTTTAAGGTACCAGACGGCGACCCATAATGTCTGTTAAAAAAACCCATGCAATTGAAATATTAAGCCCGCTATGGCTAAATTAAGATTCCCCACTGTTTACGCAATGTTCAGCTTTTGCTGACGGGGTAGACCATAGAGCTGTGTTTGATGTTTGCCGCCTTGGAGTTTACTGTTTAGTTTTAATTCCAAACAGGTTCCGCGATTAGAACTGCACGCTAAATTAAACGTGTTTGCGTGCGATTTTAGAATAACATAATGGTACAGAGACGGAGCTAAATGCACTGGTATACAAAGTCCTGTCAGTTTAAAAATAGATTGCAATGCATCATCTCTACAACACTTCCCTGGGCCGATTTGTTCCATGTAAAATAGCCAGCTTCCTTAAGATCAGCGCTTTTTTAAACCAAGTAGCTAGTCGATGGGGGAGACAGCACCTTGGGCTGAGATATTTATGTCGGTATTACTGAAACATTGTTTTGCCCGCGAATGTAATCCAAATGTCATTTCTGGGACTGATATTTGTAGTTCTAACTGTCATTATGTTGATGCTGGATAGATTGCTGTATTTCAGCCTACGGTTTGCACAGCCTTGCACAATGCTTAATGATCTATGCAATAACGCTCGGGTTTTCTTGGTCAGACTTGAAGTGTTCCTGTAATTTGAGGTCTGAGTCGGTTTAATGCACGTTTGTCGGAAAATGCTTTTTTTAATACATTTTAAATATATATATATATTTCTTTTTTTCTGTACATATTTTGTATGCATTCCTGCAACAGTGCTTTGACGTCTTCACATTAGTAAGACACCTTGCAGACGTTAAACAAAATCCTGTTGTTCTGGAATCCGTTCTCCAGAGGTCTGTCTCTCCTCTGTTGTCGAAATGTCCATTTGTCAACAACATCCCAGAGAAAAAAGCCTAAATCACGGAGCGTAATTATCAAAGCCCCACACAACGAGCGAATTGCTTCATAACTCCCTAATCTTAATCATCTCGCACGCATAGCTGTAGTAGCAGGTGGTTTTATGTGTTCTCTGGATATAAATCAGTTTAGGTGTCAATGACAGTGCCGTTTATCTTCTCACGTCTAGCCGCACTCTTCTATTAGCATCCTAGAAAGTGGATTAGAAGATCGAATGGAAGTTTACCTGTTTTTAAGATGAAGAGGCGAGCAGACCGAAACAGAGAAGATCTGTTCATGGAGCTGGAGACAAATGAATGATAAACACGTATCTCCCCACTGCCTATGGTGGGGTTTTTAATAGTAGTAAATACAGACAGCGATTGCAATAGTGTAATCAGAGTGCAGATCAACCGTGACACGTGTGCTAGAAGTTTTTTTCTCTCACCCACCCACTTGGCATGGCGTATCGCTCCTTGATGCCCTGAGCTGAACTTGCCATTCATCTCTGAGCATCAGAGGCCCTCCGCCTTCCACTGGAAAATATTGACTGGCCAGGTCACCCAAAAATAAAGCTGTGAGTTATAGTCATTCCATTATATCGACAGGACGAATGATGTCTCAGGGCTGCAGTGACTGATGTGTTTGACATTCGCTCAATTGCTTGTAGTAGTGCGTCTTAATTGGCCGTGTTTGTTATGTTGCTGACGTACTGTGGCGTCACGTGCCATACGGATTCTCATGTTCCAGCAGCGCCCTGTATGTTGTGGCCATGCCAGTGTGCCAACGAGCATCCCCTGAATGCTGCACAGTTGGCTTTGTGTCTGGAAGTGCGCTACCCAAAATAATTTATCACATGTGATGTGTGACGTCATCATCCACAAAGCATGTGTTTCAATGGAGCCCTCCTTATATGCATATTATGTGTGAGGACATTGGAGAGATATCCTGTCAAAATGCCGAAAGCTGCGGCCATTAAAGAGGTTCCTGTGTTTTTATTGCACCGCTTTTCTAACTTTTAGCTTAATAACACCGTTTGCCTTTAAACTGGCATTTGTACCTGGAGATGTGGAATATATGTTTCAGATGGAAATGTTAAAGTGACAAAGTAACCTTGCTGCGAGCGTAGCTACTAAAGCAATTAGCATTTGTAACATCTTGGCAGCTGAATAAGTAATGTAGGTTTACGAAATCGTTCCAGGGACTTGTTTGCATTGAGAGTGTTTCTGTCGGCACCGCGTCATAAACTTTATGCCCCAGCCAGGCTGACAGCTCTGAAATCTGTGGCTGCCTCAAACGCAGTTCGGTGAAGCCAGTGATTTGCATCTTGAGAGCAGTGGAACAGCTGTCGGACAGCCATACACAAATACAGGCAGTGAATAATGAAATGTCAACAGGCAGTATTTAGTAGTATAGAGTCCGGCACCACAGGAAAGCAGAGAAAAACTGCAGAAAGTGTGTGTGTGTGGGGGGGGGTGGGGGGGGGGGGGATTTGTGATAGCAACAGTTGCTTAGACTTTGGCCAGTCAGGGGGTGAGTCTAGCCACTCTGTCGAAGAACAGGACTGAGAGCGTGCAGCCAATCGGCATGGTGAACAGGCCCCCAAGTTACAATATCACTGAAGAATGGTGCTGCTGCAAGAATTTGCATAATGAATTAGTGGTGTATCTGCATGTGCAATAGATCATTACTGTTTAAATTTACTTGTGGAATAAATCTTGGGTGGAAAAGCAGCAACAACCAAACTATGTGTCTTCAGCAAAGGGGAAAACAAAGAGACTATAGATGAAATAAGCATCAATGGAAATAAACAAAGATAACAATTGTATATATATAAATATACATGTGTGTGTTTGTGTGTCTCTGTGTGTGTGTGTGCACACATGTGTGTTTATGTGTAGGGTGTGTGTGTGGGGTGGGTGTGGGTGCAAGGTTTGAAAGATTTGAGATGGGGAATGTTGTACAAGAATAGCCAGAAGCTTATCGATTTTTTTTCTTCTTCTCTCCTATGGAGTAAATGCATTAACTGAAATGTCTCCCGATCCTCTACCTGACTTATATTCTAATGGTTTAATCATGGTGTTTTAATGCCTCATTTTCTGTCTGCCTCTGCCCCCTGCAGTGTGCTGCCTTGGTTGGCGAAGACCAGCCTCTCTGCCCCGACCTCCCAGAACTTGACCTCTCAGAACTAGATGTCAGTGACCTGGATGCTGATAGTTTTCTGGGTGGACTCAAGTGGTACAGTGACCAATCAGAAATCATTTCCAGTCAGTACGGCAATGAAGCATCAAACCTGTTTGAGGTAAGATAACTTCACTTATCGTGTGTATAAAATTGATTTCTTTTTTCCATTTCTTTTTTCGCAAGATTGCAGTTATTTTGGTCAGAGGCAGGTCTGAAATGACTTTTCCCCCCCTACAAAGCATTTGCAAAAGAGCATTCAAGCACTGGGAAGAAATACTAGGTAATCTATGGAAACTTTAGATTATGCAAAGTTAGATAATGATTCACAACTTGTGTGTACTATAAACGAGTGACAAATATTAGAGTGCCAACTTATTATGGTGTTTATAAATAATTTCCAGATGGTTGATAAAAAAACTGCCTCGTATAACGTCTATATCGCACAAGTTTACAAACAGTTCCTTTTCATCTCTGAAAGTACAAAGGGAAATATTTCCGCAGGAGATAAAGCGATATGATATGAAGACAACCTTTGACTTTTGCCCATATTCCCCTTCTCCTGCGACAGCGGCTTCTGAATTCCAAAGGCGTTCATTTGAAGCGGGTCCAGTTATCAGGACATGTGAGCAGGGAAATGCACAAATAAGTTAACCTATCCTTGATTGTAGGTCATGTTGTGAAATGTCTTCAAAGTGTTTGGGAGTAAAACTTTAAACTCGTGGCACCTGGGATTCACATTTCCGAACCAAAGTCCATTCAGTGAAGCATATCAGCAATTGAGCCGTGCGATGGCGAAGGTTGTTCATGGCCGTTCCTTCCCAAAAGGTAGGACTGATGTTCCGACCGCTCAAGGGGTGTCAAAAAAACTCCCAATTGTTTAGTTCCCTACGAGTGTAGGTGCTCGCGGTTTTGATAACATTCCTGGTCAACCGCACCGTTCTTTGAGCACGGCGCACGTCGGTAGACGTGTTCCTGGCGGTAATTAAGAGCTTGTATTCCTCCCACATGCATGTGGCCATTTTCTAACCCGCAGAATAGCTGCTGAAAATCGCTCCAGAGCGCTGGCTTCGAGTGAGCCGCGCGCGGCTGCCGCCCCGCTGTCTGAGCGCGATGGGGCCCTGCAGCCGATGAGTGGCTGGAGGCGTGGACGGAGAGACAACCTTAAAAAACCCGATCGCCGCCGCCACCGCTGCCGCCTTTGCAGGAGAGGTCGGGCTGCAGTTAGCGGAGGCGTCCGTGCCTACGCCGGCAAGTACCGTCGGCAAACATTTTGGGACTTCATCTCTTTTTATGGGCCGTTTAGTGACGCCGCGAGGTCTCTTGAGGCGACCGCATTGCTTGCGTGCACCGCTTGTAAACAAAATTGAACAACAAAGATGTTCCCTATTTGGGTTAGGATCCTTGGGCGGTGAACACTCTGTTTTCTTCCCTCGTATGTCGCTGAGCCGTCTGCGAGGTCGAGTAGGTGTTCTGTTTCCTCGGCGCGGCAACGTCACACTTAACTGGAGCTCACCCGGATGGGATTGGTTGTCTAGGAAGCATCAATCGTCGGGTCAAGGCTCAAAGTGGGGTCAAGGCATGTTTAGTCTGAAACTGGGGGAAACACATTTATAAAAGATGTTTACATGACAAGTCAGTTAATATAGGGTCATTTTTTACTGTCAGCCCTGGGCTCCTCCTTACTGCAGTGACATTAATTTCTCATTTTCTTAAATTTCTTAACTTTCACATGAATGTATGCTGTACATTTCCATTGTGCAATTTTTGCATATTCAGTTTATCAAACTGTTAACACTGGAAAGACAGCGGGCCTTAGATATCCTATTTTTCCAGGATTCTATGGGAACAAATCATAAATACATCTTACTTTTTATTCAGTTTTAATAACAACAACATTTCATCGACCCCCATTTTCAGAATAGATTTGTTGTCTGCGATGGGTTGTGTGAGGGCATTGAACCTTTCGGAAGGATGGTAAATTGTAAGAAACATTTTAGAAAAACATTGCTTCAGAAAATGGGAAGTTTTCTGTGCACCTGAGGGGGAGCCAAGGCAGAGGGGGCTCTTTCTTGCACTTCTGAAATTGGCCTCCAGGGGTCACTGCAACACCCAGGCACAGAGCACAGGCACTAATGGGTGATCACCTCTTGTTTAAAACAAGTTGGCCCTAGCTTCGCTCTCTCTCTCTCTCTCCCTGTAAAACTACCAACAATGTTTCGTCAGGCTGCCGCGGGGCCGTGGTTAATGGGCTCCCGGGAAGGCAGCAGTCCTCACCGTGTTCAGCCCCTGCTCTCTGCTCTCTGTTCTTTCACTTTCTCATCAAATCATCCCCCTCCCCTTCCCTCAAAAAAACATACAAGTGGCCCTGGGCAGGCAGATGAGGCAGATAGGATCAGGGGAAAATCAGAAAGGCCTGGGATTGTGTGACTAGATGGCTGATGCCCTTCAGTGCCAGTTCAGCATGATTTATCAGTCCCATCTATTCGCTAAAATGGAGTCTAGAGGTGGTGGCGGGAGGTAGCGCGAGCGGTGTAGCGCTGGAGGGGGGAGTGCCTGGGAGCCCAGATCCGGCTGTCACAGCGGGCCCTGTTCGCCTGAGGGAGGGCGGGGAAACAGACAGTGTTTCCCCTTTAACACATTATGGAGAGAGACGAGATGCTTTTTTGGGCCCGAATCATAGAACCCCCGGAAGGATAAATAAAGCCATGATCCTTCTTTGTGAGTCTGTTTGTTATTTTCGATGCGGTTGGCGACACGTGAAATCCTTTCTTTGCTAAGAAAAAAAGAGAAAAGAAAAGAAGCCGAAGACAAAAGCTATTTTCTGAAAGTCGAGCTGTCTGTGTATTCCACAGCAGTGCAAATGAGAGCGGGGGGCGAGCGTGTAAGCGGACGGATATTAGCTGGCAGAGCGGGTTCGAGGAGGTCGATTCAGTTGGTAAAATTTTAAAACAGGGCTGTTTTGTCATTAACAGGAAAGTGATTAAACGCACTGACACCTAAAACATTTGACAAGAGGTCTGTGAAGGAGAACAACAGCACTGTCTCAGGAGAACGTGCTGGACTTTGGATGGCTCGTGGGCCTGTGGACTGTGTCCTAGGGCCGCCCCCCCTCTCTCCTCCAGAGAAACGCAGACTTTCTTGGGAATAGTTCACTGCCTGCCCCACCCCCCCTTAAGCTATCACTCCTTATTTCAGACTTCGTGACAGATATTCCACCATGATATTCCTCCATGGCTTGTGGCCTACGTTCCAAGGAAATTGTCTCTCATTAGCATACCATTAGGGGAAAGCGACTCTTAGTTCTGTCTAACTGTGTTCCTCCTCTATTCAAGCCTTCTACCTAGATATATATATATATATATATATATACTTTTTTATTGAAAATGCAACCATTTCATAAACCTGCTTTAGAGGGACAGAAGAAATGGAATTCAAAGAATACCACTGCCTCATTGATCTACTCATACAATTGTGTGCTCAATAAAAACTAATCTACAAAATGGGTTCATAATGAGATAAACAAAAGGGTAGACAGAAGGCAATACAAACACACACACACACAACCACACATCTATATATATATATATATATATATATATATGTCACTCACTAGTGGCTCTGAAGTATGTTTCAAGTTGGTAATGAAAGCCATTGCCTTGTTTCATGAATAGATGTTAAGTATAGAAACCAAGGCCCAATGCCACTACACTCCATTGATAGATTAAGGAAAGACTCAGACATCATTGAAAGACAGATGCTTGGGTTTATGGCGTTTACTACATAATGTATATGAAATAGCTTTTTATGTGAGTATGGTGTTCCGGAAGATTAGTTATTGAAGGGACTGAGGCTTATGGGGGATTTCACTGTTTGGAGAAGCATTCTGCAGTGGCATATTTTATAATTTAGTTAGCAGATGTGATGCTTACTCATTCTGCATAATGTGATGGAACTACAGATTGATTAGTCTTTGCTCTCGACTCTGAACATGTTGTGATCAAATGTGTTTTGTGTTCCCCGATAACATCTACCAATGCTGAGTGCTGCTTGTGTTTATTTTGCAAATTTATGCTGACATTTCAAAGTAAACCACCAGTAGCTCTACCAGTTCAGCTAGGGTGGCTGAATAATCGTACACAGCGCTGAATATTATTTATAATTTTTTTCCCTCCCCTCAAACCATTAAAAAACATTGCTGTTCATTGCCTCGCCTTTGCGAGTGTGCATATTTACACGGTTTCATCAGATTATATTATTTATAAGTAATCTCTCTAACAAAACACAAAACTATTAATATTCAACCTCGGCAGTAAAGTGTCCTGCAGCAGGTCCCAGTGTTATCATCAAGTGGCTGTCAATTTAGCTTCATAGCCAGGGCCTTCACTCCGTTTCTCTGAAACACTCCAATGCCCTCCTGCACGTTCTCCAGCTCTGAGAGCAGTCTGGCCTGTTTAAACAGTGCGCTTTATAAAGTTTAAAATCCAGAGGCCATAAACAAATGTATTCACTTGCAGGCAAAGCTTGAGTGAGGGTGGGGGGGTGTTAAAAAAGCAGCACTTGCAGCCGGCAAACAGCCCCCCCTGGGCGTGTTTGGAAAAGAGCAAGTTAACATCTTCTGGTTGTTGCTTGGCTAGCTTTCTTCAGCCTGTCCCTGAAGGGTAAAGCTGCTGATTCTCAATGAGCCAAGGATTAGAGGCGCAGTACTTTGTAATCACGCCCACCTGAGCCGAGGCATGTGCTGCATTATCCACATCATATTGGAGACGTCGCCTCGCTGCCAAATCCACAGCCTCTCTGTTCGCTTCAGGACTCCGAGGGAGAGCTGTGGATGGGCTTTTGGTGGTGTGAGTGAGTGTGTGTGTGTGAAGGCCTGTATGTGTGTGTATGGGTAAGTGTGTGTGTGTGTGTGTGTGTGTGTGTGTGTGAGAGAGAGTGTATGTATATATATGTATGTGTGTGTGTGTGTGTGTGTGTGTGTGTGTGTGTGTGTGTGTGTGTGTGTGTGTGTGTGTGTGTGTGTGTGTGTGTGTGTGTGTGTGTGTGTGTGTGTGTGTGTGTGTGAATGTTAGTTTGTGTGTGTGAATGTTTGTGTGTGTGAAGGCCTGTAGGGTTTGTGTGTGTGTGTGTGTGTGTGTGTGTGTGTGTGTGTGTGTGTGTGTGTGTGTGTGTGTGTGTGTGTGTGTGTGTGTGTGTGTGTGTGTGTGTGTGTGCACTCACGTGAGTGAGTGTTCCTGCTATCCAGACAGGCTGCCCAGTGAATACCTCGGCTAATTATAAAAAAGCTTTCACTTCTATCACAGAGGACACACTGTTCTTTCTACTTAAATGGGAGCAGAAAGCTGAAACAGGAGAGTCAGCTGACGTGCCTCTATTTGAGGCTGCACTCTTTACAGCTGGGATCAAATATGTGCCCCCTCTTCCCTCGTCCAGGATCCATTTCAGCATGGTCAGAGGCTCGCGTGCTGGGGGATCTCCTCCTTATCCACACCCTTTCACCTTTTTTAGGCCGGGGGTGTTTGAGCAGGGATGAGTGAATGTTACACCTTTCACAGGTGAGGAATTTCCCTCCTTCCTATGGTGCTGGCTGCAGTGGGTGGGTGGGGGGAGGGTGGAGGGGGAGGGGGGCGGGTGTTGGGAGGGTTTTTGAGAAGAGGCAGGGGGAAAGCTTGCTGGAGAAGGCACCACTTCCGGTAATTTCCCTCGGGCGCGGACGCTAGCACACCCCCGAGCAGCGCTCTGACCGGTCACGCTGTATAAAAAGATCAGATTGTGTTGTTTACGTGCGGTGAATGGCCAGCCGTAGTAGTGCCTTTTTCTCCTGCGCCCGGCTATTTTTAACCCGGGACTAATCTGGTTTAAGGGATGCTTCTCTTTAACCTGGCTGGACAAGCTAAGCCAATAAGCTCTGCCGTCTGATTGCTTCCTTCCTGCGAGAAAACAAAAGTGGACAGAGCATCCCCCCCGCTTTTGACTTTTTCCTCGTGGGCGGGAATTAAAATGGAGGATTCCGAGAATGCTTTGTCCTTATGCGAGCAGGGCGAGCGGCCGGGTGCCGCGTCCGGCTTGATTAAAATGCATGGGTCCGGCGGTGAGATGTGAAGTGGTATCAGTCTCATGTGATCCGCCTCTTTCCTCAACGGTGAAGGGTATCGATCCGGGGTGTGCAGACACTATTGTGCTATGAGTCACTGTCTTGGTGGGGGTGAAAAAATAAATCTTCTTCAGTGTTCTATTCCTCCGCCTTATGAGTCAACTGCCCAGTCCTCTGAGTATTACCCAGAATGCTTCGTATTTTTATCACTTGCACTTCACGATATTCATGTTCATGGGGGTTCTCTTTCTTTGGTCCTGGTCCCTTGTATTAAATAGAGGGGTATGCATTTATTTATTTTTATTTATTTAGTTATAAAGCAATGCTCTCTTAATTGTTGCTTTGTCAAACAGTTTTTCTGCCACAGAATTTACTGTCTCGAACTGCGATCGTGATGACAAGTAATGAATGGGAGGTTTCCATTGGATGAAAAGAAATCTTGATAAGATCTGTGCAATAAGGATTCAGTGTTTACTATTTCGTTGTGGTGCTGGCATGACAGTCTGTTTGTACGTGCACTGCAAGACTCGTGATACAGTCGTGAAATACAGCACAGTTAATTATTTAATGTTATTGCCACCTGAGGTGCATGCCAGTTGCACAACACCAGACTGGAGCATGCTCACCTAAAAGTAAGGGTTTCATGTTAATAGGTAGACTTTATAAATGCGGCTTTTTTTGTAGGAAGTTATGTGGGCAGCAACATATTTTCTTCAAAGTGGACACTAATTGAATTCAAAAGCACATGCTGCTGGAATGTTAAGTGCTAAAAAGTGCAGGGATTACTCATATGGAAGAGTTCACGTGGAAGAGTCCCACCTTGCTGTTGTATTATCTCGCTCAGAATATTCCTTTTCAGTTCGGTGAAGTGGGCAAACTAATTGAAATGGCGAAAGCAATGTTATGGAATGATTGCTTAATGATTATTCATTGTGTTGCTTACAAAAGGCTTCATTGACACCGGGATGGAGAAAGAATGACAATGTCACAACCCAAAGGCGAGCAGCGGACAGAAATCTAAAAAGAGAGGCTTCTGACGGACTATAGGCTCTCTGTGCATCGTTATTCATGTATGCGTTCGTTTTGATTTTCCCAAAAGCAATTTCTCCTCTTGATATGTAATCCTCTATTCTTTGTTTGCTTCTGAAGAGGAGTACTCCGCCACAGAGTTCTATTGATCTATTCATTCCCCGGCTTCTGAGAAAAAAAACACACAAATATCTGTGGTCCTGCGCAAACGTACCGGGTCTCTTTTAAAAAAATAAAAAAGTAAAAAGTCTGCTGTATTTACCGCACGGAATGAGCGCTGCGGTCTGAAAAAAAATGCAATTAGAAGGTCTATGAAATCTAGTCGAGTAATCCCTTTTACAAAGTCAAGGCCTCATCGTGGCTACCTCCGGCAGCATCCTACCCAGAACAAAAAATGTCAAGGTAAAAGGTAATGCGTTTATTTAGTAATCAGCAAATAGCTTTTATGTAGTCTGTAAGTGCTGAGGTCTGGATGCTGATAAGATCATTTGCTTTCAGGTGTTTTCTCCATATTGTACTCGGCATTGAGTGTAAATTGAATAGCGTGACCTTTTGATACTGAATCAAATTTACTGCATTTCCAAAGAATCTGTGGTTTCAATTACCATAAATTTTTGATATTGGGTCCATAACCCTGCAGACCGATTCCTGCATAACAATGTCTTATCACTTTTTGTCCCGTTAAGTGATATCTTCTTCTGGCCGCCTCACGCCAGCGTCCTCACCCCCGCCGAAATGGACGTGACCAATGAAAAGCTCTCGAGGTCTGATGAGCCTAGGAGTGTCTGAAAGGTCACTGGACAGGAGCTGGCGGTGTCCAGCCTGGGAGGCAGTTCAGCAAACGCTTTCTCCTCGGACGCACGCAAACCTCTAAAAGTTACTTCTTCTTCTTCCCCTCCAGTTTCTCTGTGTTCGTACCTTAGCAGGCTGACTGGGGCAGTTGGAGGAACACGCGCTCAGATGGAACGTGACATTATCCAGTAAACAAAATGAAAATCAAAGCTATGTTTCCCTCCGCCTAGAATGACCATCCTCTGCATTTCTAATTCTATCAAAGCGGCGCTTACTAGTGCAGATTTATTTGTTGCCTACTTAGGCAAAGGGCTATTTGCATGGCATCACACACTTTGAGGGCTGTGTTTTTCCACGTCTACTAGGCTTGTTGATACGTGCTAAAGGGCAGATCTCAAAATGCGCATTTCCTGTTCTTCCCTTCAGCTCGCTTTGCAAGTGTGTGGGGGGGGGGGTGTTGATGGCCGGGTATGACACAACAAGAAACTCAAACAGCATAATGTTTTATAATTACTTATAATTACTAAAAGAAGCCCTAGCCATCTGTCTGTTAAAAAAAATATCCAAAACAAAACCGAAATTCATCAGCCCTAGATGCAGGCCCTCAATGTGGACCGCTCATTATTTCGCCACTTAGAACCCCTCTTGGGTTTTGCACTTTTGTAGCTGCTCGTGACTAATCCTCTCGACAAACTCCAGTCACTTGAGTTCTCCAGTTGTCGTCAGCTAAGGTGGGTGGACAATTTTTGGCCCCCAGGGTAGTTGGGCCTCCTGTTCCTCTCCCCCCACCTCCCCTTAACTCACCGGAGGAGGGCGGAAACGCCGTTTCGCAAAATTGCCTTTTAATTAGTCTCAATTCTCCGGGTTGCACCAGGCTGGCCATTCAAAACATTTTTTCCCCAAGACCTCAAGTCTACCAATCAAACACTTTCACAGCACTTTGTGCATTTCCTTTGCCCGCACAACAGCTGTCGACTCTCGAGCTGGATTTTTACATAATTCTGTAACGCAGTCGAGGCATCACTCTTGCCCACTGGCACCTCGCTGGGGCCGGAAAGTTCCACTCTGAACTTGTTTAGCAGCCTCGTGCCCCACGGGTGTTTGCATCTGCAGATTTGGGTGGCCAGGGCTCACCCCTGCCAGGTTTGGTCAGAGGAGGCCTCGTGCTGTGTCTGCTGGGATTAAGGTGGCGGTCAGGCCGACGCCGAGTTTGCATATGTGGGCTCCAGAGGCCAGCTGGAGAACAGGCCCTGCTGGCCGCATGCATAGCAGGGGCAGTGGGGGGCGGGCTTGGCCCAGCGGAGCTGAAGGGAGTGGTGCCCTCTGAGCTTGCTGCCTCCCCCCACCCACCCCCGAGTGCTTCAGCAGACCGACAGACTGTTCATTAAAACGCCTGCAGTCACTGTTTTGTCTGCGTTCCGTGCAGTCAGTCAAACTTGTCAAATTAAAAAATGACGCACGTCGTTACTTAGTGTTGTGTATCGGAGTCCAGGCTACCCTCTCTGCATTCGCACTGCTCTCGGGCCGGGCCTTCTCCGCCTGTCCCGCAGATCGGTTGTGATGTCCCCCTCTCTGTCCCCCGCTCCGCAGAGGCGCCTCTGACAAGTGCTGTTGTGGCACTAGTCAGCCGGGGTGAAATTGCCTGAAATCAGCAACTCGGATCACCAAAGGCACTGGCATTTAAGTGGACTGCGGAGGTCTCCCTCTGTCTCCCTGTATCCGAGGCCCAGCGAGCCGGAATGTCAGTGCGTACAGATACTCGCCGCTGGATCCCCGCGCACCGCCGCAGCGTGGCCCCCGCTCCAGGAGCCAGAGTGTGGGAGGGGAAGGCCGCTGCTACTACTGCTGCTGCCGCTGCTGCTGCTGCTGCTCGTTCCCGTTGCTGCTGCTGTTGTGCCCGTTGCTGCTGCTGTTGTGCTGTTGTCTGTGGGGTCAGGAAAAGTTAATCCATGAAGTAACGAACGGCTTGGTTGTGAACTTGAGCGATTGTGTGTTTCTGAAGTCGGCTTGGCTCTGGGAGAAGGGATTGGGAGTGGGGGGCTTGTTGGGGTGGGGAGAGGAGGGGGGCATTGGCATTTGAATAATTTGAGACGTTCCCGAGTCTCCTATCTGGACAGAAAATGAGATTGGCCTCTTGCTCTGGAGGCGAGTCCATTATTAGTCTGGTTGAGTGCTGGCGGAGTTGACAGTTTTGTATTCCTCTTTATAATGTGCGGCCGCACGTATGCCTCTCTGAGAAGCTTAACATAATTATTGATTGCTGGCTTTAAGGTTCTGAGCGCTGTGATTCCTCGCTTTGCTTTGCGTTCCTGCCGGACGAGCGTCCGCTCTGTGCGCCACGCGATTTGTCTCCCCTGTTCATTCGGCACCCCGCCCCCCCCCCGTCCTCCCCTCCCGTCCTCCCTCCCTCCCCCCACCATATGCTGCTCCTGTGTGACCGCTCAATGTGTCAGCAAAGCTAACATTTCGTTGCGAGTGACTTTGATTTATTTCCTCTGAAATCTGGGGCCGGGGTAATAACGCAGAATGACATTATTTGTTTATCAAATCTAATGTGTTTCCTCCACGGAGTTCAGCTGTGGCAAGGCTTGCCTCTAATTCAGAGGCCGTAGTGATTAGGAAGCCTGCCCATTCAGTTAACCTCATCCCAGCGACGGCTTTGAAATCTGAAAATGAAACGCAGCAATTAAATAGTCAAGATAGGGATTTAACCCCCAAGAAACACTCTGGACAATTTATTAGGGTTTTTTATATTCCAGGCCCCAGTGGGCCTGTTCATTTTGGAGTTTTGGCAGGATATATATGGTGGTGTGCGCCGCTCGCCGGTCCAACCTGCCCAGTTGAGATATATGAGATTTTTTTCTTTTTTTATTCTGTTTGGTTTAATGTCATTTTTAATGGTACCCCGACTGCTTTGGCTGTCCAGTTCCCTCTGTGTAATTCAGAGCCTGGGTTTATTACTGAGGCAAATCATTTTCTCCCTTGCTCTGAGGTTGTTTGTATGCCCTAGTTGAAATTTGATCCCCGGTGCTCGGGAGTTTTTCCACAAAAAGCAATTAATGCTAAATTCAAATTCGCAATTTGCCTGGGAGTTCAAAAGTGTACATATTTAAGAAAAAACAAACCCCGTTATCAGTGGCAGGAATAATATCTGAAAGGAACACAATGGTGCTATAGAACTCCATAAAAGAGTTAAGGCAAGGACAATTTCAAAGACAGCCTGTCTGATAACAAAAGGGTTCACCTGATAATGAATGACTGGAGTGTGCTTTCTTTCTCCAGAGAGGCTAGGAAGGGGAGAAGGAATGAGCTGCTCTCGGTTGCCAGTATGTTTTATGGCTAATTGAACCATTTTGAGTAAAACAGCATGAATGGCACCCTTTAGAATTGAATTAGGTTAATATATTGTGATCTCACAATTAGCCCCGGATTGTTAAGATCTCTTTAATTCTGTGAGGTCCATTAACTATTCGGGGGAGAGTGGGGGTAGGGGGTGGCTCAAGGAGTTCATTTTTCTTTCTTTCTTCCTCTCAGCAGCTGTTACCTGAATCAATAAAGCACACTTCACTATTGAAATCGGATACTGATCCGGCCCCCTTCGGACACATATCTTACCAGCTGCTTATCAGCAGCGAATCGTGGTGGGGTTTTCTGCAGAGGGTCACGCTTTGGGCCAGGAGATGAAATTAATGAAGTGGCATGAGCAGGCTTTCAGACGGGAGAGTCATTAGTGCCCGGGGTGAGGGCAGCCTCTCCTGGACGTAGCGTCGCGGGCGTGTACACGCTCCTGTCAGAAGGGGGGCGGGTGATCTCTCCTCCTCTGCTCCTGTGTGTCTTTGAGGACACTGTTGTTTGGGGACAGCCAGAGCTCTGCCCCCCCCTCTCCCACATCCTCAGGAACTTGAGCAGGATATTAAGTGCGTGCCTCGCGGGCTGCACATTACGCTAATGAAACCGTATCGCCGGGCCGCCGGCGCACCCGAGCCCGCGACTGCAAAACAACCGGGCCCCGGCAAACTTTCTGGTCCCCTTCCCAGTCTCAAGGTCGGGGGCTGCGGAGGGAGGAGGGACGGACGCGCACCTTCTCTCCGTTTTGACCTTTCGGCGTGGTTCTGCCTGAAGGCCGCTGGAGTTTGCTATCAAAACTGCTCTTCGTTTACAGTAACGGAATGGGGCTTGTCAACCTTAACAGGTTGAAAAAAAAAATAAACGATGAACAAAAAGCACAGTCCAAAGTCTTTGCTTTGAAAGGTTTTTGTTTTTTTTCCTTTGGTGTAAACCAAACAGATGGTTAGCCATTAAAGGAAAGGGCCTAAATCACTACTGTTACAATATTCAAGCTGGAAAAACGCTTGGGTGTTTTCAGCAAAGGCTCCTGGTGTTTGTGCTGTTGCCTACCCTGCCCAGTGATTGGGGCTAATAGAGTGTGGTGCGCGGATATCTGTGGACGCTGTAGCTGTGAGGCCTGTGACTCGGCGGCTCTTTGTTACCGTTTTAACGGCATGCTAATTCGCACGAAACCGTGTCCTGCAGACTGTTCAACATCAGTGCCACGCAGCCCGGCTTGGCATTTGAGCATCGCGCTGGAATAACTTTCCCTCTATCATTTGAAGTCATTAGTGGGGAAGCGTGTAGTCAAATGAGAAATGTCATCTTAGCAGACCCCTAATTCGCATTTTCCACTTTCTCAGTGGCGAATCAAACGCCCATTACTGTATCTGTAATGGGATCTGCCCCCAAAAAGAAAAGGAAAAAGAAACAACCCCGCTATCTGTTATATTTCAAAGGCCGCCCTCGTGAAGAGGTAGCCGTGGTGGTCTGTAATCGTGCGAATTGTGTTGAAACAAATGGAAACGGTAAGCGTGAAAGGCGTGGGACATGATCGTATCCAGTAGCGCACCACTATCTAGTGCAATGGTTCACTTTGAACTCGGCGATGCTATCGGCAGCCGACGCAAATCCCACACTGTGCCCCGCTGGGTGTGCTTGGGCCCATCCCAGAGTAATTTAGCGTTGATCTTCTTCTGTCTTCAGTCCCAAGTGATTTGTATGGGAACTTCCGGTGCCTTATGCCATTCCCATTAGCTTTTTTTGTGATTTTGCTTAAACGGCATTTTCCCGCTATTGTGCCCGACGACCGTGAGGACACCAGCACTAATGCGCACCAGGCCTTATCAAAGATGGCCATTTCTCCCCACGTTTCTCCCATCTTCAGTGCCTTCTTAAAAACACTTAAAACAAAACAAAATCACATGGGCTCAGAATTAGCGTGGCTCTAATTCTCCATATCAGAGGATTTCTCACAAACATCTTGTCGTCAAGCTGATCGCTCTGGTCTGAGGAGAGAGTTCGGGACTGATGCAAGTTCTACGCCTATTGTTTCCTTCCCTTCCCTTTGCCCCCCTCGATACTTGCTGTGTGTCAGCCTTATTAATGGATTTCTATGGAGAGATATTATTTTGGTCCAGTAAGCTGCATGCTTAATATATGAGTGGCAGAGAGAGAGAGAGGGAGAGAGAGAGAAATAATAAAAAACAGCACTGCAGATATTTGCTGGGAAGAAGGGGGGAAAAAAGGAGAATAATTCGGTGTTAACAATAAAGCAGGGTACCCATGCAAGCAAGCGAAGAAGAAAAAAGTCAAAAGAAAAAGCCCCAACTCCTCTAAACTGTCCTATTTCTTTTTTTGCCTCTTTTTTTCCATTTTCCCCCCTCCTAAGAAGATAGATGATGAAAATGAGGCCAACTTGCTGGCAGTACTCACAGAGACCCTGGACAGCATCCCGGTGGATGAGGACGGATTGCCTTCGTTCGAGGCCCTGGCAGATGGGGACGTGACCAATGCCAGCGACCAGAGCTGCCCCTCCACGCCTGATGGCTCCCCCCCGACCCCAGAAGCAGAGGAGCCCTCTCTAGTAAGTTCTCCCCTCCTTCCTGAATGAGTGTGTGACCCCTCCCCCCACCCTAGCCCCATGGCCAGCACATATCACCGTTTTAGTACCCAGTGCCCAGAGAGGCTGTGGAAGATGGGCTGCTATGATTCAACCCTGGCAGTCCCTGCATCTCTGTGAATGGATCGAAGGCTCAGAGATGAAAGGGAATATGGAGGTGACCTGCCATTGCACGAGGTATTCATTTCACCACACAAGATGTACATGCTGCAAGGGTTTTGGGAGATAAAGATTACGTGAGTCTACGATGAATGCCCCCGAAATCAAGATTCGGTGTAATGGTTAATGGAGGTGTCTCTATGAGGTATGTGATCAGGAACAGTGCAGGGCAAAGATCCTGAGAGAAAAGCACCTCTGCTTGCATCTGTGTGTGTTGCGCTTGTGCACTGCGGAAGCTTTGCTCCTCTAAAGCCACTCGGCCTTGCTTTTGCCTTTTGAGCTGTGGCTTGAACTGCAGTGCTGACTTTGTTCTGCTTTTTACTTTCTCTGTTTACCCTTTATACTCCCCGCTTAATACCACCCGGCACACAAGTCCACACTGCGCGTTATGGTTATTGCCTATTGTACAGATAGACCTCTGTGCCCGAGTGTGCTTTATCACACCTGTTGTGGCGACACAGGTTTCTTGTCATGTTACCATCAGCAGAGAAGATGAACAGATTGTAGATCTGAGACTGTATAGGTTGTGTTCGTGTTTTTTTTTTTTTTTTTTTTTTTTTTTCATTATTCCTGAAGACAAACCTAATTACCCAACACCCCCGGCGGCACAGAGACAAAAGCCCATCAGCCGCTCTCCGTGATGGTTTAATTAAGTGTGGTTGAAGACATTTAGTGGAACACGCAACGCCCGTCCTTCGCGCACAAACCCTCTCTTCCTCTCGCCTTGTCTTTGCAGCTAAAGAAGCTCCTTCTGGCTCCCGCTAACTCGCAGCTCAGCTATAATCAATACACAGGTGGCAAGGCACAAAACCATGCAGCCGGCAACCACAGGACCAGATCAACACCTGCTGTCGTCAAGGTAGCTCCCCGTTGCAGTGCTTACGTCAAAAGCGGCTTCTGCAGGCCTCCATGTTTTGTTTGTGTCTTTAGTTTTTTCGTCACCTGCTAGGAGCACATTAAACTCCTGCTCCCTTGGCCTCTCCCTGGTGCCATCTTAGGAAGAAAAACAAGGTGATTGCTGCTGGGTCTGTAAGAGTTACGTCCAGAGGCTGGTGTCTCGTTAACTGCTGCCCTGCTCCCTTTTATATATCGCTCATCTGAAGGGACATGGCTCCCCGCCCCCCCCCCGTGCGTATTATGACCGATGGTTTGAACCAAACCGTTAAATTAACTTAACTGCTGTCCCCAAATTGCACAGATGTTTGGTTTCAGGAAATGGAATATTTTGCTGAATATAAAAAGGGAAGATACAGAATGGAGCCATTTTGTCATTGTGTCATTAACGTTTATCCTTCTGCGCAACAACAACAACATGCAGGGTACGGTAGCTGATATTGATGTTAAATAAAGTTGTTTGTTTCAGCATAAAAAAAAAAAAAGTTTAATTGAAAACAGGCCAAAGTGTATTATTATATAATTTCACCTTCAGACTAAAAATATATTGTGACAGATTGCTTTGCAGATATATAGCGACGTGTAAACATTTATATAAGCGGAGATTTCGGGCGCTCTTGGATGAGGTATCTAGCTGAGCATTTACATTTTACATTTGGCAGATGCTATTATTCAACGAGACTTACACAGTTTACATTCTTTTTTACATACAACCCATTTATACAGCAGGATATTCACTGAAGCAATTCAAGTACCTTGCTCAAAGGTACAATGGCAGTGCCCCTGCTGGGAATCAATCCTGCAACTTAACCTCTTGTTACAAGTTACAAGCCCAGCTCCCTAACCATTGTACTACCCTGCCGCCCTGCTAGTGCAGTGCTGTGCCCAAGCTGGATCCTGACTGGCCAGAGCTCGATGTTGCCACGGGGTGATTACGTAATTGGCCATAGCATCAGGAGCCTTTGGGTCAGCAGGACATTCCCCATCTCATCGGGCTGCAGCGACTCCTCTGGTCGATCGGGCGCCTGCGGCCCGCTTCCGGCAGCCGCGTAGGATATGCACACATACTGAAAATGTATGCATTCACTACAGTCCTCTGCTAAATGGAGAGCTTGGAGCAGAGCGGGAAAGGGGCGGTGGCTCCATGCATTTTGGGATGACGCCGCTAGTCCGCCAGCCAGCCTCCTGATTTGAGAGAAGGAGAATAAAGAGATAGAGAATCATTATCTCATGATTAACGTGAAACCCCTTCATTTTTGGTTTTAAATTAATGTGGCTTGTACCCGTAGCACTTTTTCATTGGTTGAGAGGTTGATCGTATTACACTGGTGCAAATTTGCTACACTGTACAAAAATGGATGCAAATCAAATCGATTAATTTAAATTGCAGCCCACATGAATCGTGAATGTGATATTAAAAACACGTTCTGATGCATTTAGAGTGAGTTTCACTCTTCCGCTAGGACTGCGTAGTGGGAGATTGTGTGTCTTCTTTTGGGAGCGCTTCATTATCTTGCCGTCCCGTTGGCAGACGGAGAACCCCTGGGCCTGCAAACCGAGGGGAGCCTGCCCCCAGCAGAGCAGGCCAGTGAGGCGCCCCTGCACGGAGCTGCTCAAGTACCTCACGGCCAACGACCACGCCCTCCACGCCGAAGCCAGCGCACAGAAGAGCGCCCGGGGCAGCGGCGTCATCGGCGTCATCGGCGTCGGAGACAAAAGCGGAGGTGTTTGCCCTTCCTCTTCCTCGTCGTCCTCCTCGCCTTCGTCGTCCTCCACCTCCTCCTTCTCCTCTCTGTCCTCCTCCTCCTCCTCTTCCTCGTCCTGCTCCAAGAAGAAGCCGTCCCCCTCCTCCCTGTCGCAGCAGCAGCCGCAGTCGCACCAGCGAGGTGAGAGCCGGGCTGCGGCCGGGTGTTGTGTGGCCGGTGTGGGTGCTGGGGAGTGGAGAGGTTGCGTTTGCGGGGCTGGCATTGAGGGACAGTCCGAACCCACGGCACCTGCTCCTATCCCCCCGCCAGCCCGTAGGAACGGCCGCGGCAATGCCCGCCCCGAACTGGAGCACAGGCCGTCCAGTGAAGAAGGAAGGCCGCCAGGTCCGCAGCCTGCCCTGGACACGGCGCGCCTGGCAGCCGCTAGGTTCATTAGGTACATGCATTCTTATTCTCTCCCCCCCAGGGAGATGGGTCAGTCAGGCAGCTGTGGGCGTTGCCGTGAGGAGGGCGGCGCTTCGGCTAGCGGGCGCCCGGGCGGGGCCAGACACACGTGTAGGCACACCGCAGCGACTGTCCCCGAGAGAGAGGAGTCAGGGCACCCTTTACTCAGCCGGCTGCTGATGTCCAAGCAGGAACCTGCCCGGCACCGGGGTCACCCACGGCCACCCCCTCTCCCCCGGGACACCAGCCCCCGGGTCCCCAGAGGCGACAGGCCTCCCGGGGGGCGCGGTGAGAGAGCACACAGAGGGACGCGCGCGCCGGGGCGCCGGGGCACAGACAGACAGGTCAGGCCGTCCCCTGCCACTAAACCGGCGGGGGGCCGCGGGGGTAGTGAGCCAGGGACAGGGCCAAGGCTGGAGCTGGGGCGGTGTGAGAGCCGCGAGGAGCAGGCCGGCTGTGTCGGGGACGATGTTCGCCACGATGTCTTGGGCAGCCCCGTACCATGGGCGCAGGCACCCCCGAGCCCCCTCTTCCCACACTCCGTAACCCCAGTAGGAGACCTCAACCTCTCCATCACACAAGAGCAGCACCCACACAGACAGGCAATCTGCAGGCCCCCCGACGACCGGGTCCCTCCGTTGTTAGGTAATCTTCGCTGCATCCCCGCCCTCTCCTTTCTCCCCTTCTCGCTCTAACCGCTTCCTTAGATTGACTCGCACTAACCCCCCCCTATGCTAATTTGAACTTAACAATCACTTTGAGAACAGTCAGCCAACTGCACCCTCTATTCCGGGAGACGGCGGCTTTCAAAACAGGCTGCAGGGAAGTGATACACTTTCAATTCGCACAGAGCGCCGGCTCAAGATTAAATTTAGCGGGGTGGGAGGAGGATGTTATGTCTCGATACGTTAAGGCATTTTTAAGTCAGCCAATTTCTGGCGAGATCAAGCTGAATGTTTGTATGTGGAGTCGCAGCCGAGCGCTGCTATAATGACATAGTTGTTTAACTGAAAGGCATTCCTTAGCTGCAGTTGGAGATAATCAGAGCCTCAGGCAACTGCACAAGCTTCCTTGACTGTTCTTTCTTCCTCTGCTGTCGTTCTCTGCATGTTGAAATTGCTTTTAAAGTGTTATAGTCGGGCTTCATGCAGCATAATGTGCAATGTTTGTGTTTTTTTGGTGTTTTTTTTACCTCTCTCTGTTCGGGTGAGTCGGTTGGTCTTGAAAAGCTGTGAATGAGAATGCCTACGCCATTACTTCATCCTGCCTCGAACAGTGATTTGTGAACCAAAAATGGGGTCTAGTCTAGTTAGAATCCTTTTTCTTTTCTTTTTTCTAAAAAGAAAGATGTAAAATAATCCTAGTCATACGGGGTTTGGTTTGTGACAACACTGCTGTCAATGATCAAATCTGAGACTGATATGTGGGTGTGGAACTGAATTCTTCCTGGCTCAGTGTGATCTAGTTAAATAATTACCCATGCTCCTTTGTGTTCTACAGCCAAACCAACCACCTTGCCACTTCCTTTGACCCCAGAGTCTCCAAAGTAAGTGAGAGAGTTTTTCCACATTTTTAGACAACAAATCGAAAAAGGAAACAAACCAGACAAACGAGCAACAATTTGTTTTAAAAAAATAAAAAAACTGAGGCATTTTGTACTTTCATCCCATTTGTAAAATCATTCAAAAGTAAGGCCATTATTCCCCTCAATACTCAAAAGCATATTGTTTTTGTGTTTCAGTGACCACAAGGGATCACCATTTGAGAACAAATCCATTGAACGCACATTGAGTGTGGAGCTATCTGGAACTCCAGGTAAGCAGATGATGGTTTTTACATAAATACAATATTTTGTTACAGAAATCCTGCCCCTTCCTTTGTCAGTGGGAAAAACCGTACATGCTGTAGATAAACCAGCTTTTACTGGAACGGAGAGTCAGAGCTCTGTGAAATAAGCTGCTAAGGGTTAAATGACTGCGCTGCTCCTGGCTTTTCCTTCAGCTTTATAGTTCCACAGAAGTTCAGGGTTCAAGGCGAGGGAACATTGGGTTCATTTTTATTTACCTCCATATTGATTACGCTACAATGTTCCCTGCTTCACAGAAAACTTTGTCACTCCAGTTAATCTCCCGCTCCCATTGTCTTGTCTAGATACTAATACTCTTTGACTGCAATGTTCACTTATCCGATACATCGCAGGCAAATTGATGTGCCATTCTTATTGTTATTATTTTAATTGGCTTTGCTGATAGTATCTGTGTCTTTTCAGGCACTCTGGTAATTTGATTAGAGACATGAAGGTAATTTCCAATATTCAGGCTTATATTTATGTGAATGGCGCCATTTTACAAATGAGGTCTGTGCAGAAGGGTTTATTATTAATTATTATTAATCATTATTATTATTCGAGTGTATTATTTATTTATTCATTAGGAACGTCCATGAAGACTATAGGCAAAGGTAATTAAACCTAAATTAAGTGAGTTGATGCTATAAAACACCCAGTTCTCTCTCTGCATGAATTATGTTGGTAATTATATCAGTATCCCACAAGCTGTGATTAATCATTCCAGGGTCAATAAAAACAAAATGTCTGCCCTTCTACTCATAATGGCTCATAGAGAACGGGCCACTTTCATGTTCACTGGCCACCAGGAAAGAGCCCTAAATATATATGAACGTTTTCTGTCATTATTTTACCACCAGCTGGCCTGCCATAAACAGGAAGGCAATGTTTTTGAGGTAGTTGAGATGAATGGGGAAAGTCAGGGGATTTTAAGGGGCAGTTTTTTGGAGGTAGATATCAGAAGGTTCTTGCTCCAGGTTTTATCTGTCTGTGTTCCAGGCTCCCAGAATGAGGTTTTCACTGTGGCTGTGTACGCACCTGTTTGCCTGTTGTGATGTGTATTATGTGTGTATTGGTGCAGAGGGAGGCGGGCTGGAGGGCAGAGGGGTCAACCAGGCCATCATTTTGTCAGGGTCTAAGTGTAGTTGGAATCGGTTAATATTTCCTTACTTCTGCTGGCAGTTCTGGCCCCTTGCCAGGAACGAAAATCCAATACATAAATAGGTAGTATTCCACTCGCAGGAATCAGGATAAATCCCAGTTTTTTTATCCCCGATCTATCCATAGTTAATAAGGATAGACCCTGACACTCCCCCTTATCTAAGTGTTATAGGATTATATAGTGGTAAAAGCCATTAGGAGGAAAACACGTAGAGATTGACTCTTTCAACTATGGGATTAGGGTTTTTTTCCCCCCAGTGCAATAACTACCCTGACTGAAACGTAGGAAAGAATAAGTCAACATTGTTTGAGTTGCTGTTTCCTGAGGGGACCTGGTAGGGTATTTTATTTAGAGAGGTATGTTTAATTTGAGAGGAAATCATTTTAATTTATTACCATGTGGATGAAGACTGAGGAAAAAGTAGGATGCACAAGCAGTACATGGAAAATTTTCCAGAAATAGTTTTTTTTCTCTCTCTCTGTAGGATATTTGATTGGTTAAGCAGATAGCTTTTTAATCAACAGCTGAGATGCAATTCTTACCCCGCGAATGAGAAAATGCATTCACTTGGAAGCCATTTCAACAAGCTTTCCTGGACTATATTTTCCGATTGTCCCTTTTGTCTTAGACACAGAGAAAGAGCCACAATGAACACTCCAAACAGAGAGAGACGGGAGGAGGAATATGTATCTGAACTTAATGATATTAATTTAACAGGCTTTATTACATGACACCCGGGGGAGGCTGTTTTCTAAAGATAGGCCCATCTCTGTGGATTTTACAGACCATCAAAGGGCAACTGGGTCTCTCCCAGCTCACTCTGACATGCTTTATGCTATGTGTTGTGGCAGGGGATTGCATTAACCGAGTGTGTGATTCGGGCTGAGGAATTGCCATGCTTAAATACCGGCTGTCGCTCTGTAATTGGCGCAGCCTAACTCCGACCGTTTCCGAATGCGGATCCATTCTGGTTGTGTCAGTATGTTAATAGATTGACTGTGTGCTGCAGTGTCTTTTAATGATGCCATTATGAGATCTGGGACAGCCCAAGTATGGCTGTTGGTGGGGCTGAGGCGGTTTCAGTGGGATCGACCCTTAAGCTTGAACTAGTTATCAGTTTCCATCTCCTCGGAGTGGTTTACAGCAGAAGGGGGGACCAAAAAAAGCTCAGAACACCTAAAGCTATTGGATTTGTGTTTGTGCATCAGTCACGGGCAGCTTTTTTGACAAAAACATGCACACGTTTATCTAATTCTGATTTATTTTGGAGACATTAATAGCTCTTACTTTATGACCCTGTATGCACTGTGCGCGCACAGATGGTGTTTCGGTAGCGAAACAGAAGTTTGTTGGCAGAACACCCCCTGTCTCCCCCCCCCCCACCCCTTCCTTTTACAGCTCATTTCATCGGCGTAATCATAAATAAAGCACAGCCCGTGCTCTTCTGAAATATTGTACGAGCCGTGCGTCACATTGTTTGTTGGTGTACCTGGAAGAGCGAGGCTTCACGCACCGTTAAAACCTGGAGCAGGAGTCGCCCCTGTGTCCAAGGCACAGCCCTGTTCCCCAGGTGGCAGGCTCAGGAGAACGCCACAGAAGCCCATCGGTGTCTTAGTCGTCCCCCCCTCCCCCCAACTCCCAACCCCCCTTATAAGTGTCCCGGAAAATGTCCAGAAAATAGACTTGGTACACCAGATGTGACAGCACATTCTCTCTAATGGCTGCTGTTTGTTGCTGCTCACTGAAAGGCCAGCACTCAACTGAAAAACTAAAATGGGGATGGGGTAGGGGGTAGGCAGGTGGGGGAAGGGGGAGTGAGCGAAAGTTTTTGAAAAGGTCCGAATTAAATTCCAGAGAGAATTTGTGTGTTGTTTGTGAGAGTGCATTAACAATGCCATAAAGCACCGGCTCTCAGGCCTTCACATATAATTGCCATCTGTCAGAGTATAAATCTGTCGGGATGGCCGAGGTTACGGATGAGGGAGATATGATGTAGAGAATCCATGAGGCAGCGGCAGCGGGATCGACCAGTTTCGTCGGCGTGCATTCATCACGAGCATAATATCACATTTATATTTAATGTAACTGTATGACAGATTATCTTGGCCAAAATAATGTATACCCTAACTCAGGATGGAGAACTACGTGGAGAAAAAGCAAATATATTTTTCCTCTAGATTTGGAGACCAGTCGAGTAAATGTTTGTTTTTATTCGAGGGTTTTGGCTAGGGTCCTGTGTATATTATCCTTTTGGGGGATCTGGCATTTTCCGCGATACCAGTGTGACCAGGAACCTTTGTGTCCGCGGTTAACGCGTGATTTCTCATGCGCGTGGATTCGCCAAGGTTAAGGAAGGGGCGTAGCAGCCCGGCCGTGTGCCACCGCGCCATATTAAGTTACACAGGGCATTGCATTAATCTGTCAAGATTGCAATAAAATGCGGATCAGGATTAGAGCGGAATGAAAGTGAATATTTTAATCAGGCCTGTGTGTCTACTGTCCATAAACAGGCTGCAGGCGAATTGTTATAATTCCATTCCGTTTTTATTGCCCCTCAGGTCTGACACCACCTACCACGCCTCCTCACAAAGCCAGTCAAGAGAATCCTTTCAAAACATCGATCAAAACCAAGCTGTCCTCATGCACCTCCTCGGCCCTGATGAAAAAGGCCCGCCTGGACCCGGACGCCCCCGCCCCCTCGCCCTGCGCCCTGAAGAAGGGCCCGGAGCAGACTGAGCTGTACGCCCAGCTGAGCAAGGCGCCCGCCCTGCCTCTGGGCGGGCCGGAGGGGTGCAAGGGCAAGCGCTCCGGCGCCCCGCGCGTCTACGGCGACCATGACTATTGCCAGTTCACGAGCACAAAGCGAGGCCTCTCCCTGGGCCTCGCGCTTGGCTGTCTGGATGGCAGGCACGTGGAATGTAGGGACGTGACCACGCCTTCTTCCTTAACCTCCTCCTTGTCCTCGTCCTCGTCCTCCTCCTGCTGCCCTTCGTCGGCGGGGAAGCTGCAGGGCGTTTCCTCCGCGGCGCGAGGGCCACGCCCGGACGGGGACGGCCGGCAGCAGGGCCCGGCTCCCGAGGCCAGACAGCCGGCCGACGGCGGCGGCGACTCGGCCAGGAGGAAGCCGCTCGGCGACCAGGAGATCAGGGCCGAGCTCAACAAGCACTTTGGTCACCCCAAGCGGGCCATCTACAGCGAGGAGAAGCCTGCGGGCCCGCCGCCCCTGCCCCCGCCCCGAGGAGAGCAACTCCGGCGACGAGTACTACCGCAAGCTGCCGGGCTGCGTGCGCCCGGGCCTGCCCCTGGGCGGGGTCCTGGAGGACAGCGAGGACGAGCACGAGCGCTTCCTCTACCCCTGGGAAGGGGTCCACCTGGACCTCCTCCTGCTGCAGGGCTCTCCGTCCTGCTCGCCCTCCAGCTGCTCCCCGTCGCGGGCTCCGTGTCGCCGCCCGCCTCGCTCTTCTCCTCGCAGCGCTTCCACTGGCCCAGCTCCGCCTCCGCGTCCCGCTCCCGCTCGCGCTCCGCCTCCTTCCGCCGGCGGCGCTCCCACTCCCGGTCTCCCTCCTCTCACTCCCGCTCCAGATCCCCCCGCAGCCGCTCCGCCTCACGGTAAGGACCCGTCCGCGTGTTTGCCGTGGGATTCGGGACCCCCCCCCCCCCGAACCTGAGTGGAGTTAAACGCAGGGTGAAAGGCAGGGGGCTTAGCCCGCTGGGGGCGGAAGTCAAATCTTGCAAGTAAACATCTCTCTTAGCTGCCGTCGCCGGCGTCCGCCCAAATGTGGGAATTAAACGGACGCGACACCCGCGTCTTCTCCACACGTCTCTGAGCGGGCCTCGTGTCCGTCGTGTGCGCAGAATGGAAAGAGGGGAATTGATTTTCAGCGCGAGGCTTTGGGAAAGGGAAGAGAACGGCACGCGGTCCAGACTCGTCGATGGGGGGGTGGGGGGGGGGACCAATGGGAGCCTTTTCCTGTGCTTCCGCGCTGTAGCTTTGAGTCCGACCTCCTGCCACTCTCCACTTACAGAGAGTAACGGGCCAATGTGCCTGAGCGGGCTTCCCACACTGTCCCGCTGCCTCTTAAAATGGGGAGAAGGTTAAGCAGCGGTAATGAAATGTAATGAGAGTGATTAGAAACAGCAGAACCCAGGTAAAAAGACGAGAGTAGGCCCCGCGGCCGCCCTCTCCCTCGGCTTCATTTGCTCCTCGAAAATTAAGAATTTAATAGACGCATCCTATTTATCTGGCATTCCCCCCCCCCACCCCACCACCATATTTCCTAATGAATCCGAGGCGTGGGGAGACAGCGCCCGGAGCCTTCCGCCGCCATTGCACTTCCAGACCTTTTTATTACCTTCTCATTGAACATTTCAGATTGATCTCCCTTCCATTTCTATTCACCTGTATTTGATGTTACAGGGGGGGGGGGTTTAGCGGCAGCTGTTGTTTTGCTTATCAGCGGCCCCGTCTGTCTGGGGGAGATGAAAGACAGACCAGATAGCGTGGAGTCCCGGACACACTCCCCTTTGAAGACGGTTACAGCACAGCATCACAGTGTGCTGCAAGACAATATTTACACTGTCGCCTTTGATTGGAAAACAGAGAAAATAGCAAAGTAAAAAAAAAAAAGATGTAAAAAAATAAATAAATAAAAATAATGTTTTTATAATAATAGCAGAGGGGGGGGGCTGTTGGAAAGGGTTTATTAACCAGACCCTTGCCAAGCGGGATTGGTGTGCCATAGGCGATTACAGAGAGAATTTACAGTTTTGTCATTTGGCAGATGCTTTTAACCAAAGCGACTTACACTTAATGGAGAGTCGTCGCTAGAGCTATCGATCGGTGAGTTACAATCCAATCATTGTCGTTGTTGAAAATTCAGGCCAAAAAACCTGTAATGCAAAGGGGAAGAGAAATGTTAGATTTCGGGCCCGAGGCCGTCTAAATCTAGGCCGAGATGGCAGAGAAGCGCTATCGGTTCGCTGCTACCTCTTTGTAGCCATGCTCTTCCACCTCCGCAGGGCGTTAGCATCCATTCCGGGACATCTCTGATACTTCTGCTCTGGCTGTGTGTTTGATGTGGGAAATCCTCGCGATGTCCGTGTCCGACACAAACACAGGGCTCCAGGATCTCTCCTCCCTTATAATCTCTATGCAGATTTTTGGTCATCGCTCATTAAGTGAAAAAAGCCTTGTTTCAGGGTGTGTTTGTTTAGCGCCAAGAGGTTAATTAGGCCTGTGTTTGCAGACTCGATGGTTCAAGGGGTTTCGGATTTTCATCTCAAAATTTTTTTCGGAGTTCAGGTCAATCGAGCAGAAACTCAGCGCACACCTTTCTATGGTTCAACACCCCTCTGCCCACACACACACGCGCACACACACACACACACACACACACACACACACATACTGTTCGCTAAAATCAGCTCCTGAAACCAATCATCTGTGTAGAAATTGTGTTTCTGTGGAGAGAGTCTAACCCTTTTACAGAATTGGGTTTGAAATAAGACAAAAAAGTGAAAAGAAGGAAACCTTTTCAGTAAACCGGGTCTATCCTTGAACCCTTGGCTACCCGCTCATCTACGAAGCTCATCAACGGCAAATCTTTGTTCCTGCTCGCTGCTTTATTATTTCTGTCTTCAACTCAATAATTAACCGACTGGACTTAAAGCAGATATAAAGAAATATAAAGTCAAATATAAAGTTTCTCTGCCAAAATGCATGTCACTCATACAACATACAGGTAACTGGCAAAATAAAGGAAACGCCAACATAAATTGTATTACTAGGGCGTTGGGCCACCACAAGCCACCAGAACAGCTTCAGTGCCCCTTGGCAACAGATTCTACAAGTGTCTGGAACACTATTGGAGGGATGCAGCACCATTCTTCCACAAGAAATTCCATCATTTGGTGTTTTGTTGATGGTGGTGGAAAACGCTGTCTCAGGCACCGCTAGAGAATCTCCCCTAAGTGTTCAATTGGGTCGAGATCTGGTGACTGAGACAACCATGGCATATGGTTTACATAGTTTTCATGCTTATCAAACCATTCAGTGACCACTCCTGCCCTGTGGATGGGGGGAATGTCATCCTGGAAGAGACCACTCCCATCAGGGTAGAAATGCTTCACCATAGGATGAAGATGATCACTCAGAATGGCTTTGTATTTATTGGTGCTTACCTTGCCCTCTAAGGGGTTGAGTGAACCTAAACCATTCCAGGAAAATGCATCCCACGCCATAACAGAGCTGCCAGAACCCTTATTTTACTCAAGTTTTTCCTTTATATTGCCATTTACCTGTACATTTTGCATCCATGTACTTGTTTTGTTTTTTATTGCAGAGATGTGAAAGCAGTCACCTAGCAACCTGTAAAAATGCACTTAAGTGGGTAGAACCCTGAAAAAATGTTTTCAAAATATCATGCTCAGTGCAACATATAATTAGCTGGGAATGGAGAGGTAACGTTCTCAAGTGTTAAACGGTCTATTAACACTCCCTATTTAAAGAAATGCTTTACGGTATTAAATTGCTGTAAAATCATAGTAATATGCTATTAGAGTGCATCTCCCCCCACTAAGTCTGTTTCTGATGGTGAATGTTAATGTGGTGATTTTCTGTTTTCTTTAAGCAAGTGAATAATGCTAATGATACATACATGATGCATAACTCACGCTCATATTCATGTTTATGTTCTGTACAGGTCTCCTCGGTATGCGGACTCTAGCATGTGCAAGTCCAGGACTCACAAAAGCCCCCACACACAATCCAGATCCCAGTCCAGATCCCCTTACAGTCGCAGGCCACGGTGAGCACCCACCCTCCGCTTCCAAAAACACCTGTGGCGCCTGGCACATCCTGTGAAGTCATCCTCGCCAAACTTTTCAAACCTGGCCACTGGCTCCATGCTGCATGAGTCACCAGAACACAAGATGTTTTAGTGTCAGGCCCCCTCAGTTGCTCAGGTCCTCAGTGTGCCCGCACGCCCACATTTCCCCCATTCCGAAGGCCATGTTATTTCTGTTAGCCTGCTTTGCACAGCTGGCTTTTTTAAAACCTGCGTCAGGCTTTCTCATGCAGCGCCGTGCGCCGTATGCCGCGTGTGCAAGCGGCGAGCGGAATGGCGGGCTTCCGACGAAAAAAAGTCATAATTAAGGAGACGGCGAAATGATGAGTCACATCATTTCAGAGAAGGAAAATCTGAGTTTAATGAGGGAAAAGTTGCACTTCCTTCCTTTTTTTTTTTTTTTTTTTTCTTTCTTTCCCTTGGTAAATTTCCGAACTAAGCAGAAAGTAATGACATGTGAAGTTGTGCTGACAGCGGCAGCTGCCCCCGCGTCCGACTGCTCCCTGCCACCCTGGTCCTGTGGGAGCCATAACCTTTGTGATGAGGGGGGGAAAAATGCCTTATTAATGTGTTTATTTGTTTCAGTTCAATTCTGAAAATGTGTTGACTTTGGTCTTGGGTTATGTACAGTATGGGTGCACGGGGGGGAGGACAGGCCGTGGGACCCAGGGGGGCACGTTGGGGTGACATTTTGTAACCTCCCTACCCCCCCCCCTGTCCTCTGCAGGTATGACAGCTATGAGGAATACCAACACGAGTGTCTCAAGAGGGAGGAACACCGCCGGGACTACGAGAAGCGGGAGTTCGAGAGAGCCGAGCAGAGGGAGAGGCAGAGGCAAAAAGCAATAGTGAGTGTTGTGAGGAGGTCTTCAGCGGGCCTTGCGTTAATACGGCCCCGCGACTCCGTACTCTCTCGTACCACTCTTTATCTCCGCTGGGAGACCGCTTCCCGGTGGCTGAATACATGTAAAGTGAGTTGCATGATGATTCATGTTAAGCTCGGTTCCTCCCTGGTTGCTGTATTTTGTGGTCGGGGGGGGGTCTGTAAACGGTGTCAGGTAATATTAGTCACACTACGGGAAAGAATGTTAAGGATGGCTAGAAAAGTGTAACGAAAATATTATTTATTATTATTGTTATTATTATTATTATCCCTGAATCTATTTCTTGTGAAAAATACAGTGCACTGAGATTGATATCAGTTCCCAGTGCCCCCTCCTCCCTGTCCCTGACAAAAAAATTAGACCTTTCTAACACAATGTCTTCACTGACAAATGCACACGTCAAATAATATACACATGACTTGGCAAGCATAAATTTCAGGCTAGACAATTACGGGCAGAAAAGCGAGACTGTCGACAGAGGTTTAGAGAACAGGACGTGAAAGCCTCATACAGCGTGCCTGCATTTTCATGTCATCTTTAAAGCTGTACAATCGATCAGTTTCCAGCAACCAAAACCACCATTTATGTACAGTATGTGGGTGTGTGTGTGTGGGGGGAGGGAGTAGTTGAATGTTGTTGTTATGTCTATATAGGTTTCATTTCTTTACTGAACCTCTGTTTATAAGCTACTGATGTCCTTACGTTAACCTTTAGAATATGACAGTAACTGTACACTTACACCACTAAATGAATGAATGAATGAATGAATGAATAAATAATGTCAGTGATAGAAAATGCCCCCAGGCTCATTTTGAGTTAAATAATTAGTAGGCAAAATTAAATAGTTCCCCAAATGGAATGGCATCCTTGGGAAAAGCAGAGCGTGTTCCATTGCAGTGCAGCTTTTTTTTTTTTTTTTTTGCTGATGACCTTAGTGTCTGATACAGTGCAAAAATATATATATTTCACCCCTCTGGCTGCTTCACTCGTGGTTGGAGGTGGTGGTGTCGACAGCCGCTTGTTTTTTTACATACTTTTTCCCCACTTCGCTGTTTCAGCCCTGTGACTAACCAATCAAAGCCCAGCCTGCCCACACTTCTGGGTTCAGAGTCATGTTAAATTCAGACAGTTGTATTCAATGTAGGGAGAGTAGGGAAAGGGAAAGGGGGTGAAAAGATTCCGATGTCCTTGCCGTGAACTCAGAACTCAACAAAAGCTCGATATTCTCCATAAGAAACAGGGAAGCCAGTGGTTGTCTTCCTTTGAATCTCCCAGCATGGGGACAGGATAAATAGAACTGGTGGGAGAGCAGAAAAGCCATGAGGTAGATCCAGCTCTTTATTTAAGCGTCTCTCTTGCTCTCACACACACACACACACACACACCTTATATCTTTCTCTCTCTCTCTCTCTCTGTGTCCCTCTCTTACCCTCTGTCTCTCTCTTTCACCCCCCCCTCGAAATCTATTAAATCTAAAGGAAGGACTTAAGCAGCCGTATTCGTTTTGTAGGCTGTCCATTTCAATCTGGTGGCAGGAGTGCATGGTTCTGCCTCTGGTGAAGTGGGGCAAAAGTGCTTCCTTTTGTAAATTCGCTTTGCTTTTAATTACCAGGAGGAGAGGCGGGTGGTGTATGTGGGGAGACTCCGATCCGACAGCACTCGAACCGAGCTCAAGAGGCGCTTTGAAGTCTTCGGCGAAATCGAAGAGTGCGCAGTAAACCTGAGAGATGACGGGTAAGGCTCAGGACAAAGTGGCGGGGAAGGGGGGCAATTACCCCCATGGTATGAAATAAATGGAATCACCCTCAGTCATTCGTCTATGTACTCTTCCCCACTGGCTGGTAATTAACCTGAGGCGGTTGAATCTTCCATTCAGACTGTTGTGGCCGCTTGCACGTGAAAAGGAAGGAGGCCTCGTAACTTTTGAAAGTAAAAGTTTAACATCGCCGCTCACACAAAGTTTTGCATTGGCGTATGTTCTGTTGATGCATTACTCGGTGCAGTGTCCTGGGTGACAAGGATGACCTTTTAGGAAGTTGTCCCACAAATGTGGTCTGATGCATTTGTTTTTTGGTCTATTTTTAACCAGGGACAATTTTGGCTTCATCACCTACCGCTACACCTGTGACGCTCTCGCCGCCCTTGAGAACGGACACACCCTGCGCAGGACTAACGAGCCTCAGTTTGAGCTGTGCTTTGGTGGTCGGAAGCAGTTCTGCAAATCAAATTACACAGACTTGGGTAAGAGCCTGATTGTGCCACTGCCTGGTGTGCATACCTGCTTCAGTGGGGAGGCAGGAAAGCCGTTGTCATTTTTATGTTTAAAATATTAAAATGGGAAATAAGGAATAATAATACTAAATACAGGTAGTAGCCAAAAAGGTGGAGACACCAATATGATACGACTGCGTTATCCTGCGGTCTCGGCGGACCTTCCTTGATGAAACTGCCATGAGCACGCCCTAGGTTAAAATTTGCAGTCAATTGATTTAGTGTTTCTCGCCTGTTGGGCCTTGCACCTCAAACTAATGCACAGATGTCACGATCCAGGAGTATGCGCTTCTGACCACAGTCGCCCCTTGTTGATGATTTCCTGTACTCAGAGTTCCATGCCAACATCACCTTAGACACTGTTCCTCATGGAAAAACTAGCAAGTTGAGCTATCTTTATTACTGAAGCTCCTGCCAAACGTGCCCCAACAATCACCGCTCTTTCGAAGCGCCTGAGGTTTCGTATTCTAGCCATGCTGGCCATAATCATAGGCAACCAGGCCTGCCCAGCATTTTTGTACACAACCCTGAGCATGCTGGGATGATAATTGCTTCATCAACTCGAACAACATCTGTGTGGAAGCACCTGCTTTCAATACACTTTGTGTCCCTCATTTACCCAAGCGTTCCCAACATTTTGGCCAATACCTGTACATGTATATGTGTATGTGTATGGATGTATGTGCATATATACACATCTATGTACATCAGAAGCTTGAGTCACAATTGTAGTGCCTGTGAGGGCTAAGGGGCAAATCGAGTTCAGGGGGTCACCGCTGTGTTAACCCCGGGAGTAGATATTTTATTTACTCCATGTCGGAGTATCATTGGGAAGGGAACAAGCCATCCATTTCATGCCTCCCGTATTTTTGTACTCGATCAATATTTTATAAGCGCGCTACAGCGAGAGTGGGGACGACTTTCAAAAAGTGCATCCATAGATGATTTGACACGGTGTACGTGCATGTATATTTCATGCACGGGCTCCCAAATGGTTAAGGATGAAGAATGTAAGGATGGAGGCCAAGGTCAAGTCCCATCAGCCCTTCCCTCCCAAGCGTGCCTCCATCTGTTGCCAGCTGTTGTGATGTTGAATAGAAGCGAGACCTCGCTGTGACACCTAGCAGTGTGTTACTGTCAGGGAGGGGGCGAAACGCATCTGACAGCTAAGGTCTGATTGACTTATAATCAGCACTTTTCTTCTCTCTCTCTCTTTTTTTTAAGTGAACCCGTTAGAAATGTGCGCGCTTGAGAAACAGCGCTGTGCATTTATGCCGGATAAAGAGCGCGTGTATGAGGTGTAAATGTGGACCCGGACTAATCAGAGAGAAAATTAGGTTTTTGTACTGGGCTGTCCACATTTGCTACACCAATAGAGGTGAAACTGAGGAATCACAACCAACAAGCTGTAGTTCAACAAGCACCGGGTATGATAAATAATTAAATTTGAATATTTTCTCCGCATAATGCCGCTGACAGAAACAAAAATCTGGGTTACTTTTTTTTAACGTGGCATGTTCATTAAAAAAAGGGGGTGAGCGGGGGGGAGAAGGAGCCCAGACGGTGGTGTTTTTAATGTAGGTTCTAGTGAGGCTTGTGGTGAAGGCGGTGCTGTGAATCTTGTTTGCAATATTCGCAAAAACGGGGCGACTTTAACGGCCATTTTCAAATCTACGCTTATGTCCGCAATGTGGGAGGTCATTAATGGATGGTGCAGAGATTTTTGAAGACAATTTCAATGATAAAATAGCTTGTCGCTCTAGGGAAACAGACTCTTTCTTGGAATAATGAGGGCATCCTAGTGCAGTATACTGTATGGGGCCAGGGTAAAATGAACCACAAGGAAGAAATTGTAGATATAACGCATTGATAATACGTGTGTATTTAGGGGGGGTCAGATCTATTAACCTTAAGGCTTTATAAAACAATCTGAAGGAAAATATATTCAGTTGCAAAGTGTGGGGGGGGAGAGAGAGAGAGAGAACTCAATTCCAGTGCTGAGGTTGAATTGCGCTTGTCCTTAACAGAACTGTCTGTTTTAGAAAAGAAAGGGAGTGGGAGTGGAGGCGGGGGGATAGCCGTGTTCGAGGCAGCAGCTTGAATAATGTCACACTGAGGTGGCTTCAGTTCCTCCTCTCAATCTCGCCGTCTCACTTTTTTTTGTTGTTTTCCAAGACACTGTCCATTAGTTCTTGGCGGTGTGTTGGGGCATATTTCATCCCTCAAGGTGCGCCGTGTGACACGATCCACCCTTTGGCCATTGTATTAGATCACACCTGGCATCTCCCGCCTGCCATGGCCATTCCCATTTCTCAAGCTCTCTGAGTGTGCTGGTGTCTGTGTGGGGCCCATTTGTGAAGCTGTCTTCCAGGAGAGATAAGACACTGTTATTTATTAACGTCCCGCAAATCAGAATATACGCTTCACGTTTGCTGGTCTGTCATTCGTCCGTTATCAAAAAGCCTAATATCCAAACCTTGCCTTTTTAATTATACAAAACGTGTCAAATGTGTTGTTCCGAGCACAAAAAATTGGAGGAAAACAAACAATGCATTTGGAGAGCCTATAAATCATTTTCATCTTAAAAGCTCATTTACTTTGCGGTTGCCTTGTAAACACTTCATTCACCTTGATCCAGCAAAGTGTCAGGAAGCTTTCATACAGTACTGAAAGAAGATGAATGGAGAAAGCTTAAATTCATTCAGGTACCGCAGAAATGTAATGCAATCAGGGATTATCAAGTATTGGCTGTCACGGCATTAAAACTGTCCTCGCACATTCTCGCGGTTCTATCACACGTTGTTATCCGTTGGTGGGTCTGTCGGTTTTGTCACGTTGTTTAATTTTCCAAAGTTCACATCTGACCAGTGGTATCCACACTGAGGATCACTAGGCTATGGGTCTAACCCCACATCGACGTTCGCACGTCCAACTGAGATCACGTCTGTAACAAGCCGACACCAGACGTCGTGAAATGCTCCCTGGAACAAGTGTCCGCGAACGAACGATCATTTGAACGTGGTTTTCATGCGGACTAAACAAGCGTTGTGTTCCCATTTCTTTGCTGAATGGGAGAGAAAAAAAAAGCAAGGACTCTGAGTGCTTGCGCTGACGTCTGCGTTCTGTGTAATTCCAGACTCCCATTCTGATGACTTTGATCCAGCCTCCACTAAAAGCAAGTACGACTCCATGGATTTTGACAGCTTGCTGCGGGAGGCCCAACGCAGCCTGAAAAGGTAACCAGCGTCACGCCTGCCATCTACAGAGGATACGCTATACCTCACAGATGTTCCTTTGACTACGAGACTAACTACCAGAAGTTTTACACTCTATGTATGAAAAAAATATATATAATATATATATAAAATATATATAAAAGCAAAGTTTACATGAACATAGCTGCTGAAATGCTGAGAGGAGACATTATGAATGGGGATTTTCTTCCCACCTGAGCACATACACTATTTGTGTGCTTTACCATGTACTGTCTAATGGTTATTCCTCCATGTTTGAAAACACTAGCAGTTCTTTTACTGGTGAAAACGTGCAGCTTGTTCAGTTTTTTTGTTCGTTTGTTGTATTTTTTTTATTTTTAATCTGATGTTTGGATGTGGTGTTACATTAATAATAAGCGTTTGGGGGAAAGGCTATATGGGTGTTCGAGATTGATTGTTGTCTACTTTTGGCAAAAAATGTAGTCACGTATTTACAAATATTATTAAATGGAGTATTTTTATTTTGTGTACATATCTGACAAAGTTCTTTATTTGTTACAGCTATGCACTGTAAAATGCAGCCTTCTTTTTAAATGATGCTGAAATTTTCTTAATTAAGAATGTTGTAGTTAAAATGACGTAAAAACAACATATTGTACACCTACATGACGTTTAGATGACGTGATATGATTGTAAAAATGTGTATGAAGATGGGCTGTTCTTTTGGGGAGCACCTGAACAAATTTCTTTTTTAAAGTTTATTTTGGTGAAGAAAAAAAAAAAGATGTTGTTACCCATGTATAGTTTTATCTGTTTTTAAAGTTTCTCAATCAGTGTTTTCCTTATACAACCAATGTAAAATACATTTTTAACGTGTTTTTTCATGATTGTATATAAGAACTTCCTTTTGCATTTTTTTCTTAATTAATTCTAAAACAATCTATAGCCATCCATTTTTGATTGAGATTACCCATTCTCACTGTACACCAATTATTTGGTTTCCTCTGACCTCTTTTGTGGAAAACAGACCATTAACTCTCCATATTTTTCCCCCTGAACACTATTTATCTATTTATTTTAATTAACATATTTATACAGTCTCCATCACATATGGAGTATGTAACACACTATTTATTCTATTTAATTTTGTTAAATCAGTGGGGGGAGGTAGGTATACAGTGAACTAATGTTATCGTGACAAGATTTTCTAAGCCTTTCAGAAATAATCGAATTATTTAAAATAATTTCTTCAACATTGAATCTTTATAAAACATGCTGCTCCTAGTTTGTGATTTCTTTCACCAAAAACCTGCTGCCCCCTCCTATGAAAAAAATTCAATCCTAAGTCATTTCTCATTTTTATAATTAAATCATCGTAAAGCAATAAAAATGATTTCACAGGTAGTTTGCTGAACTATTCTAATCTGTAACTTTATTCCACACATGCTTGATTATGTGAATGCCAAACAAAGGTTTACATTTTTTTCTTGGATTTTTAAATCTTGTATTTGTTGTAAAAAAAAAATACTATTGACTCTTCATAATAAGAATCATTAAAAAAAACTAAAGGTAAATAACAATAATTAAAGACAAAAACAACATTAAAAAAGAAGCAATAAATTATTTTTCAAAAATTGTATTTTAGCTCATAATGTTGTGTCGTTTTTGGACCAGACTCATTACCCAGCTGCTCAAAAAATGTAGGGAGTCCATTCCAGGGTTTTAGCACAGTTTATCTATTAATAATAATGATAATAATAATTATAATACATATGTAAACTATGTATGTGTTTGTGCGTGCGTGTGCGTGTGTGTGTCAGAGAGAGAAAGAGAAAGTCACATTTTATACTAGTATATTCAACAGTACTTTGCCTTTTATAAGCAAAATTCACTATAACTCCAAAAAGCAAACCAAACGCATATCCTATTATACTTATATACTCATCCATTCTATAAGTGCTGGGAAAATATTCTACGGTATATTTTTGGCCCTTCTCCATTCGCTGAGTAGTGGAGTCCAGAACCCGTGACACCATCAGAGTGACATATAAGGTAACCTTGTGATTTCTGGTTCAATTAAGATCCCATTTATACAGAGAACCAGGAAATGACAATACCAGCTTACATCAGAGGAGGTGGAAATCTTTTGTATTAAAGCTTGTTAATCACAGACCAGCTGTCATGAAGTATGACTGAAGTGTAGCTGAAACCGTTTATTTTTCAGGATGCAAAGAGACAAAGTCAGTTAAAAGGGAAAAAAAACCTAAAAAAACGTACCTATATTTATATCTTTTCTCTGTACAGAGTGTGGGTAATGGTGTCATGTCCCATTTGGTAGATGTGGCTTTAATCATTGTAATATAAAATCTGCTTTGTAAATTGCCTAGAGTAGCAATATAATATAACACCTGACGATTCAAAATTTGAACTGCGTGGCAGCCCTTTTAATAATGTGAAATACAGAGGAATATGGCACTGCTTTAACGTTTGTGGGTGATCATGTTTCTTTTGGAAGGACAATACAAAGGGGATGTGTGTTGTCTGTTTGTGTCCTATCCACGTTGCCTTCTGCCAACTCCTTACCAATGCCTTTGTGGTTCTACCTATTGTATGAATTTCTTGTGAATTTTATTTTTTAATGTGCAATTCTCATCAGCATCACCAAGCCAATAAAGGGAAACATGTTTCAAAGAAACACACTTCCGACGTCTTTATGTGATCCTTACTTGTCCACGTTTTCTTCTCCTTCTCCTCTCCCCTCTCCTCTCGGTCGTTCGGGTAAAGGTAGCCAACTGGGGGTCTACATATCCAAAAGGATGTGAAGACCTGTGAGCCACGTGTTGTTAAAAGAAGAACACAACATCGATTTTTCAGTTAGTGTCCTATAACAGAGCAGAATAAAGCTTGTTAGCTGTCGTTTGGAATAGATTGGTAATCCAGTTTTACTAGGATGGTCTGAATTCTGCCACTCGTGTGTACAGTGTACCATATGTCATGTTACATGTTCTGTCTCCTCTGCCTTATTACTAGTGCTCCAACACTGTTAAAAGCTTGTTTGGGATCAGGACACAATAAGTTATCTCTTTTTCCTTCACTGCATTCCCTTATGGATTTGACAAAATGGCACATATACTATGCTGCTTCTGGTCTGGTCTCGTGTAAAAAATGATGGCAAACTAATATTTTTTTCCCCAGATATTTTTCATTGCATGTTAAGAGGGCATACTGTTAAGTGAATAAAGCACATTAGCTCATCATTTAATTTGATTGTATAAATGAATGCCAAACTTGATAAATATCAGTTTGATTAATCTAGGTGACTCAATTCCCTGCGTTAGGCTTTCAACAATCTCCCCTGTTAAACACACTATCATCTGTATTATGGCAATGAATCCAGCCTTTGCCTCCTTGACTGATCCATTCAGTCCGTTCATGTTTTTTCAGATTTATTTCATATTTACTGTTATACCTTTTTTTGTTTTGTTTTGTAAGCCGCGCTTCAAACCGCACTGTTATGCTTTTTTCCCCCTGATATGGCACATTCTCCAGGTAAGCACGTGCCGTAAATATGCAGATTTCCTTGGATGACCCATTTGTGGAGGCAGTTATTTTTGGCAAACAAGGATGTTGTTGCAAACTCTGCACAAACTGGAAAAACGACACAGTCTCAGTAAGTTGAGGTCCATGAAATTATTCTGCGAGATAAGAAAGAAAGGCCGGACTGAATTCATTAAAACGATTTGGTGTATTGAGCTCCCACTGTGCTGTGCGCCAAGGCTGGTTTTCGGCTCCTCTTTCGTAATCATTCATCATAATATTTCACTCGTTGGCCTGGTGCTCTGTTTCTTTGTGAGCGGGGACCTTTTGCCGGTGTGAGAGAAATATGGACGGAATGCACATTAAAGTTTAAGGCTGGGAAGGGAGTGTGATTGTGGGCTTTTATTAAGGCCGCTATTTAGCCCGAGAGAAAGAACCACTGCTTTCATTTCAGCCGTACACCACTATAGCGGGAGGTCCGCTCAAATGTGCCCTTTCCAGAGAATGAAACGGATGGAGCTGATATCTCTGAAAATGTGTTCTTTGAGGCTGTTTTTTTCTTTTTCTTCTTTGCATGGTATCTGCTATATCTGCTATTTATATGATGTATTAAACACAAGCAAGAATTATATACGTTTTTACCATTAATTGTCAAACCTTTGTGTGTCTGTGTTTTTTGTTTTTTATACCTTCAACCATTTTGTAGCAGTTCACCACGATGTAGGATAATCAACATACTGTAATTTGAACATTAACTCCATTTTACTTTCTAGTTACTGCATGTTTACTGTTGACATATGAGTTACAGTTGTCCTCAGTAGGGGAATACCGTATTTGAAACCATATTAATTAACAGGGGATTTCTGACCAATTTCAGATGTTTAGAATGATAACATACGGCAGGCTCTCTCTTCTGGTTTCAATTAAAAATCTTTAAACAAATCAGGGTCTTCTTAAACAAAAGTAATTATTGATGCACCCTCTATTAAAAAGGGAATGTTAAAAAAAAAAAAAAAAATCGGGCAAATTTGTCATTTTTTGCACTTCTCTAAAAAGCATTTCCTATCTTTTTCCACAGCATACTGTATCTCACACACAAAATGTATTCTCTCTGGGATATGCTGATCACGGTAGCTATTGTAAAAAAAAAAAAAAAAAAAAAATCATGATAATAAGATTAGGCTACACAAGACTAATTAATTGAAAGTTCTGAGGCGGAACATGTGCAATGCTACCAGTAATTTAGTATCTGAAACGTTTTCGTCTTGGGAAAGCGCAAGATTCATTGGAAAATATCCATCCCTGAATTTTTTATTTTTTTATTTTTTTACTGGCAGTGTGAAACTGGCTTTCTGGTGAAGCCACTGCTCTGTATAATTCTATCAGAATAATTAAAGTGAAATGATACTATTAGAGCTAGGTAGTGTGGGGGAAAACAGGATTACCACATGCCAGGATTCAGGATTAGGCCGCTGCTGGAGATACGAAGCAATCGGAGGAATGTATTCAGGGAGCAGAGGTCCCCTGATTATTGAGTTCTTTACTGGCTCTTATTTCAGAACTCCATGCATCATCAAAAACATGACATGACTCCCCCCCACCCCCACCCCTCAATTATGTCATGGTGGATCTGATAGCCAGCTCCTGTTTGTCACCTGGTAAAATCTGTGCCCTATGAGGCTGACCATCCTGCAAAAGGTTGGTGTCCACACAAGAGTTTCTTGTACTTAAATTGTGTAAGTTGTGTAGAAAGCAAAAAGAAGACAAAAGCATTACGCGAATAGAATGATTTCAGTCCAAGAAACTCTTTTCTTTTCTTTTTTTAAGCACGGACACCAGCCTCATGAATAGCATTCAGTCAATGCGCCTAAAGTTATTGAGCACAGCGGTAGAAGCACCTCTGGTTGACCATGTAGCCATTCTAGCAGTGCAAGTTTTGTGGAAGGTGTGGGGGTCATCTTAATGAACAGTCACCATTATAGTGTCTGCTTCATAGCCAAAAATGTTTTGTAGCAGTCTGCCTGCCATTTCTCTGGTTCAGAGGGTTAAAGGCCAAAGACTTTCAACTACAGCTGGCTCCCTCTAATATTCCTTTGAAGATCAGTTAGGAAGACCCTGGACCCTGGACCCAAGACCAAGCCAGATGGAGGCTCTGCAGTGAACCTAGAAACCTAGAAATGGAAATACCGAAATACCGAAAAAGATTTTCGTTGAGCCTAAAAATGAGTGCTGAGGAAGAAATAGTGTTTTCATCACATCAGACCTCTCACAGTTAGGTTAGTCGATAATGATCAAGTCATTAAAATCACATGTTCCTCGTCGACTTTTGGATTTCAGCAATTAATACTTCTTAAGACTGATGGGGAACATAAGGACGATATTCCCCCCCCACCAAAAAACCCCCATCAACTTTGTGACTAAATGTACACTTCTGGAGATAATTAATGCCTATAGACAAATGGTGGCTGATTGAGCAAGTCATCCCTCTATTCTCAATCACCATCTGGTATGTGTCGTCAGCGAAAGCTTAGCGCTAATTACTTTGAACGCACTGAAGACGTTCGTATTAATTAAAACACAAAAGGAAAGTTGGGATCAAATGAATTAGATATAAATGGGGAGGGGGAGAGTAAATAAATTAACTTCGCCCGGGACGTGACTTCTCCGGCTGACGTTGGTGAACGTGGGTTAATGGCAGGGGAGCAGTGTCAAAAAAATGCCTCGCAGGGAGAGCAGGCCTTTAGAACGCTTGGGCTGGCAAGTCTCAAACATGCAAGGCCATCAGCAGAAAAAAGAGAGGGAGAGAGTGAGAGAGAGAGAGAGAGAGAGGGAGAGAGAGATTCTGTAGTGACCGTGGGGACAGCCGGCTGACACACACTGTTAAGACTTGGAGTTTGGATGAGAGCCTTGTGCATCACCTGGGAAAGTGGAGGAGCATGAATTTAATTTACATTAAATGGCTTTACCCAAGATGACAGGTGTATGTGGGAGTTCGAAAGATGTGCCTGCTACTCTTATTTGGGCAAATATAAATATAGTGCACGGGTTTCGTGCAGCGACTCCGAGACATTTTAATGCCGCAGACTAGCGTGAGATTGCAGCTTGTGAAGGAGGCAAACAGAAGCATGTAAGCACAATTGTGCAAGAACAGTATGGGTGATTAGTAATGAATTCATTAATGTTCTTACGTGAGACAATGTAGATCATTCAAAAGCAATTCCCCAACTGTGACTGATTGCTCAATAATCTGTCAAAGGAAATGTGTTCTAGTCAGCGTTTCTCACTTCAAGAGACAATTTACACTTTTTGTTTCTTAAGATTAGACTTATGTGAGTGCATTTGCAGATGAAGATAGTAGAAAATGAGAGGTGGGGAGGAGGGGGTGCGTGGTGGGGTGCTTTTAAATGGATTCTCTTTCAGGGATGGTCACTGCACAACACTCATTTACTATCTGACTCATCCTCTGTCTTAACAGCAGTGAAGGCTACAGCAAAAGTTGCCAGCAGACATGGTATTTGTCTTCGAACTCTGCTCCATGTAAAACTGACACGGTGTGTTTGCAAACCGTAGAGAATAATAAAAGGTTTTTTTGTGCTGCCTTTTCTCCCTGTAATCAGATTTTGAGCAGTGTCCTCAGGTCGGTGCACACTGCCTAATCCCATGGTTGAAAGAAATGCACATCATGTTGGCAAATATTGGCAGTAACAAAAAAAATAACAGACAAGAACCTTGTTCTAGGGCAGGGTTTGGTTTTATACAATTCCGCTTCACTTAAACTGCAGAGAACACGGAACAATTGCGGCCGATGCATTCAACATTTCAGCATTGAACATTTTCTCTTTCCAATTCGTTCATCATTTTGCTGAATTTGTGCTCTGAATTAAATATATTAAAGAGAGTCATTGTTCATAACCGGGTATTTGTTAGCACATTGTTCAGACCCTGATCTGGAGGTCAGCAACTGCGTAATATTGCTGGAGGGAGATTGCAGGGGTGTTCATGTGGAACAGGTATATTCATCATCCCATGATGACCTGACGCAATGTCCTTTTAATTATTGAATACAGTTACTGCCCGTGGAAAGAGAATTCCACACAGCAGTGTTTGGGCCAAAGGTTTCTGTATGGTTAAACGTGGACTGGGGAAGAAGACCAATAGAGTGCTTTGTGATGCGTTTTATTTGAGACAGTTTGCACCACGGTTAGGAAAACAGCATGAAGAGAGTCTTCACAGGGAGTTTCAGGTAAACACTTCTCTCTGCCTTGAAGAGCGGGGCTTGTAAATGCGACGTTAGCCCTGATCATACGAAGCTTGTTTTCCTGAGGTTCCCTAAGTGCTTAAGTATTGGAGTGATTCGGGAGAGAGGTTTTCACACAACCCCTTACGCTACGACTTTAACCTGCTAACTCGGTTTTCCTTATAGGTATATAACCGCCTTCTACCTCCACTCCTGGGTTCCTCAAATCTGGCCCACGAATCCAAATTCGGTCCTGGTTTTCCCTTCTCTCGGGTAGTTGATTGAACAATTAGTGCAACTGATTGGCCAGAGTATCTTCACACCTGATTCCCAGGTAAAGGGAGTGTGGAAAAACAACAGCGCTCAGCCCACAAGGACCGTGATTTGAGGGACCCTGCTCTACTCCCTTGTGTCTAGCTTGTTTCTGGCATCCATCCCACTCCCCATCTCCACCGTCATTCTATGTCTTAATTTGTGTTCTCTCCTTTGTCATCGATGGTCAAATGGGGGAATCAACAGCCTCGTCTTCACGGCCAGATGCGATCCCGTCCACAGGTTCCAAGCCCAAAATGCAATACATCAATGTTCCTAATGCAATGCACAGTGTGTCTAAATGAACCCCATTTTGAATGCATAGCTGTTGTATGAAGATTTATTCTACTGAACTGAGGTTTTTTTTTTACTCACCTCAGTGAGTTAAAATGAGTGTTATTTCCTGTTGAATTTGAAGTGAGGAAAGTTTCCTGACACCCTCCCCCAAAAAAATAAACAATTTTTCATAGAATGCATCAATGTTCCTAATGCAATGCATAGTGTGTCTAAATAAACCCAATTTTCAATGCATAGCAGTTATATGTAAATGTATTTATTCTACAGAACTGAGTTTTTCTTTTTACTCACCCCAGTGAGTAAAAATGAGTGTTGTTTTAGGTGAATTTGACGTTTCCTGACATCAACCCCCCCCCTTTCCACTCCCACCATTTTACGTGCTGTTATTCAGCACATTTAGGGAAATCTTCCTTAAGCTTCCAACCATTGGTGATAATTCACCACACACAACACTAGATATGCAGTGGACAGGCGGACGTCACATTTTATCAGGGAAAATTGGATTTGCCACCCCTGTTGGATTTGAGTTTAAACACATTATATAACAGGCTGGATTTACGGTATCTCTATTCATTGTGCAAAACAACTGTAAAATGTGAGACCAAACTTCCGTAGCACTGCTCTGCCCATGAAAAGAGAAGGGCACATTAATCAACATTAACATGAATCAGGCGGACGGGGTTATCTAATCTCCATAGACGTTGTACTTTCTGAAATGTTTCACACGTGCGTGCCCATTTAGGACTTTAAAATAAGATAACTACATGAGGTAAACAAAGCAGACATTCAAATAAAGATCAAAAGGATCAAGCTGAAAACTCAAAATGTGCTTCATTCAAAAAAGTTCTTTTTTTCCGTCTTTGGATTTTGGAAAACCCCTTTATCTTCCAGCCGTTTCTAAGCTCAATTTTATTGCTTTATTTGGGAAGGGAGTATCATTGCTCTGTGTTTTTTGGAATTTTGAAAGTAAAGCCTGAAACCAGTGTGTTAAAAATTAAAATGGTTACATTAAAATGCACCAGCAGTTAAACTATAATTACTCTTTAGAAAGCTTTATGCATTAATCCACATGGTAATAACATAATTAAAGTGCTGTTTCATGAGCTTCATAATCTACTGTGACAAGGCTTAAAATTCAATTAACCCTATTTTAACACTTTGTTTTAACTCACATTAGAAGGCCAATTTGCTTAAAACTTACTTCACTCAAAGTAATTATGTCCTGAAAATAATTTGTTTCCTATATATAACCAACGGTTGTTTATCTCAACAAAACATTTATTTGAAACAGTTTTCATCATATAGACTGCAAAGAGAAGGAGAACACCCAGGAAGAAAGATATGCCTACCACTGAGAGAAGCTATATAGGCATTCTGCTTCCTTTATATCCAAAATAGCCCACTTAGTGTGGAGTGAACTATTAAGTAAAACATGGGCATATTTTTTGTGAGTTGACTGTATTTGTATGATAATGTTTATAGTACTGTCCATGTTTTTTTGGCAAACAACCGCACATATGGCAATGATGTATTGGACTCTTTGTTGTGGTTCTGGCAGTTTGAGCCAGCTAGCACATCATGTTGTCCATGAAGGTCTTTGGCCCAGCCCAAATTCGGCCTCTGAAATTCAGCCAAGATTCACTACTCGCGTCATTCAAATGAGTGTTGAGAAACTGCTTCCAAGCTGCTTAGTAGAGGACACAGCTTTTCTAACGTTCGATCACACCGTTACTCCTCATTTCCCAGGAATGCCAGAACATTTGTGCATTTTTTATTAAACTTGATGAACAATGTCATACCTTCCATGCTGAGTGGAAAAGCACATGGAAGGTACAGGTAACCTAAATAAAGGAAATACTGGAGTAATTTAGGGATACTGGCAGCTCTGTTATAGCGTGGGGTGCATTTTCCTGGCATGGTTTAGGTCCACTCAACCCCTTAAGAGGGCAAGGTGAATGTCAATAAATACAAAGGCATTCTGAGTGACCACCTTCATCCTATGGTGAAGCATTTCTACCCTGATGGGAGTGGTCTCTTCCAGGATGACAATGCCCCCATCCACAGGGCACGAGTGGTCACACTGAATGGTTTGATGAGCATGAAAACTATGAAAATCATATGCCATGGTGATCTCAGTCACCAGATCTCAACCCAATTGAATAGTTATGGGAGATTCTGGAGCGGCGCCTAAGACAACATTTTCCACCGCCATCAACAAAACACCAAATTACGGAATTTCTCCTGGAAGAACGGTATTGCATCCCTCCAATAGAATTCCAGAGACATGTAGAATCTATGCCAAGGCGCATTAAAGACGATCTGGTAGCTCGTGGTGGCCCAACGCCCTATTAAGACATTTTATGTTGGTTTCCTTTATTTTGATAGGCTGTATGCTGGTCACTGTTCTCCTATGTTGTTCGATCATGTTTACATTGCCAATGTAACAGTGAACTGTTGACCCTGCAGGGGAGCCTGACGCCTCTTAAAAGATTGGCATGCTAAATTTGCCCTTTGATCAAGGCTCATAGATGTATGTATTACAATACCTACTGCAGGCAGAAAGTTATTTTTTGCAGCATTTCTCAACAGGAAACTTGGGCGTCAGATTAATGATTAGCTTAAGGCTGAATCACTTCAATTGCTTGTAAACTGTAGAATTACAGCAGCTATTTAAACTGGACTGCAATTAGTTCAAAGTTTTTTTTCCTTTTTTGTGCAAAAAATAAATAATAATAATGATTAATATTCATTGACTGGCTTTTATTTATGCTTTTGTAATTTTTGTTGTAGTGATAATTAAATCAGATGCAAGACTGCTCCAGTTTGTTTATTCATATGTATTAATAGCTTACTTTTCCCATTTGTGTTTTCTTATAGGCATTTATATGTAGACGTTCTTTTTCTTTTCAAGTCCCTTAGAATCAAACATTCAATTAACGTGTAGCGTTATGGTATATCTTACAGTACAAGGGAGGAATAGTGTACAGCAATCCATCACATTTGTAAGACAATCTCCTAACACGCATGGGGTATGAAGAGTTACCAGACCTACTGCCACACCGGATGAACCAAAGCCATGTTGTGTTTATCGACGTGTGTGCAGTGTACTGTACAGAGTGCTCCTGCTCTCACACAATGAAGTGAAATGTCAGGCCCATAGGAATAGGCCTTGTCAAACCTGGTCTGTTTTCAGGTGGACTTACAACTGAGGAACTCTCCAGCCAATAACAGACAGGGGTGTAAACCAGCAGTGACAGGCACGATCACCAGAACCATGGTGAACAGGAAGTGAGCAGGCCCAGCTTCCTGTCAGAAAGGAATCCAGCTAGATAAGGCATGTGGATTTAATGGGATTGCGCTTGATGGTCTTTTATCTGAAGGGGGGGGGGGGGAGGGTAGTGCTGGTGCAGCAGGGCTCATTGTGTACACAAGTCTGTCACAGACACACGGCCATCATCCTCCATGGGGTCTTTGAAAAGCGTATATGGAAAAGGCTCTAAGAAGAAAGTAGAGATCAGTATAAATGCCTATTAGTTCCACACCCAAAGTACACAAGTTATTCAATTCAGTGTTCTAGGCCGTTCTGATTATTTTTGCTGTTAATAATGTTTATATATTTATGTACATTTTGAAATATAAAGGATTGTTTAATGGTTTTGCTAAGTTCTCATCTTCATGCAGTAACTGATTAAATCTGATTCAAAAATAATTTACACTTTAATGTAAAAAAATAAAAATCCCTTAAAGCAGTGCATTATATCTGTGACTCAAAAAAATGTGGGTCTTTGTTTTATGTTTCTGTGATCCACGCCAAGTCCGCGGGATAGGGAAGGAGTGCGTTCACGAGGAAAGGAAGTTCAAAGCCAAATCGAAACGCAGCTATTTTTAGGAGTGTCGTATTGAAAAGGTGGTGCAGGGAGGGACAGGAAATTTGGGACCCGTTTTGGAGTTTGAATCAGGTAACGTTAATCATGTGGACAGGAGATTCATGAACTGTGCACGAGGCTCCGTCTTGGGGCGTTACATGCACTCCCCTACCGGTGCGCGTAGTTAGAGCACAGAGCCATAGGCTGCTTATTCAAAGCCACTAGCATTAGGCCCAATTGCAAACTGTTCATTTGAATGTGTGCATTTAGTTTCAAGAAGATATTTATGTCACATAGGGATAAGGATGATAGCTGTGCAGTTAGCCTTTGAGCAGTCTGTCACACAATAACATCATTAGGTTTACTGAAATGCTTTCAACAAATATCTGAATATTTATAGAATGTGGGCTGGACTTAAGTAACAATTTAACACTGCCCAGAGCACTGCATTTATGACCGTCTTTTTTGAGGGTGCACACACAGACATGGACACACATACACACACACACACACACAACATATGCATACACACCACACACATGATTTGAAGAAGGGGGGTGGTGAGAATGTATTTTTACACATAAGCCATGTTTCACGAATGTTGCACCATCCCTTCAAGTAAGTGAGGGTGTACCTTTTCCTGTGTGTTTTTTTTTTTTTTTGCTGTATATTATATCACTAACGCAGTCTTACACTGACCTACTTGCTAAGCAAGAAGAACAAGTTGAGATGCAGTCTTGTACAATTGAATTTCTTTGGCTTTTGTTGACTTCCAAGGATTGCAAATCCCAAGTTGCCAATATGGAGCTGAGGTTTCTGATGATGATAAACTGTAGTGAATCCGCCGGATGGCTCGCGAGCCACGAAACTGCGGCAGCCATTGTTCAGACCATGCAGAGGTGCAGGTCTACCTGAACGTGAGCACACAAGGTTCCTTTCTTAATGTCCAAGTCTCTAAAAATGTCACATTAAAGATGAATGCATAATGAAAAGAATGGCTTCATAGGGAGATGCTTAATTAAACCCCAAAAGCCTGGTGTGAACTCAAAATTATTTTTAAAAAAGGTAATCAAAATGACAAGAGTCTGTTGAGTCTGTTGTTTCTGTGATGCTGTGGGTGAAAATATAGTGCCTTGCGGCATTGCTGTGCCTTGTGGGTTGTTATCTTCTTGGTTGCAATGCTTGCAAATTTTGTATTACTATATGTTGGCATTTGTTAGCTGACTATATGTGAAGTAGTAGAATTAGCCTATGAGCACGATGAACAACAATCAGGAGTTCCAAATGGTTTAGCAACAATGCACATTTGTGTGTGTGTGTGTGTTCATCGTTTTAGTTGTGAGAGCTCTGAAAATATTCAAACACACGAATATGCTGGTTTATCATAAAAAGCTGAAAGATAAAATTGACTTTGTCACTATATAAATCATCAGTGTAGTACGCTTCATAAGTGACTTGGTAGTTTTGCTTTTCATTTTCAAATTAGCGCTAGTACACGAAGAGTTTGATCTATCTGACAGGTCCCTGTCAAGATGATCACAGTTGCATAATTGCGTTTATTTTTATTTTATTTTTTTCTTGCTTGGCTCAAAGATCTTCATCAGCGTTTTTTTTTTTTTACCTTAACTTCTTTATGAAGTTCACAATATGCATGGAGAGAAAAAAAATATGCACGCTCCTGAAAATGAAAATAAAAATAAAATAATAACGGCATTGCAGCAGCCCTGCGGTAGCCCCTGTTGCCATGCTTTCTACTTCCACTCCCAATGCTACCACAGGAGCATCTGTCTGTGTTAGAAAAAATCACAGCTGTCCCTTTCTGTATCTTCTCTGCTTACAGTGCCATGACACTTTCCATTTATTAATGATTTTTTATATATATTTGGACATATTTAGACATAACTTGCATCTTGTGACGGCTGTCAAGGTAGGTCCCTTGATTCTCTGAAGACTTTTCCTTCCCCAATGCGACTGACCTAGTTTAAGTTGAACTATTTAGATCTGCTGAAAGGCTGTGTAACTGAGGGTTAGATTTTTGGTTTCAGCGCACTGTGCATACGGGGGAAGAGGCAGGCTTGACCCGCAAGCTTGATCTGTTTTTTGAAACCAATGCCAATCATAACACACCGTGACCAATACACGTCCCTGAAGTTGGATTGGAAAAAGACACTCCTGTAATTGGCTCAGCTGCCACTCCGGTTGCATTGTAACACATATCCAGCTTTGAGCATAGCATGAAATATCAAAGGAGCCTGAAATATACTCACAAATACCAGCCATGTCTTTTTTTAACTGTTGAATTTGCCTCAAATCTTTATTACTGTAATAAATGAATATGGCGTCCAGAAGCGTCATGCCCATACAAACGGCACGTGCCCCCTCAGATTTTTTCTGATTTTTTAATTTTATTTTATTACCATTAATTTTTTTATAATATGTAGTTATGATCGTTTTATATTATGAGTCAAACGTATTCTTATAATTATGTCACAGATCATACCTCAAAAAGTCACACACCCCCTTTGCCTATGGTTTGTTTCTTCCAAGTGTAAAAATTTTGTTTTGCAAAGTGCGCCCACTGACCGGACCGGTCATATCAATGAGAGTGGTAGAGACGGCTGCAGGTGCAGTTGGCTGCTCAAGAGGTTAGTAGAGCAATAATCCCCTTTTCAAACTTGTGAAAATGAAATGCAATTAGTTTTACAATCTTATTGCGTTTAAGAAATATCTAGTTTGCTTTGCAAGATAGTTGGCTAGCTACCAGCTAGCATGCTACAAGTTAGCATCCCTCAATCCGGTTGTTTAGCTAGCTCAGCTGTCACGAGTTGACTTTTGATTGCAGAGCTGATAGTTACCACCATCACTATCACAGGTTATAGTTCGCAAAAGACTGAATTCCTTTTGATATCTCCAGGTGACAGGAGGAAAATATCAGCGTTTTTTGTTAAGCAAGCAGAAAGCCCCATCCCTTCCCTGAGGCAGGATACAGACAGGGCAAGACGAGGTAGGTTAGCTAGCTAAACTAGCTATCTAAGTGAGATTTGTGACGCGCTCTGACAGAATCAGTCGAAGTTGCAATGGCTGATTTGCATAGAAATACCATTTCATTTCACCACATTGATTTTTGTCCGTTTTGGGTTTTTCTCAGACTTTCAGACTGACCGAGAATCATATAATGAAATAGTATGTGTTTATAGACAAGTTTATACAGATTAAAGCATTTTTAATCATGAAAAACCTGGTTTAACTGATAATGTTGATGTGGTCTCTTAATTTTTTTCCAGAGCTGTAGTTTGATACATTATGTAAATGTAAGATTCTTACATTTTAGAAGCCTATTCAAAATGCTAATGCTAAATGAAAAGCATTTGAGTTTGTAAGTGCTGTTTATTATTATTATTAGGGTGCTGAAATCCAGTGCAAAACCACTTTGGGCTACATTGTTTGTATGAAAAGTGCTATACAAATAAAGTTTATTATTAGGAAGGGTTGGGAGTGGCATGATAATGTTTGGAAGATTTATGTATAAAAATGTCAGATTCCACTTTACATTGAAGTCAATGGACACAGCTTGGGTGACGTCTTAAAAAATATATTACAAAAATAAGACTGGCCGGTTTATATTTGATCACAGCTCCTTCATTTTACATCATATCGACACCATTCAAACTTTAAACGGGAGAGGACTACCTCTATTAAGACGCACAGAATGTTTATAACTTTTTGAAACAGGAGCCGATTATGTTTTGAAAGCGTCTAATCGCAAAAACTTTTTCTTTTTAGAGTTTACCAGGCAATTTCGGACACCATTCAAACTGTAAACGGGAGAGGACTACCTCTATTAACACGCCTTTTTTACAGAATGTTTATACATGCTGTAATTTTGAAACAGGAGCCGTTTATGTTTTGAAAGCGTCCTAATCGCAAAAACTTTTCTTTTTAAGAGTTTACCAGGCAATTTCGATGTCCTTACAACTCCTTCATTTTACATTATTAAAAACTAACGTTTCAGAGTTCATTTACACAACTTTCTCGACCGATTTGAACGGGGAAAAAGGCCTAGTTATTGAGGCGGCTATCACAGCGAAAACCTAGCGAAGTTTTTACACTGGTTACACCGCTAGATTTATCGCTACGTTACAAAATGTCACCGCAATGCTAGCGCCACCATGGTTTTCAATGGGTAGCATCCTAGCATGTTTTCCGAGTTCATTTACACAAATTTCGACCGATTTGAACGGGGAAAAAGGCCTAGTTATTGAGGCGGCTATCACAGCGAATACCTAGCGAAGTTTTACACTGGTTACACCTCTAGATTTACCGCTATGTTACAAAATGTCACCGTGGTTAGCATTGATTAAAACTTTCTCGACCGATTTGAACGGGAAAGATGGGCTGAGTATCAAAGCGAATACCCCCTCAGATTTTTGCCTTGCATGACCCCCTTGATGGCGTCTCTTTGTAACAACATTCAGTCAGCAGCGTTTCCTTTCTGTACAGCTTCAAGTAAGCTCAGTTAAAATGTCAGCAAGTAATATATCTGCTTCAGTATATATATATATATAAACTTATTTCCATTGCAATTCTTATTAGTAAGTCTATATGGCCCAGCCTCTCTACTCCTCTCCTACACATCTGTGGGTGTGTGTGTGCATTTATTCACATAGTGTGCCCCCTCAGCCTTGCATGACCCCCTTGAAACAACATTCAGTCACATTTCACAACTCCAGTCATAAATGCCATTTCCAGTCATAAATGCCATTTAAGCCCACCTCCCACCTCCCCCACCCACACACACACACACACACACACACACACACACACACACACACACACACACACACACACAACACACACACACACACACAGTCCCAGCACAAAGCAAAAAAAAAACTGCAAACATTTATAGCGAATATGAATGAAGGTGTGCAGCGCTTTTATGTTTCCTAAACAGCCCCGTAAGTGGGGGTATTATAAATATGAGCTTTACAGGCAATGATGGCCTGATTAGGAATGCACTGTGAGTTCCTGGGGGGGATTATGCGAGGAATACCCGAGCGCCGTATACTCCATATTAATATTTGGCCGTGAATCAGATGCTGATTGGGTTTTTACTGTTTCTTACTGATATGTATCACTTGATAATGTGCTTGATAAATAGAGGCCATTCTTCCTGATAATAGAATAGTATCTGGCTTGGCATGCTGATGAGAAGCTCTCCAGGATGACAAATTCATCACCCCCATCCTCCCTCCCTCCTTTCCTAATCATGTCACATCAGCGAGTGGGGAGGAGCGCTTAATCAAGGCGGAAATGAGGGACAGGAAGTTTGGGTACCCCGGAGCCGGTCCCGACGAGGCGAGATGTAAATAACCCTGGGAAAATGGGAAAGTCATTAGCATACCTTGGCTGTCGGAGGTGATAGAATTCCCGCCCAGCCGAGTGTTTTTTGAAAACGTAATGGAATCACTTAACGGCTTTTGATATTTGAAATGAGCTGGATGGGTTTTCTTTGTGGGTAATTTCATTTACCGCGTGGCGCGGCGGGCGCGTTATGATGTGACTGCACGGCTGCAATTAGGTCAAGGCTCAAAAGACTTCGGGAGCAAAGTGTGCCCATCGATCCTGCCTTCATCTGTGCGCCTTTTATCCTGTAAAACCCAAATCTTCGTTTCCTTGAGGGCAGAGATCCAATAAGCCTGTCGTGCATGAGAAAGCGTGGCTTTGTCTCGGCCGTTAATGCAAATTGTTTCGTACTTTGCAACCTGCCAGGCTGTAAACTAGGCACTAAATAATTGTTATGCCTACTTCCGTTGGACGTTTTGAGGTGTCTGGCATTGTGTTAAATAATTTCACTCATAATTATATTGAGCTTGGACTTTTTAAACCATAAACAAATGCCTTGTCTCTATGGGTTTGATACCTCGACGCAATGTATGTACTAGTAACTAGTAGATGTGATAATTTATGAGTCAATGGGTAGGCTTTTGTTTGCTTGTTTTGCAGATTCTGTCGGTGTGTGCATTGCTGTTTCGGTCACTCTATTACTATATTAAATATAATTGCTATAATTTTTCCAGCTGTCTCGTCTGTAATTGTATATGTAAAATACCAACAATTTAATATGATTCAATGCACTGAATTGATCACTCAGTTAAATTGTGTTTAGCATAGTGTCGTTCACACTAGGTATTCTTACAGAGAATTGAGCAATTGGTCTACTTATGCATTTCTTAATAGGCTAAATCATGAATGATTTTCATATGATTTCCATACGGTTTTGTATATTAACAGAAAATTCTACAGCAATTTAGCAATTCCTCTGTGGGCTTCCACTGGGCCTTTTAGCTCTTTGTTAAATGGCTTCTCACCAGATATTTTCCAAATATGATATTTTCTACACTGCTCAGTATTTCCCTACACGTTTTAAATATCCATCACGATATTCCTTTGCACGTGTACTTCAAATTAATTTCAAGCACATCTCTGCCAGACAACATCAATATATGTGTTGATGCGTATCTTCAAAAAGTTATCACTACAATCAGCATCAGTAATTTCTTTTAAAAGATTATTGGTTAAACACATGGCATGCTTTAAACGGATTCTGTGAGGCTCATGCGCTCATTTCTTAATTAATTCTGGACGTTAATCCATTATTTAAGCATTTTAAAGTTGGTTAGTGGTAATTCCCCCATAGTTTCATTAAAAGACACAAAGATTAACTAAGCTAAAAAAAAAAATCAATTTCTAAAAGCATCCATTTGCACCGTTTAACAAAACGTGTGGGTGGGTGAGAGGGAGGTAACTGCTGTGATGAGGGCTAAGGAAATGTACTGCAGGATTCTGAGGTCGCTTGACAACAAGGAGGCTGTTTGTTCACATTTGCATCGCGGCCCTGCGAGAGCTGTGCTGTAGTGATACCCTCTGATCACTGTCATATTCACTGTTACAAAGCAGCAATGTGGCAGACTTGAAGCACAAGCAGCACCTGCAGAATGGAAAAGGGAGTATAAATGTTTCATATACAGATCTGGCTTACAGAACAGGGATGTTTAATTTAGAAGAGAAATGTCCAGTTCCAGTGGACCCGGGTGCTTCTGGCTTTCTGACCTCCAACACCCCCCCCCCCCCCACCTCGATCATTGCGCTCAGGAGAGGAGGGGATTGCACGACATGAGCAACAGATTCTCCGTGAGAGAGATCCCCAGTTTCCTGCAGCTCATATGTCTTGTCTTAATGCCAGTGTATCTAAAACCAGAGCCCAATATCATGTTCTATGGGAAATGCATTGCCCCCTCCTTCTCCTTCTAATGCTTCCTGGAATACACTCAATGATAAAATCAATGGCCTCTAAAAATATTTGGACCATCAAAAATCAATGTGAGAGATAATCCACATGCTTTTGTGGAATGTATGCGCAAATAGCCCTTTTGATTGTATTGATTCCTTTACCTTCTGATACCTGTTGACTTGGGGGTAAAAGTGATCTCATGGCCTGCATCAGGGCCTTCGCTAAGGGTGATGCAGGCTCCATTGCCCCGCCCACGTGGAAGAAGAGTGGAGTTAATGGTTGAGCCCTGAGGACACACAAGCGTCGGTCTGGTTTTTGGTGGCTGACACCAAAACCCTCGGAGGCAGTTCTGCTTTGCCTTTCTTGTTTTAGACCCCAGAATTAACAGAAAAACTGTTGGGTGCCTGTAGATCAAATCAAATCAAATTTATTTGTATAGCGCTTTTCACAATTGAATTGTCACAAAACACTTAACAGAGGGGGAACCCAGGCCTAGACCCCCAAAAACAAGCCTAAAGGCAACAGTGGCAAGGAAAAACTCCCTTCATAGGGAGAAACCTTGGGAGGAACCAGACTAAAAGGGGGGGAGCCCATCCTCTTCTGGCCAGCACAGGGTGTGTCCAAAAAATACCATATCATAGTCAGTCCAAGGTGACTCCGGGCTGAATGACTTTGCGCCTCCTGAGTTAGGTAGTCAGTTGGGGGGGGCTAAACCACATGAAGGGGGTCCAGATCCAGGAACTGGGGTAGGCGTGGGGGTGAGGGTTGATGGGGGCAGCTCACACTTCTCGCGGTTGGTGTTGTACATGAATTGCACTTTTTACGTTTACTGTTGTTTTGTTTTTATATGCCATATTTAAAACATTCTGATTCCATTGAAATCAGGTGATTTATTCAAAGATAATGGAGTTGCAGGCCCATATTAATTAAGAACATACAAATCACAAAAGGTTCTCCCATTCTGAGAACCGGCACGGACTCGAACCGCCTCAGATGATGACGCCAGTCATCCACAGTCAACACACAGTGCCACTGATCGTGTCGTCGATTCAATTGAAAGCAGCGCTTAATATCTTTTTCAAGAATCCTGCTTGGATTCGTTTTCTTGCCCCTTCGAGTCGAGTCATTTTAATGCCTAACGTGAACCTGCCATCCGTTGCTCAGCACGGATGTTGTAGCCCGGTTGTTTTTATCAGGACAATCAGTAGGTGCCCCGCTGCCTTTACTGTGATTGATTGATGCCTCTTTGAAGTCACCTTCAAAAAATGCGGCTGTAATAGCCGCGAACGACTCGCGGTTGAGCCAGCAGTCCACCGCAGTCTCACAGAAGTGCAGGGGAAGAGAGGGAGAACTCCCACGCCTGCTGCCTGAAGCGCAGGCATCCATTAGCGCCAAACTGAGCGATTCCGCCCATAAATCGAGAGGAGAGAGGGGCTACCAGAGGTAGTGATTCACAGACTCCAGAGCTGAAGAGATGGGCGCTTGATTGAGGCCTGCTTTTGCATTAATACGTCCATACTGCCGCATTTATATATAATAATCTCCATCATTCAAATAGTTCCCAGTTATGCTCATGTGGGGTTCATTTAGTCCAAGCAGTTGGGAGTTTTTTCCAGAGCTGGCTATTGATAGCAAGATAATGTTAGATAGTTAGAAAGATAGACAAGAGTTAATGTAACATTTAAATTCATTCATACTTCAAATGTAATATTCAAATTTCTGTTTATTTAGAGGGCCATAAATCTAAAAGGAGAGGGACTGCCAGAGGTAGCGATTCGCACAGCTGTAGAGACGGGCGCTTGAGGCCCTGCTTTCCCAGACACACTGAGCCACATCCGGCCTCCCCACCTTCCCTCGCCCGCCGACGCTCACTCACGGCTCATCTGTGTCTCCGGGAGTAAATTAAACAGCTCAGAAAAAGAGCGTGGAAACCTTGGCCCCTCCGATCCTCCAGAAATGATAAACAGACAATTAGCTGGTCAATTCTCCCCACGCGGCGGCAGGCAGTGAGGCGTGCACCGCGCGCCCTGCCTGAGGACGGTCATACAAATCTCCTGGCCTCCTGAGGCCCATCTGCAGTCGATGCACCGCCGCTCCCAGCACTGCCTGTTATTTAGAATCCCTTCAAACGAGCGAGCTTATTCACAGTCTGGGCTCCACATGGAGGTGGAATGGGAGCCTGACCTGCTGGTGAACCGTAAGGGGGGGTGAGGGGGGTGGGGGGACTTTGTCGGTGGCAGATGCCAACATCAAGAACAACATTTTGCAGATTTATCTTCCTTTGAAGAAAAAAAACCGACAACGACAACAGCAACAAAAAACCGAGAAAGGAAAACGTTTTTCTTACAGTCCTCTACCACCGAACGGGCTTAAATTGGATGGGCTAGGTTTTTTTGAGTAAATTCAGCTGCAGTTAGTTAGTCATAATGAGCAAACGTGGAAGACAGTGACTTGGCAGACTGTGGGCCGTTGTGCCACACACGCACACACACACACACACACACACACACACACACACACACGGGCACACTCAGACAGAGAGATAGGTGGACGATCGCTTAGGCCCTGATGTATAGTCATATCCTCTGTGCTGGTCCCTGATGTGCCTTTTGATTTTCTCGGCAGCGGTGCCATCAATAACACACATCCCATGGCCAATCACTGGCGCGCCTGACACCAGAGGCAGCCCCACACCCTGGGCAGCCGCGCACATGTGCAGAGACATTAACCGAGAGTGCCCTTTCGATGGGTGATTAACAGTTCACAGGGGATGGGAGGGGATTAAGCAGAGGATTAATAATATCAAGTACATTTGTACAAGTAACCTTCTCTCTTCACGATTTAAAGAACTGCAGGAAAGCTGATAATGTAAAGATTGTTATCCTGCTATTGCTGATTTAAAGATTCATACTCCAGCTTTGCCGGTGAATTCATGATTAATTAAAGGGCAATACTCTGGCAGGGATGGCGATTTAACGATTCATACTCCAGTATAGTTCATGATGTAAATATTCAGAGTCTAGCATCTCTGCCTGAAAGCCAGAAACGAGTAGTTATTATATTGAATGTCTGCCCCATGCAAACAATTAAATGCAAAGCTAGCCGTGGCATTAACAGCGATAACCTCATTGCTGTTAAAACCCACCATGGGTGGGTTTATTTTTTGCTCCACTCATGACTTAGATTCTCTATCTCTGTCCTAGTAGCTATGCTGCCATAGTTAACTCCTGGCAGGGTCACCTGTTGCCCCCATATTTACTCTGTCCCTATACGCATGTATTGCTTTTCTCAAACTCCCTGTATTGTTTCCGTCTGCATTTTTCACCACTGGGGCGTCTGCCCTGAGTCCCGAGCCTACTCCACCTTCAGAACCCACCATCTACCCGCCTGGCACTTGTCCCAGCCTGCTACTTCAGCCCAGGACCACTGGTTCCAGTTGCCTAGAAATGTATGAAGTCCCATATGGAGTTGTCTAGCACATGGACTCATTGGCCACTGTTGGTCTTTACACACTCAGACCCTGGGCCAGCCAAAGGAGGATGGGCTCCCCCTCTTGGGTCTGGTTCCTCCTCAGGTTTCTTCCTATTTGTTACACCTAGGGAGTTTTTCCCTGCCACTGTTGCCTTAGGCTTGCCTTTGTGGGGGTTCAGGCCAGGGTCTGCTATAAAGCATATTGTGACAAATGTTTTGTAAAATGCGCTATACAAATAAAGTCTGATTGATTGATTGATAGCACAGATAGTCATGTTTCAGTGTAATGCTGCTAGTTTGGGCTATACATATATATAATATATGCATTCATTCTGATCTTGTAGTGTCTATAACTGAGTGCTGCTGTTGCTAGGACACCATAACATTTACTGTCTATGGCTATCACAGAGTGTCATGATTGGGGGAGCTCTGAGGTTTATATTTGCTATAAAAATCCAAGCATAAGTCAACCTTAAAATATGATGTTCCACCCCTGCAGTGAAGCAGAGGGGTCTGCATTCGTCCCTCAAAGACCAACACTGAGGTGTCACTATCACAAACTCTGCTACTTATTCTGACTCAAAAACACCTTGTGAAACAATGTTACTGTACAGCACATGTCAAGCTCCTGATGTGGGAGCATTTGTATTGTCAGCAAATGGCTTTCTAGGGGTACCCTCCCCCACACTGTCATGTAGCTTGAGATGAACCTTCACAAAAACAAGGCAGTGTGGCATAGTGGTAAAAGGAAATGGCCTTAACACTCCAAAAGGTTTAAGGCCACACAAAAAAGTATGCTATGTAACATGCACTGGAAACAGGCATTGCAAAAATAAAATAAAACTGCAGATATGCCAGAATTGCCAGGGTTGCCCCTCCCCCCCTCCATATCAAGCACGCCTCCATCATAGAGGTAAGAAAACAACAAGGTCACTGTCAGAGAGAAACAAATTTCACACTCCACTATTCCAATCACGGAATGCAAGTTTGCTCAGTTTTATCATCTCTGAGATGCTCGTAAGGACAGAGGAGACAGGTAGAACCGTGGGGGGAGGTGGGGGGGGGGCGATGTCCTGCTCACTCATTTGTGGGAAGGATAACAGCGTGCACGTGAGAGGTGCAGATGACACTGAAACCGCGATGGACCCTGGCACTCCTGAAGTTACACGGCTCACAACTCAATCAAACTTTACCCTCAACCAATTACGGTCTGCGAAATAATCAACAACGGGAGAACGGCCTTGTGGAGTGTGAACAAAGCAGGCAAGACAATTATCAAATTAAGCTCTCAGTGGGACGCCTTTCATTTCCTACCATTACTAAATCTTAAATTGGAGCTTAAAACGTAATTGATTCATGCTTTCCTCTCCTTTCGATGTTAAGAAAAGGATTACTTTAACTGTCCCAACATATCAATTCCTAAAATACCCATGCAGCATATTTTCTTTGATGTGCTCATTCTTTGATATAGTCATTTTAATTATCCTTTGCAGATTTAAATGGGCTTTCATGTTATTGTGTAAGACTCTCAGTCCTTTTTAAGTAAACAGTACATTATTTTGTTATTTCTTGTCACGCCATTCTCTCTGGTAATTTCACGTATGTTGAATGTGTATTCTTCTGGTAACCAAAATAAAGGAAACCCCAACATAAAGTGTCTTGATAGGGTGTTGGGCCACCACGAGCCACCAGAACGGTTTCAATGCACCATGGCGTAGATTCTACAAGTGTCTGGTACTCTATTGCATTTTTGCATTTCACATTTTAAGCATTTAGCAGACGCTCTTATCCAGAGCAACTTACAAGATGTGCATTAATACATGGTAAGAACAATCATTGTTCGCGCAAGAGATCAGTGCAGTAATACAGCAGTAGACATCGTTGTTGGCAGCTGCATATCGTACCTGTAACACTGGGAAGGAAAAGGTTAGTACATTTTTTTTTTTTTTGGAGGAGTAAACAAGTATATATATTTACAAAAAGTATTAAACAAGTAGGCAGTGGTGATGACAATTGGCTAGATGTACAGAATTCAGTGGTAGTGGAGTCTGAAAAGGTGGGTTTTGAGTCTTTGCAGAAGATTGCAAGTGATTCCGCAGTCCTGACCAAGTGTGGAAGATCATTCCACCACCGAGGGGTCAGGACAGAGAAGAGGCGAGACCGCGAGGAGCGGCTGCCGGGCGGCCGGAGGGACTGTGGGACAGTCAGTTTGCCAGAAGAGGCAGAGCGGAGGGGTCTGGCTGGGGTGTAGGGTGTGATGAGTGTCTGGAGGTAAAATAAGCCAGCACCACTGATTTTAATCTGATGCGTGCTGCAATGGGGAGTCAGAGCAGAGAGGAGAGTAGAGGGGTGACATGGGTGAACTTTGGTTGATTGAAACCCTGGACGTGCGGCAGCATTCTGGACTAGTTGCAGTGGTTTAATGGCACAGGCCGGTAGGCCTGCCAACAAGGAATTGCAGTAGTCCAGGTGCAAGATCACTAGGGCCTGGACCAGGAGTTGTGTGGCCTCTTGTGTGAGGAACGGTCAGATCCTCCGGATGTTATGGAGGGAAAATCGGCAGGTCCGGGTGATTGCTGCGATGTGGCCTGAGAAGCACAGCTGGTCGTCCAGGGTCACTCCAAGACTCCTGGCAGACTGGGACGGAGACACTATGGAGCCTTCCACGGTGATTGAAGCATCAATCACTCCCTATTGGAGGGATGCAACACCATTTTTCCACAAGAAATTCCATCATTTCTGTGTTTTGTTGATGGTGGTGGAAAATGCTGTCTCAGGCGGCTCTACAGAATCTCCCAAGTGTTCAATCGGGTTGAGATGTGGTGACAACTCGTGGCCTGTGGATGGGGGCATTGTCATCCTGGAAAAGACCACTCCCATCAGAGTAGAAATGCTTCACCACAGGATGAAGAAAATCACTCAGAATAGCTTTGTATTTACTGGCGGCTACCTTGCCCTCTAAGGGGGCCTAAACCATGTCAGGAAAACAGAGCCGTTATGTCACCATAACAGAGCCACCAGTATCCTGCATTTACTCAAGTGCTTCCTTTATTTTGGCAGCTGCCTTACGTGTTCTATTGAACGTGTTTATGACTTAATAATGCTTTTAATGAATTTGTTGCGACTAAATTACAAGCCGAATCAAAGGACTAGTCGCTGGTGTCATCTGAATGTAGTGGTACTCAGTGGCAGCAGAGCTAATGCATTTCTACTGTTATGATGCATAAGAATACAAACTACCAGAGAGGAGCCTCACAGTCTTTCATAGTTACTGCGCTGACTAAATCCAATACATTATGGAGGTTTGCTAAATAATCAGCTAGGAACAAGTTAAGGGCCTAATCGTAAGTAAACAGACTCGCCTGCCCTACCAGTGAGTTAAGGGTGCAGCAGCTTCCACAGCAAATAAACAAACAGCAAAACATCAAAGGAATTTCCATTTTTAATTGTAGCTGCTTTCATGTATCGTGTAGTTCATTTATTTTATTTAGACACGATAGATAAAAAGAACTGAGATCCAAAGGTTACAGAAAACACTGCCATTTAGAAGTATACTTGTGCAATTACATTTTATTTCTTTTTTTAGAAATGTGCTTCCTCACTTAAAACTGTACATACATCTGGTTGTCTGGTTGTCTGACTTAATTGCCTTCACAAAACAATAGGGAGGATGCACTGCATTATACTGTACTGTATTTATCTGCAATGTATTTCAAAGATTAGGAGTAAAGTAAAATTCAATGAGAACATGTATACTAAAGTTATATATTAATCAGAGCTTCTAGCTGAAACAGCTCTCAAAGTGTATTTATTTAATAGCTATGTATCTATATATAACCATAATATTTATAGTAATTTTCACCTTAAATATTTACTGCCAAATACTTCACAGTGCCCTTGCTAAGAAAATGCATACACAAACATTGAAATCACGTCTTGCATATCATGTTTACATCAAGAAATTGGTTAACGTATGTAGTTATATATTTTAAAAACATTTTTGTTTTGCTTATTTAAAACATGGACAATTGCTGCTGCAGAACAATGGCATACAATAAGTATGTCATTTAAAATGCATTTGCTTTTCCAGTGACCCTATTAAACCTGTTACACTGTACTTACAATATTAACATAGAATCTCCCATGAAGATATTTCTATGAATAAGTTTATGGAAAATTCTTCCACAAGAGTGTTCTTTTTTAAATATAGCAATCTTAATTTTCTAGAAAGTCTGCAGTTTAATAAACAGGAACCCCATCACACATACACTGACAGAAATGATGATGGCAACGATAAGCAATTGCAAATGAAGTTGTGTGAGATTGATAAACCATAAAAAAAACGGTAAACTTCATTGCAGTGCACAAACAGCTGCAGCCCTCAGGAGGACATAACAGCAAGTACGGTGAAATAGAATGCTGATATGCAGTCTCACTAATATGGTATATATGCAGTGCCAGTCAAAAGTTTGAGTACACCTTCCATCTGGACTATCATTCATTCTTCAGCAAGATAACGACCCGAAACACACTTTGAAGTTCTGCAAGAACTATCTGGTGAAGGAGGAACGTGACGGACAACTCAAACTAATGAGCTGGCCTGCCCAGTGTCCAGACCTCAATCCCATACAACTTGTATGGGATGAACTGGACAGAAGAGTCAAAGCAAAGCAATGCACAAGTGTCTCTGGGGATTGCTGCAGGAGAGCTGGGAAGACTCTCAAAATATTGTCAATTATGAGATAAACCTAGTTTCCAGCAGGTGTACTCAAACTTTTAACTGGTACTGTACATATGTATACTGTATATATATATACCTAATAATAGCACACTTTGCTAAAGATGAAGCTCTCCATAGTTATGCCTGGATTGATGGAGTGATGGGCAGTTTTGAGGTGTGTCGTGACCGTGCCAGTTTCAGAGAGGGAAGTAAGACTCTTGTAGCAGGGCCACCGTGCTAACTCACCAGTTGAAGTCCCTCTAGAATGATCCCACATCCTTGAAATAATCAGCCTCCACGCAATGACTATTTCAAGTGCATTTATACAATTACCATGCATTGCAATGACAATGTAAACAGTATTTGGGTTTTACTTTTACCCAGAACTCAATGGGGGGCTTTTTTTCAACGCTCGTCCAAATGCAGATTTGTGTTGTCGAGGCCCGGAGTCCCCTCACTGTGGCAGAAATGCAAAACTAAATTTACGGGGACACAACACTTGTCATCGATGGTCCCAGTGAAAATGAATGCTGGCGAGTCAAATCTGGATGTAACATGATTTAAATACAGACTCGTGTATATTTTACATTTACATTTTAGGCATTTAGCAGATGCTCTTATCAAGTGCGACTTACACTTGCATTCAAAATGGCATGAATAATCACAGCTAGAGCAAGAAATCAGTACAGCAGCAATACACCAGATGCCATAGTAGACAGATGAACACCACACCTACAAAACAGGGAGAGAAACGTTAGTACATGTAGAGGTTTTTAAAATTAATACATTCAGTGGAAGTGCAGTCTGAAGAGGAGGGTTTTCAGTCCCTCAAGGAAGATGACCAGCGATTCTGCAGTCCTGACCGAGTGTGGAAGGTCATTCCACCACTTGGGGGTCAAGGCAGAGAAAACGCAAGGTGGCGAGAAGTGGCTGCCAGGTGCCCGAAGGGAAGGGACAATCAGTTGGCCAGAGGAGGCAGAGTGGAGAGGTCTAGTTGTGATCAGTACTGGTATTTATTTGTGTACTGGTATAAGTTTGCCTCTAGTGTACACCAGTGATGTATTACATGAATTGCACGACAAATGTCATGCAGTAAATAAAGTTTGGACATGCTAAATGTCATTTCCTTTTCATATAATCCCGTTCAGATTGTACGAAATGGAAAATATGGCTTTGGCTGGAGAAAAGCTGACAGGAATGAACATGGAATCTAATCTTCAGTGTTTACAGTTAAAATGCTGTCTGCTCTGGATCTGAGGGGCGGGAGATAAGATGCAGACAGTGCCACTCGGTGACGTTTCCTTCTCTCGCAGTTTTTCAGATGAAAGTTCTTACTGAAGAATTGATTTTAGCTTTTGATAAGTATCTTTATCAGTGGAACAGCTAAATATATCAGCGCTAATTTGGCCCAAAATCTTTCTCTCAAATTTCGTACCGTGCTCACTTTTTTCGACGTCGAGATTTCCTTCATTTCCTAACCAGACTATTGAACTTTAGTACTCCTCTTGAAATACATCCAACTACAGTAGTATAACGTGTTCTTAATTTTCACTGAGTGCTAATAACACTGGACTCTTCTGGTAATAAAGAGGTAGTCCACATAAAAATATGGTATTTGGCATTGTGAACGTCAATGACACGTGTGAGAACAAGCATGACGTTGCTCTCCTCGTGTAACTGCCTAGCACTTTGCCAGTTCGTCAGCTAGATTTACTTCAGTGTTTCCCAATCTAACTAGCTCATCTCGAAACTCCTCAGGAGGATAAAGACTGAGTATTGCCTGTAAGACGGTGAGCCAGCTAAAGCCAGTCCCAGAGTTTCCCTTGCCATTGTAGCCAAGGCTAGCAGCCGTACCTTTTTCACAGCCTGTGCCAGCTCTGTGTTCCCATGGCGATACCTGCCGCTCTGGGGGGGGGGTGACCGGGGCCTCCTGTCTGTTGCTGGCTCGGGGGCCTCCTGTCTGGGGGCTGCCTGATGAGCCCCTCCTGAGCCCACAATGAGCTGAATTATATTTAATGGATCTTTATAAAACCATCTGTATCACCACAGCTGCACACTAGAAGGCTATTGACAAAATGATTACCACCACAGGACTCAGAAATTGGTGTAAAATGTGTAATGATTTTGCCTGCTCTATGACAAGTCTTTTTTTATTTCTTTACTTTTGCTGAATCTAGACTAGATCAAATGTTAGATTTTTTTCATTGTACCTAATGAGATCCCCTGGTCTTCCTGGTTCATGCATTTGTGAATGGAGCATTTCTGGCTCGGCTGAATATTCCATGCGGGCTCGTGCGTTTGTATTCTAATGCACTTTGTGTAAAATACAATGGAAATGCTTTTCATGGCCTGGCCACAAGTGGGTCGTCCAAGACAAATGAAGGTTAATTGTGAAGGTTAATTCAGAGTGGTGGTGTCTCCGCAATAATTCATCTGATAACCCGTTTCGATTCGGCTCCTTCCATACCTTGCAGGGGGATATACCTGTGTGTACCGGGGATCAGATTCACCACTACTTTTAATCCTCCTTATTCTGCCGTGCCACTCCATACCATAACATAGACTTACAACCACAGTTATAAGATACCTGCCCAAATTCAATTTTCTGGAACATTTTGCACCAGGATTAAAAACGATCTTAAGATAAATTGGATATGTTTAAAGATCATGGTAAGGTTATGTTGTTATTTTTTTTATTATTATTAGTATTTATTTTTTCAAGGACAACCCTCAGGTGCCCTTTAAATGTGCCATTTATAAAAGGCAGCCATTGTCCTTGCATGGTTGGCAGATAGTTTAAAGAAATTGAATGAGATCAAATTTAAGTGCTTCATTACTATGTCAGTGGGGCTGGATATCTTAATTTGGGATGCTGCATGCCCCATTCATCACAGATAAAGGGCTGGAAAGACGCCATGGCAGAGGTGGTACAGTAACTTTTTCATCTTGCGGCTTGCTTACATTTACATAGTGTCGCCGCACAGCTCTTCCGCAATTTGATACCAAACCACCTCTTAAGAGGCTTCCACTGCACAAATACATTTGAATAATGTGTCTTGTTTGAATGTCTGCTGTTGCTTGCATTCTGCTGATGTTCTCTCGCACATTGCACAAACTGGCTGGCCATGTTTATTTGCCGTTTCAAAATTAATGAGGGCACTAAATAAAAGAAGTCTTTCTCTTTCAGTTTACGCTCTTGTATTTTTTTATTATTATTTCCAGCTCGATTAGACCTGGGTTTAAATGCCAGACTTGAAAATAAATACATTTCAATAAAAGTTGAAACTTGAAATTACCGAACAAGATAGTCATAAATTGCAGAATAGCTTAATTTGAGTGGTATATTATCACAGTTAAATTTTTCATGTTGCATAGCATCCAGCAGGACAAGATTTGTAGAACAGCTTATGGAACATTATTTACCACTTGGCAGTGAGCTGGTTATTGGCCGAGCATGTCACCTGACTTCATGCTGTCCATCAGCACCGTGCGGGTGAAAGGGGGATTGAGAGAGTGGGCTGGAAGCAGATGTCACGGGACTCAGACCAGGGCCTTTCCGCCATAAAACCAGAATGGATCACACTTCCTGTTTATCTTCTACCAGCCGAGCAGCCGTGGAATTTGCTGCATAACGTAAAGCATGCCTCGAGGAGAAAAGAAGAAGAAGAAGAAGCAAGAAGCAGAGAAATGCTGGAGCCACAGCACCTTTCATGTCACCAAGCACTTCTTGTTCTGATGTGTGCATGTGACCATCTGTTATGTTCATGCCCAACCATGAGGTATCCTCACCGGCCAGAAGGACTTCACTCGGACTTGTACACAAATCATAGGGGTGAAGAAACCTAGCCCTGCCCCCCACCCCCTTCTTTGGGAAACAATACATAAGCAATATTCAACCTCACAATTATTCAGATTTTGAAATTTATAACAAGTTCAGTGCTCCAACATCAGTAAAAAGACATTCTGCAGAGTAGGATTTGTTCCTTCCGTGCCCTTTGTGGGCATTGTTGATGTGGGGGTTGAAATTAAGTAGCTCAATCTGTGTTCTGTTGTTATCCTCTAATGTTTTTAGTGTCGAGGGAAAGCCTTTAATGACAAAACTGACATTTTTAAATCTGTTATGGATGACTCTGTTGCGAGTGATGTCGCCTTGGTGTGTGCTTTTGTGTGTGTGTGTGTGTTTTGTTTATTCCTTTACTTGAATCATAGTTACGGGCATAATGAAAATTTGGAGGAGCAGGTGATGAGGCTAATTAGTCATTAGACGGGGGTTTTGGGTCCCGAATGACAACTATCTACTTTACAAGGTCATCATTTGATTAAAGTACCTGCCAATAATGGGAAGACAGTCAGGCATGATTAATTTGGTTCTATATACTAAGGGGGGCACACTCTATGTAATTTCATCAGTATACATTGTGTGTATAAGACCCTTATGATGCCAAGACCCTATATAAATGGAAGGTCGTTTGATTTCCTGTGCAGGAAACCATGCAACTGTAACAAATTAAAGTCACTGTATATCTCTCATTTTTAGCAAATACTGAATAATGTAAAGACAACCAGTTTGTTATAGCAAAAGGCTAAGACAGGGTATGCCGTATATGTGAATATACATATTACATATAAGATCAGAATCAGAATCAGAATCAGAATTATTTATTGGCCAAGTACGATGTACAAGGAATTTGCCTTAGTGCAAGGGTGTCAACATACAACCAAAACAATAACAAGAGCTTAGAAAAAAATAAAAAATAGTGTAATAAAAATACAATACAATACAATACAATATAATATAATACAATACAATACAGTACAATGCTAATATACAAATACAAATACAAATATACAAATACAGTACAGATGATGGTTATGTACACAGTTAAGGTGCAAGAGTGTGCAAAAGAGCAGAGTAGAAGTCACAGTTAACGGCACAGTTAAAGTGAGAGTGTGCAAGTGAACAGGGGGGGGATAGAGGAAGGGTCTTTGTTTATGAGTTTTATGGCTTGGGGAAAGAAGTTGTTCAGGTGGCAAGATTGCACAACAACAACAAAAATGCATACAAAATGGCATACGTGAGGTGATTTAAATTATTTTTATTCAAAACATGTTTAATGCCAGGTCTGACTGCTCACCCCCCTTTCCTTAAGTGAACCCATTCTTAGCCCACATCCCAAACCCTCAGTACTCTCCACTCCAGCCCAGTGAGTGCATGTTACGGAGACAAATTAAACAACGTTTCACAGGCGGATGAGAGAGAGGATAGGAAATGGAATGTGTTGACGGGCATAATTTTACAGATTTTGTACATAATTTGAAATAATTTTTTAACGATGGTGACTATCAGTAGGTGGAATTTATACGTCATGTTATAAGTCACGTTGAGTCTTGTGATGTCACCAATCAGGGAGATGGTGTATTGGTGGTCAAAGGAGAGTGTGTGCGCGTGTGCGTGCATGTTTTTGGTTTAAAAGAAGCCCTAATATACAATTCTAGATTTCTAAAGGAACTGAATCATCACTATTGCCCACACACTCAACGGTTTGAGCAGCCTTGAGGTTTACCACCTCCATAAACTACTGACAATGTCTTCAGGACAAAAAAAAAGTAAAAGGTTTTTAAAATAGTAATAATGGTACAGTAAGACGATGTTTCCATTTCTTTAGATATGCCGGTGTTGGAAAGAACACTGCAGGCTACTGAACATGAATTTTAATACTCCCTCAAAAATGGATTCGATGACGTACATGAATCAATACCCTGCTGGACAAGCAAGGTGGAACAGCTGTCTTTCATCCCTGTATAACTTCTCTAATTCGCATTCATTCCAACCAAGTTTTGAAACTTAAAACTTATGTTAAGCAGACAAGAAAACTGGAAGGAATTTGGATATCCTTATGTTTGGTTCAGAGGGCACGCGCCGCGCTGAGGTGTGTTCGAAACAAAATTACCGCCCCTGCAACTTCTGTCCCCAGGAGTCCTGCATTTGAGCGCTGCCCACCGTCTCCTGCGGCGTGCGTATGTGCTGCTCGTTTCTGACTGCTGTTCCGTCTCGATGCGAGCTGCACACAGATCAGGGGTGCCCCTATTTCCCTTTAAAAAAAAAATCTAAATCAAAACTTGAATGCTACAAACAATCAAATGATTGTCATTCTTCGGGGGAGGAAAATATTTCCGACGGCGGTTCAAATTGTTTGGAATGCACTTTATGGATGCGTTTCCCTGGGGCGTGTGGAGAGCCACAGTTCAGTTTCATATGTTAGTGAACCATCCCTCCGGTGAATTAGAAATATACTTGGAGCGTACGGACCCTGCCAGAATTGCAGATCGCCTGTATATTACGCACGTGCATCCTAAGTGGCCTTTGGAAGAGGTAATAACCTTGAATAATCTGAAAATGAAAAAAGCGGGCTAGAGATGTGGCTCGGTCTCTATATCGCGAACATGCTGTATGGCACCGGAGCGATGAACAATATTGAGTCCACCTCATACATGTTTAATAAACGCAGAGAAGGGTAAACATCAGAAACGCAGGGTCAATTTAGACAGGTCACGGAGCATGGCGGAGTGCATGAAATTGTAGACAGTCCTGACTCATCCTGACTTATTTCATTATTTCGAAGGGAGCGTTTAACACTTTAGAGGACGTTGTGTTCCTCTTTGACAGTTGTGCAATTATTGCACATACCTGTCAAGTTAGTAAACAAACGCACCAAATGGTTGAAGATTTTTTTTAAATTATTGTTTGCATTTGGAGGCATGTTCTTTTTCATTACGTGCACGACACTTTGTGCAAAGAACACTGAGAAGAGATCATTGAGCACGTCAGTCCATGATGTCCTATGAGTCCTGGATGAGCCGTGACCCCCTAGCACTCAAACAGATGCCTATGCGAGTTCTAAACTTCTCTCCGTTCCATACAAGCTTTCTGAAGTCCACAAGTGGTGTTTTTAACAACGGCGCCGTATGCGTTCTCCCGTCTCTTATTAGGAGTCAAAGGCGTCCTGCAGTCGCCCGTGGTGAGCGATGAGCGTTTTCCTCGAAAGCAAGGAAAAGGAAAAGTGCGAGAGCCGTTCCGGCGGCTCTCTAAATGGATCGCATGTTGTCTTATTTTAGCTCCCCGCGTTTCGCGGGTCACGTTACAGGCAGCTCAGTGAAACTGTAGCCGTTGCTCATAAAAAAAGAATGGGGTTAAGTGCATGAAATTGCCTGTCTCCCGGTCTTTCCTGAAAGGCAGGCGAGCGGGGGCCTCTTGGAGGGGCCCACGCTCCAGGAGACATGCATGCCACGGGGGGGGGTTAAGACGTCAGCTTTGGAATCTCAGCCATGGGTTAAAAACCAGGTTGAGCTGTGGCTGGTCTCTGGTGAATCCCATTTTGAAAATCTGTGCATTTATCCTGATTCAGCACTGGTGGGCAGAGAGTGTGCAAGAAGAATGAAACGTCTCATTGGCCCAGACCAGTTGTAAGAGATGACTTGAGAGCTTAACTTAATCCTGGCAGCACAATTAAATATTCCACTCGCTAGCGTCATTATCTGAACACTTAAAATGCAAATTAAAAGGCGGGCAGACTGCAACAACCGCTTCACTTTGCTAGTTTACAGGAAGGAAAGAATGTGTGTACAATAACACGAACAACTGCAGGGTTTTTTAAAAAAAGGCACAGTGTAAGCAAGTGTTGGAAGGAGAGAGAAAAGCAAAAGTTATGCTTTCCCATTACAGACTGTTCTCTGAGGATTTTGAAAATAGGAAAAAAAAACGAACTTCTCCTTCTATCCATTTGACCAGCCAAAGGCGCATCAACTTTTTCCCCTGAATGCAATCATTTCAGAATTGATTTTCATGGCTGAGAGAAAAATAATGGGAATTCTTCTAATGTAGAAAATGTATGTGTTCCTTTTGGTTAACCAATATAGACTATATTTCAGGCTTGTCAGATGGAGAAAAAAAATCTTTTGAGCTTAGCCAGCCCTTTTCTCAGTCCAGAACGACAACTTATCGTTTTTAGAAATCAGTTGTGTACTTTTCTTTTTATTGCGTAAGCATATACAGCTTTTCGTTTTATATTTTTAGAACACTTATATATTCCGTTGTTTTTTTTCATTGGGTGAGTTGTTAATCTAACATGGGATAGCATGAACTCTTTTCCCTCTGCAGGTAGGAACATTGGACATGACCCTGAACATGCATAAGCACTGCATCAAGCAGCGTGCCCTAGTTACAGTCCCCCACCCACACGGGCACGCAGCTCCACAGACCTGTGCCTGTTTCACGGGGCTCGCGAGAGACCACTGCTTTATGGAGATTTCACATTGAGGACTGCGCCAGAATCTCTTACCCGCAGGGCGCAGTGACAGCCACTGACATATGACACGGTGACTCATACATATGGAGCAATACATACCATCTCCCACATCTTTCAGGGAGCTTATCTCAATCATCTTTTGCATTGGGTCAGGGGATATGCTTTTCAGTGTTTCCCATTCAGTCCCTAATGGGTTTTTCTTCTTTTATTCCCACTAAAACGAGTGTTCCGTAAGGCACCCAGCGATAATTTGATTGCAAAGAAATGATTTGGTGTAAAAGCTCGAGAAGAAAAAACACAGTGAGCTTTCTATCAAATAAACATTGAGCTGTGCGTAACGTCCAACGCCTGGCCCTTTGACTTATTTGGCAGCCACGGCAGCAGGGCTTGGCCTTATTCCTGTTCACGTTTCGACAAGCGGCGGCTCTGTCCAGCTGTTTGAGCAATCCCGCAGCGCTGTCTCCCAAGTTCACATCTCTCCTGTCCCTCAAAGACGTCTATCCCAATCCGAGCCCAACGGGTTTACTGCGTGAGTCCGAATCCATTTATTCCCCCTTATTCATCAAGGCCTGTCCTCTTTGTAATGTGCAGTCCTAGTGCCATTACTGAAAAAGACTCTGTGAAAGAGCCTTTCTTATCAGCAGAGTGGACATGTCAGAGGTTATTAATGGGTTCTCAACGTCTTGGAGGAAAGGGACTATTGATTGACAGAGGCGAAGGAATATTGTGCACAGTCCAGACTTCTCCACACCTCCAGCAGTACTGTTTGTCCAGAACCATTCAGTGCTTCTGATGCAGTGTGCCAATCTTCTCCTTGAAAGTTCCCGGCGCAACATTTTTGGCAGGCGGCTGCCGATGAATGCTGTTGGCTGCATTAGCGCAACATTTAAACACATCTAAAGGTAAGGTCACAAAAGCTGTTTCATAATCCACGTTGGGTGGAGTATTAAAAACCCACGAGGACTATTTTAGTCGCAAGCCAAATGTGTCCCTGCAGGGGTTTAGAGTTAAAGCAAAAATACGCAATGAAATGAGGAAATGAAAATCACTAAAGCGTAACCGTTTTGTCGTCAGATGTAGCCGCACTTAGACGTGTTTCTGTCATGCACGTCAATCAAATTGTGTGTTTCCGTAGCAGCCTGGCTCCTGACTACGGGGGATCGACGAGAAGGCTGTGATTCACACATGTTAAACAGATCAAGTGTCAAAAACAATTAGAGGCTAAAGAGGAAGGTGACGGGGGGAATTGATCGTGAACTTATCGTTGATATGACAGACCCATGCTTTGCTGAATTATTGTCAGGCAAAGTCTGCAATAATGCAAGAGTCACCATTTTCTTGTGCTTTCCGTATTGGAAAATGTCAATTGCCCGTAACGTTGACCAAAGAATATCAATCGACGGTTAAACACTATGTGAATGAGGAGGGGAAAAATAACCCGCAGAAAATTATTTAGAAACTCTTCCCCAGCTTCTGACAGATTGAGCAAAGAGATGACTGCATTTGAGAGAAGTTCAGTGACAACCTCGGCCTTTATCTGACAAGCACCAAAAATCCCTTTTGGATATGAAATGGAGGCAGTTATTAAATCATAAAAAAAGCAATACACTTGGAGAAGAAGAAAAAAAAGCCTGCCTTCTAAAAGGACACATGAGACACAAGCGGTCCTTTTTTTAAACTTTTTTTTTTACTTTTTAGGAAAGTGAGAAAAAACCATGATAAGTATAACCCGGGGGAAGTTATTTCCACAGGTGTCAGCAGCCACATCTTATGAAATTCCGAGAACCCTGTACTAAGTGCGCTCGGTCGCACTAACCCCTGTCTTATGAATTTCCGGTCAACGTAATTGCTCGGCTTTTGGGGCTGCTTTTTTGGAGTCTGGCCTCTCCATTTCCACGTACATATCCCAAACTGTCTGCCTTTAAAGCCCCCTTCTCGTACCCCAAATGAAGAGATCTGCCCGCGTTGACAGTCTGTTTTCCATATGTAACGGCTGAGGAAGTGCAGTTGATGGCAATCTTCTCTTCCCAGTCGAGTCTGCGGAACTTCCCCATCGGCCTATCCTACTGCCCGGCCCGCCGTGTTGTAAAATCGCCAATTAGACAACTACCTTCCATTTTCTTTATGTACAAGTGCACTGGGAATTATTTTAAGGGCTCCGATAAACAAAAGCCAACAGATGGGAGGGGACTATCTCCCTTTGATAGCATAAAAAAACGAATGCAACAGTAGGTGCAGTGTGTATTAAATGGTTACAAGGGCTTGTATTATCATTTCTGCTGCTGTGTTATGCTTCGAGTATCATTACTTTAACACGTATCTTCCCACCGACAGGCTTTTTGTTGTGTTGAGGCCTTTGTGGTGCGGTGTGGGAATTGAGAACAGCTTCATCTAAATTTCAAATAGGAATCAAATATTCATTTATGACTAATGCTAACTAATTGCGTATTTTTCTCTGAGTTTGAGGAAGACAGGATATGAAAATATTTTTTTCTCCTTTCAAAAGTACAGAGGGGCTCTTCGTGACTTGGAGGGTGTACATAATCCCTCTGCCAGCTCGCCTCATTGCTGTGTTATTCGAGTCAGACATTGTTAGACGCAACGACTCAACATTTTATTTTTGCTTTCAGCAGAGCCCCACCGCATTTCGTGCATGTTCACGGTTGCTGATGATCAGATTATTCATGTGTTCTATTAAAATTGATTATTACTCTGCAATTAAATCGTTGTGTTTTGAAGGGACTGTAAATGGGATATTCATTTGTTATGCATTTTGCTTCACTGTACAAAGATGCAAAATTATAGAGAAAAAATGACAATTTACTTAGCCTTGTAAATACAGGAAATTCTCACTATTCATGGGGGTGGGGGTGGGGGTAGGGGGGGGTATTCTAAAGATTCCTGTAAGTGTGAAAATCTGAAACTACTATTTAGTACATTTAGTACTTCCTTAAGCAAAAATGTGTTGTATATTCAATAAAATAGAATACACCGATGATTAGGACCCCAGGGTGGCACAACCGGTAAAGGCACTTGTTCTAAGTGCAGGTTGCCCACTGAAGCCGGGGTTCGATCCCCAGCTGCGCCAGACCAGCTCTGGCCAGGAGTCCCGTTTGGGGGCAGCGATCGGCTGTCTGTCCCCAGGGGGAGCGAAGCCGGCACGGGCTGTATGTGTTGGAGCTGCAGTCGACGGCTTGGTGAGTTCCGTCCCGGAGGAGGCGGTTCAGCGTCTTTGTCACTGCCAGTATAATTGGCCACCAAATTGGAAAAACCAGAAATATATATATTTTTTAAACAGATGATTAATATGTATATTTATATATTAACGGGTTGGGGAATAGAGAGTACTCTTGGATGTGATTACTCAAATCGCAGATGGCAAGCATCTCTTGTATAAGCAAATAGCACAGCATTATTTCCTGCTGAGACTAATCTTGGAGAATGTGTACCCATTTTACCAGCAACATGTCAGCAACTTGAAATACTCGCAATCTTGTATTTTAGTGTTTACTGGCGCGGTGCCACAAGCGCACAACCAGTGAGCCAAGCACAGATCAGATTTAATTTTTTCCCCCATGGAGAGAGGAGGAGCCTACAACACATAGCACAGATGATAAATTAATGATCAATATGCTTCTCTTTCATGCTTCCGGAAAAATAATAAAATCATAAAAATAAGCCTTTCTCCGGCAGACTCGCAGGCCACTGAGCAGTACATTACTGTGCCCGCTGACTGGCTGAGAGAGCCTCACGTCTCAGAGCTAATCATGCCAACCTCATTACTCCCATTAATAACACTGTCACCGCGTTCTCACGCTGATATGAGCGCACTGTCCATCCCTGAGCTTAAACTGTACAGAGGGAGGGAAGAGGTGGGAGGCCGCTGGGAACAGGAAGGCAATATCGCAGGGCCTATTGATAAACAGATGGCGCAAGGTGTGCGGGAATGACATGCCGTCAGCAGTGGGCGGAGCCCTGAGGAGGCCTGTATGAGAGGGAGAGAGAGAGAGAGAGAGAGAGAGAGAACGGGAGTCTGGCGTGGACCGCGATGCTGTCGGCCTGAGGGTGATCTGGATGAGCTGCCCTTTGGTCAACCTTTCAATTATGCACCTTCAGCTCGCCAGCCAAAAATGTTCCAGCTCAGGTACTGTAACCGAGGAGGTGGCCTGAGGCCTACTCTCCTCCACACAGCGAGCCCGAGCAGGAAGTGGGGCTAGGGGGAGAGCGGCGTGCTGGGCCATCCCAACCGCATCACGGAACACCAACTGCTGTCCGCTGCGTTGCTGCCTGGCGCCGGTGGACGGCGCGACAGAAAGCGGTGCGTCCCTCCGCTCGGTGACAGCGAATAACCGTACCTGTTGCGGATCCCGGGAGCGGTCGCTCGCGTTCCCTCGGCCCTCGCTGCTGGCGAATGTCACAGCGGAGGCTGTGACGCGGCGCTCGGTAATTGTGCGTCACAGCGTAGTGCCTCTTGCGTGCGTGAGCGTGGAACGGCTCTATTCGAGGTGGCAGGCACAGGTGCGTTGGCGGCATGGAGGGATCCAGCGGGTTATTGGCCGACAGATGGCATGAATGGAGGGGAGGTAGGATGAAGCTGTTGTGTGCGGAGCTGCCAGGAGTGGCTGCTGGCTTCACCCAAAAGGTGGCTGCAGTTCAGTTGGTGCTCAATGAGTCAGCCACGTGTGTCCCCCCCAGCGCCCGAACCACCCCTCCCTAACCCCGACACCCCGCTCCCACAAGAACCAGATCTGTCACCGTCTTCACAGCGCCTTACTTTCCCGAAAGAAGCAAGGGCACAGCGCACTGCACAGACGTGTTTTAAGTCGCACAGAAAGGAAAATGAGCGAGCGTGAAGTGAGTCGTACTCTCCCTTTATGTCTGTGACACTTCTTGTTTGATGTGGCGCCGCTGCCTCTGACACGAGAGTGACTGCAATAGTCTCAGGAAGGAGCAGCGGCGCAGTCAGAGCAAACACCGCTCGGTTTTGACAGCTACTGCTTTTAAAGCCAAATATGTAATGTGGCCCATTAATATAAATGAAGGGGGGGGGGGAGTTAGAGGGTGGGAAAATGAAGCATCAGTGCTAGAGAAATCAGTTTATTGAGTTATTAATACTGTACCCTCTTTATGATTCACATTCCGCATTCATTTCCACCGCATGAATACTAATAGCCTGTTGGACCTAATGGCCTTCAAATCGCATATTTGATTTCCACTTTTCAAAGTGACCTTTTTAATTCCGACGGCCTCACCTGTTCTATATCATGTAGCAACAGGCCAGGCTCATTAAGTGCGTCCAGAACTCTGAGTCAATGGACAGATTGACACCATGCCGCCATTGGCTCTCAATCTCATTTAGCAAAGCAGTGCGGAGAGCCAATAAACCACAGGGATAGGTACACCTCGGCGTGAAATTGGAAAAAAGAGGGGGAAAGGACATTTCAAAGCCTTCGCCGTCCAAGTTTAAAACAATTACCATGTCAAAACTATTTTATTTAGCCCTTACTTAGACAGTAAGGACGAGTCCGCCCCTTTTGAAGTCACGACGTTTACAAAATGGTCGTCAAAGGCCAAGTGCCACTAAATGGCTGCAATCCCAGCTAATGAAAGCTTTAATGGTCATGAAATCATTTTAAAGAGTGACTTATATGATGCCCTGTGATGGACTGTTTGCTCGCTGCTCTGTTTCAACATATTGATTGCACTGTAGTTTCGGTTTTAGCCTCCACTTTTGCCAGTGCAATTTTGATATTCAACCTGTGGTTTGATTCATGGATTTGTGATTCATCCTTGCAGAGTTCTCACTGTTGAAAGCACTGCATCTTCTTTTTGTGTACCTTATCCCCATGATGGTGTCCTTTCAAACATGAAAGCATTTGTTTTATTTTGTGTCTGGCTTTTCTTAGATGTTCTGTTGTGGCGGCTGACTAAAGAGTTTTAAGTTAAATGAAGGAATTTTTTCCACTATCACCTTTTGGCCCCATTTCAACAGTGAAAACAGGTGTGAGCCATAATGGTTCAAAGTAAATATAAGATAATTACACTTCCTTTGTAGAACAAGCAAACATTATTACAAAATAATTATATACATGTAATGTTTATAGAACATAAAATAATATCAAGTCTCATAAAATAATCTGTGAGAGATTTTCGCTCACAGGGGCATACCCACAGCCACCTTTTCCAATCCAGAGAAGAGACGACTGTGAAAGGCAGTGGGCTGATTGATTTGGACACATGAGATTGTCTGGAGACGGGAGGAAGCACCGGGCGTAGAGGGTAAACTTTGAGCCGAAGCCCGGATGGCAGCAAACAGGCCGATGCAGAGATAAGGTCACCTCCCGCAGGTCACCTCCGTGCTCACGGGAGGGGGTGGCCGCAGGAAGAGCTGTCTCCCGTGATAGATTCCAGCGAGGTGATGGAAGTGCCTGCTCAGTAAGGGAGCTGTCAATCATTCCCTATCACCCCTACCACCACCTCTACCCTCACCCCCCACCTCTCTACCACCACCGCCGCCCCACAATCTCCCACACAGGCCACGGAGCTCCCTGCCAATTCCAGACCCTCTCGCCGAAGTGACAGGAGCACGACTTCACGGCAACCTTTCTCCTGCATGGAGGTCCATTTCCACTTAACTGAGCAGACCCCACAGTGGCACAGTGGAACAGGACACGGGGTCAAGATGCAAGCCTCTGCGACGAAGGCTGGAATTTGTTCCACGCACATCCTTCGCTAGAGTTTTTCCTTTTGGGATTTTTTTTTTTTTAAAGCCAGGTACTCGTGACAAGAGGTGTCATCCTCAAGCAAATGAAAATAGACACAAAAAAACGAAAACTTCTTGCACAATTCAATTGCATACAATTTATGTGGATTTCTCACTTCATTTGTATGATTTTTTCCCCTCGTTAAGACGTTTGGCCCGAGAACTAGAAAAACCTTTCTTTTAAAAAATGGCCTGTCTCGCTTCAGCAGCCAACAGAATCCCTCACCCTGTCCATGTTCCAACCCAATCAGAGCGCAGCGGCTTGGTTGGATACGCTTCCCTCGCGTCGATCGTAGCTCGCATCAAATGAGCACCCTGGTGCTAGCCCACTGCAGTCAAGGGTAGGGTTTTCTCCCTTCCTTACACCCCTGGTACACTCCACTGTTTGTCTGGCAAACCCTCCTGTTAGGGGCTGCACATACAGAATAAACCTGTCCTCACACACCACAGTATTAATGTTTACTCTTTCTGCGCATGGCCTTGTGTGATTTGTGACAGAACATACTATAATCTCTGCAAATATTCACATACTGTATATGCAGGTATATGTCTAGCATTCTACTACCTTGCTGTGTTCAGAATTCATCTCCGCCCACATGCAATCACAACATTTTGTTTTTGTTGCACTGAAGTTCAAGTCCCCAAACGATGCGAACACTGATTTATTTCTTTAAGAATTTGGCCAAATTTGACACCATGGACATTTTGCAAAGACGTAGACAATTGGTGGAATGTTAAGATAGAAGCCTGACCAATGTGGGGAAGTGAATGGTAAAAACTGATCAATGTAAATGTAAATGTCTGATACTATTTTGCCCTTGCACCTTAAACATCATTCCTATCACAAGGCAGGCAAGAGAAAGCCCCACCAGATGTACGGTAATACACAAAGATTACAAACAGAGGTACTGGAATAATGAGAGTTTGTTAAATCACAGTACTCTTCCTGTACAGCTATTGGTATTAGCTCTGGATATACGGGACCATGTGGAAGATTACCATTTTAAAGAGCTGCTACTGGAAAACATCAAATCTTGTTTTACTAGTTCGGCTTATGCTTATGCCAATTGGATGCAGTTGAATGAAACAGTTCAAGCATTGAAAGTACATTTTGTAAATATCGGAGCCAGGCTGGCTCAAACACTTATCTTCAGTTGATCCATGTTAGGAATATTACTCCAAGGAAGACATGTGCGTTTAGCTTTTCAAATATTATATTACAATCCAGTTTGTACAATCCTGGGCAGGTAAATTGTCAGTCAACAATGCTACTGGCTTTGGCAATGCTCAAAATATGCTCCTGAGCCATGATTCTTATGTTTATGGGGTGCCGAAGACAACGCATTAAAACGCAAAGGCACAATATTCCTATATTTAAGAAAAGTATTCCTTTTCGAGTCAAAAAATATATACACATAATAGCATAACACTGGGAAGTAGCATTCGGTTTCTTTGGAATGTGCCTGGTAGCCTGTGGGAAACTAGTAGCCTGTGGGCACCTGGCACATTGCAGGGGTAACAGAGGAACCCTGTCTAACTTAAACCCACACTACCGCCGGCAGGACAAACCCAACTGTATCTCACTGCTGCAGACTCCCAGTCATAGTCAACTACTGACATAGCCTCAAATGTAATCTGCGATGTCTAGACTTTAGGATCAGGCCTGCACCCCCGGCGATCACATTTACAGACTAAGCCATCCTGGAGCAATGATCCCAATTTTATGCAAGATTTGTTTTTCAACACATGGGATCTCAGCACACTGCGTCTTTCACAGCCACAGGACCAATTGATTTCGCAACTTGACTTCAGGTGTAATTACATCACCATTTTTTATGCATTGCATCATATAGTTATGAATAGGGGTGCACAGCCAATACAGAAGTCCGACCTACAGTATGTGGGGAAAGAAACCTTTTTCAACAGGATACGAGTGCCTGAGCAGACCCAGATTATTATTTTTTTATACATTTGGGGTGCCAAAGTGGGGTGCCAATTATACCCTCTATTTCTTTTCAATTGACCCTCCCCCACGAACACGCCGCACGCCTCCACAGGACAAGCCTGTTCGCTCTGAGACGGAACTCTACAAACTATGTTTACAAGTTCGCCCTACTGCTCCTCGGCGAGCTCATGCCAGCTCTCCCTCCCCCCTCCCTGTGTGGCGGACAGCCAAACGCCGGCCCCAATCGGGGCTCCTGGCACAGCCGGGTTTCAAACCGCGGCTGCAGTGGGCAACTTGCATTCCGGCCGAATGCTTTGACCGTTACGCCACCCGAGGGCCTGAGCAGGCCCAGATTAGACTGAGCTCAGGAGCGTGTACGTTACGCTACCCCCCACTCACCCCACCCCACCCTACCCAGGCCTTCAGTTTGAATTGAACTGTTTTTGATGAGCCAGTAGCCACTGGATCCGGGGCATGTCAAGGCAAGCCCCAAACACAAGAGGTTACATTATTCAGGCCTCTCTCCCTTACAGCTCCTTCCCAAGGCCAGTCTTCATCGCGGCTGCTCAGCGCTCAGCCATCCGTGCGGCCCATCCATCACCATCAGCCTGGGAGAGCGCTGCGTCCGCATCAAACACAGGCTCCTAATGAATATGAGAACACTTACTTAGGCCTTTCAGTCTCAACAGAAAAGAGAAAAAGCAATGTTCCACGCCCCTGCTCTCTGCATGTAACACATCACTTGAAACTTGTGTGGAAAATAAAAATAGGCATGTGACTCCTTTTTTTTTTTTTTACCAGGGAAAGAAAAATAATAAAATGCACACCCGCCTTGACAAGAAAAAAAAGGGGGAGGTGGGGGGGGGGAAGCATCAGGAAAGAGGTTAGCCATACAAGTTGTATTCTGGAAAATGAAATCCTTTTTTTATCCCCTCCTCCTTTCTCTGTGTCTCCGCTCCTGGTCATAACCTATCGACGAGCTCGTCTCTCTTCAGATCACCCCTCTGGGCGAAGATTGGAAAAACACAGCGCACCGTTGAAATGATAATGGTTTAAAATGGAGCGATAGAAACAATCTTTGTAATGAAAACATCTTTCTAACCTCATGTTTGCGAACAACATAAAGCCAAAAAAATAGGACGATGGTATATTGCGGAAATATTTTGTCAGTTATAACACCTAGGCAAATTGTTGTGAGCTGTACATGTTTTAAGTCCTACAGAATGAACTACTGTAGTTAACACACACAGAAAACTTTAAAGGTCTATTAAATGAGGAGTCATGATACAGCATATGAAACTGTGCTGAAATATAAAAAACTAAATCAGATTAGAGCAAATGTGACAAGCTTGACTTAATGTGAGGCAATATAATGGTGACAGAGAAGGTTGTATTTAAGGCAAGATAATGTTGCACTTTTCTGCACTGCAATTTAACTGTATTGAAAATAGCAAAAATCGCTACCACATTTTTTTGTTACATTTCAGTTAAATTTCAGTGCAGGAGAGTGTGTGGCTAACTTTATTTTGCCAGTTTATATAGAGGTTTTCATCTCATGATCTCAAAGCACACAGTGAAGGGGGGAGCCTCAACCACCACCATGTGTAGCACCCACCTGGGTGATGCACGGCAGCCATTTTGCGCCGGGACACTCACCATTCATCAGCTGATGTGGAGAGGGAGGGAATTATGGAGCCAATTAAACTGGAGAAAGATTAGATGGCAGATTGAAAGAGCCATGTTAGGAATTTTGCCAGGACACTGGGGAATCCCCTTCTCTTTGCAATCATTTCTTGTTCGTACTAGTGCTTCTGTGTTTTAATAATTTCCAATATGAGTTAACTGTCTTCTGTCCCTTTGGCTTAGTAAAGGTTATATAAACAACCACAATTCACCATTTTAAGGCACTTTCACACTTTATTTGTTCGAAGGGCTTAACTTTAATAGAAGTGGCTGGGCTTGGTTGTAGCTTTAACAGTGACATAATCACACCAGGATGCAAATGAAGAGGGAGTAGTAGACTGTGACCATTTTGAACCAAAATCAGCACGTGGTTGCAATTTCTGTACGCTAGAAGTTTCTTCTGTATGAAAGCAAAGGCAGTCGGGTTCGAATGGAAAGCTATAAAAAAGGGCCGCAAACTCTGGATGCACTATATTTCACTTCAGCCTGCTCATGAATCATGAGTCTTGCACAGATAGATACTGTATGCCTCCAGAATGGTACATGGCCTCATTTAATTGGTGAAACCACCAAGACTATATAAGAAGAGCAAGAGCGCAGAATGCACTGGGTCTTCATCCTTAATCATGCCTAAACATTCTCCAGAGAACCTTTACTGCTGGTAAAGCACAATTGCAAAGTTGCAGTGTGAAACCGAACGGAATTCTGGTTTACATGTAGCAGCTAGTGAACTAAACAAACAAACCTGAATTTGTTCGCGAATGAATACAAGTGCAAATGTTTTATTGTAATTATAAGTGCATTATTATTTCCTGAAACAAAGCAAAGCTAAGCTAAAATAACTTCTTTTGAAAGTGATCCAGGATGAAAATCACGTACAAGTGAACTTGGTGTGAAAGTGTCATTACATAGCCTGTGTTGTGCTTCACTGTGTTGAGGTGAAGGGTTGGAGTGCGACATGGAATGCGGTCTGCTTGGGCTGGAGTGCGATATGTTTAATTCTTTTTTTAATAGAATTTTGGCAAACTGGATACTTGTTCTTGCCATTGGACTAAAATAATACTACTTGTAATGCTTTGATGTGGATTTTAAGACCAGGAACTGTAATTATGGGAATCATCCTTTCTTAATTTGAGTTATTTATATATTTATTTTATATTCCTGTTTCCCCCAAAAAAAAATCATGACGCAAACCAGAGAAATCATGTTTGTGCTTTTCACATTTAAAATACATTACTGGGCCATTTTGCCCAGCAGGAAAGTAAACACGTAGAAAGACTCTGTCATTTCAGCAGTGCAGAAAGCAATTGTGCTGGTTCAACTTTCTTAGCACCAATTGAATGAGGATATTCGCTTTTGCACTCTGTCAGTTGTTATTGAAGTGGTATCCACGTTTAAACTGTGAATTTGCTAACGTTGTTATTGTGAAGTGGAGCCAAAGACACATTTCCACTTTATTGTATGCTATGATATATTAGTTTCCTTCTGGAAATTGTTTACACATCAGTAACTACACATCTGCCATAACCAAGCAGATAACAGTCACAGCAGGCGCCGTTCTCATTCTGCGCAGTTAGAAGAATACACAACAGGTATGGCTTTGAATAATGGAATTGTTCAAAGAATAGACTTCATGATATATACAGATAGATTACTTTATTGTCCATCATAAAATCATTTATATTTCATTAAAAATGTGCTATAGATTATTATTATTATTATTATTATTAAAATGTATTACAATTATTACAATCTATTACAATTTATTATAACAATTATTATTATTATTACAATCTATTATTAATAATAAAAATAATGGATTACATTTATGTGGGGCTTTCCATCTCACCTCAACCACCACCAATGTTTAGCACCCCCCTGGATGATGCACGGCAGCCATTTTGCAGCCAAATGCTCACCACACATCAGCTGATGTGGAGAAGGAGGGAATTATTGAGCCAATTAAACTGGGGGAAATTAGGTGGCAGATTGAAAGAGCCATGTTGGGAATTTTGCCAGGACACCAGGGAACTGCCTACTCTTTTTTGTTCGTACTAGTGCTTCTGTGTTTTAATAATTTCCAATATGAGTTAGCTGTCTTCTGTCCCTGCCCCAACCACAATTAACCATTTTAAGGCACTTTCACAACTTGTTTGTTTGAAGGGCTTAACTTTAATAGAAGTGGCTGGGCTTGGTTGTAGCTTTAACCGTGACATAATTACACCAGGATGCAAATGAATACACTTATGCCAGAGGGAGTAGTAGACTTGGACCATTTTGAACCAAAATCAGCATGTGGTTGCAATTTCGGTACGCTAGAAGTTTCTGCTGTATGAAAGCAAAGGCAGTCGGGTTCAAATGGAAAGCTATAAAAAAGGGCCGCAAACTCTGGATGCACTATATTTCACTTCAGCCTGCTCATGAATCATGAGTCTTGCACAGATAGATACTGTGTGCCTCCAGTATGGTACATGGCCTCATTTAATTGGTGAAACCACCAAGACTATATAAGAAGAGCAAGAGCGCAGAATGCACTGGGTCTTCATCCTTAATCATGCCTAAACATTCTCCAGAGAACCTTTACTGCTGGTAAAGCACAATTGCAAAGTTGCAGTGTGAAACCGAACAGAATTCTGGTTCAGAATAGTAGCTAGTGGACTAAACAAACAAACAAACCTGAATTTGTTGGCGAATGAATAGAAGTGAATTTTTTTCATTGTACTTATAAGTGGGGGAAAATTAGGTGGCAGACTGAAAGAGCCATGTTGGGAATTTTGCCAGGAGACCAGGGAACTGCCTACTCTTTGCGATAAGTTTTGTTCGTACTGGTGCTTCTGTGCTTTCTAAAGACCCATACTTTATTTTACCTACAAATATTATCCTGTCCTATTTGAATAATTAATATCAGAATATTTTAACTGTATATGTAATATAATATCATCTAAATCAATATTTCTCTCATTTAAAAATAAGTAATTAAATCAATACTTCTTAATATATGTAAATATACTTCATTTGGATTGGCAGCATTGATATTTCTGTTTTTAGACATTACTTTCAGTCCTTCTGGAATGCCAAAAATTGAACATTTATTCTGCAGTAATATTCTCTCTACTGTGCTTCCCTGGGAATATATGCAAGGAGGCCACACTACAAAGCTATACACTTTCAGTGTAGTGTGGTAGGATCCAGCTATGGCAAGAGTGAAGTCGTTGGTAAACAGCATGTTCGTTTGCACATTCCCTGGCCTAATTGGGCCATTGAGTTGTATCTGAAAATATAATGCATAGACCCAGGAAACATGTTACTGGGTTATAGATTTTTGATGGTAATCCACGGGCTTCATTATGGGATATATGTTCTTTAGGAAGATAATCACAGTGCGATAAATACAATGCATGAACTTTGATAACAAACTGACAGATGGAGTCCCTGGGCTCCTAAATCAATTCAGCCATGCCATGTGATGTAGAATGCTACATAAGCCATTTCAAGTTACCGCCTGCTTAACAAGAGATCGTATTTTAGCATACAGGTAAAAATATATATAATTGCGATAATATAATATACGTAAATATGGTGTCATAAAAAAGCAACCGTGTGTAATTCACCATATTTATGTGTATGACACTGCTTTGTTTGAACAGATCACTTGGAACTGTCTGCAGTACGATGAAGTGAAGGAAATATCGTTTTCAGCGATGTGTGGAAGTACCTGATTTATTTCGATGGAAATCTGCAGCGTGGCTACGTGTAGCCCAGGTAGCATCAAAATAAAATACAGCCAACGGCGATGCTTAAGGATGCAGCTGAGCGCAGAAAGTGGTTAATGGAACAGACAGTCAATCTTCTGCTGTGCAGAAAAAACGGCCACTTGCTGCTGTGGGTGTTTAGCAAATAAATATGGCACTACCCAGAAGGCCTTGGACAGTGTGATTTTCAGCAATAGAATGCAGTTGAAGAACAAATGGAGCTGGGCAGAAAGCCCCTCTCCGCGCCACTGATGTGTCCACACTCCCCGCTCATGCACGAGAGAAGCGGGGGTGGTTTATTTATCGAGCTTGTTTTCGTCACAAGTCTCGGCCCCGTGGGGGAAAGAAATAAAAGTGTAAAAGGTCCTTGCTTAAGGAATGAGCCCAAAATTTTGGAAGCTGTTTTTATGTCGTTTTATGTACTTGCTTGTTCTCTGTTGTGAGATGCGACGTGTGCCCAGCCTGCATCTGCTTGTGTATGTATCATCTGTGTTTACAGGATATTCTCTGAGCTTTCTTTAAAATTGATTTACTCCCTCCTTTTAACAAAATTAGCCAGAGGGGGAAGTGACATCAGGGTGCACCTTGATATAGTGCACACATGGCAACATGCACAGACAAAATAAATTGTGGTGACTACGCCCATTTAAAAGAGGAGACTCCCTTTGATGAATTAATGTCGTAATATGATCACTTGCGGTGCTATGAACGGAGGATATTCTTAGCAATATATATGTCATGGCAAACAGCTTGCTGATATAAACAAAACAGGATTTTTTTTAAAGAAACGTATTTTACTTCAATGTACTGTATGACTGCATTGTTTTTTTAAATGTTTTATAAAAATGTACCCTTTTTCAGAATTGGAAGCATTGATGCGAATGTGGTTGATAAATTGTATCTTCTCATTTGTGGTTGTCATCCAGCATGACTTCGAGAACTGACCTGTTTACGCCATTAGAGGCCGGTGGCAATAATATCTCTGACTAGTTGAACAATTTGCCTTAGTACCTTCCTTAGCAGGAGATATGAACCTGGTAATATGTCCAGCTTTGAATTGAACCTCATCTAGAGTAACAACCCAACAACATTATATGTCCTGTTGTGTAGGATTCTATGGAAAGTGAGCTCCTTGTATATTTACAACATTGTTTAGCACCAATCGCTAAGTGTAAACAGGCGCATCCACATCTACATTTAAATCATACCAGTATTGCCAGACATGCTAAAACCAGGAGAATGGTCATTTGAGCTCCATTTGAATTGCTTTTTACATTCTTTCCACTGGACTGACAGGGTGCAGCTTCAGCTAGTGAGTGTCCACAGCTCTTTGGTCCAGTTGCCATTGACCAGGGACCTCTGGGAGGCAGGAGATGTCTCAAAGCACATTCCTTCCAATGGAAGCAGACAGACCTGCTCACATAGCCACAGGGCGTGCTCGGCCCAGCGAAGCACAGCATGAGAGGGAAGGAGGATTGTCTTATATTAATAACCTATCGATTCCTGGAGACATTGTTTGTTATTGTGTCAATAGCAGGGTTTTCAGGATTGCTCTTTCCCATTTTAGTGTGCTGTATTGATGTGTAACCAGCAAAGAAGTGGTAATGGATATATAGTGGCAATAAGGGCAACAGAAACTTAAAAGGAATGATGGAATTTAATGTGTGTTTCGCTTACTGTAAGTCTCCTTTTTCAGCAAGCAAATGCAGAAGCGAGACCTGTTACAAGCTGCATCACAGAGAATAGCAATGACAGAAATCTGAGGATACAAAATTGTATTGTTTGGGTCGGTGTCGACAAGATTGATTATTTTAGCACTGTGTCTCCAGCGCTAAAATGTTCCTTTCATCTGTGCTGAATTGGAAAAAAACACAAATTCACAAAGAGATATTTATTGGTTTATAAAACTGGCAGCTAACGCTGGTTCTTATGCTGATTTGTCTGTGAGCATCCCAGCCATTACAATATTAATGATGACCACACTGGAATATGGCTTTTCCTGTCTTTTTTCACTTAATCTTGTATCGTGCATTTCAACAAAAACATCTTCAATGCAGAAATGGCAAGCTAGTCACTTGTACAAAATATAAGCCCTCCATAAATCATTGACCATAAGAAAACTAGCAAAAAAGCCACATTTATTGATATAAAAATGAAGATTACAAACTATTTGGCCCACAACAGCTCACACAAACTAAACAACCAGTATTCTGTAGAGGTGTTACCCAATGTTTCCTACATTCTTCCATGCAATTTAACCTTGTGTTTTCTCCTCTTAGCATTTAAATATGGTCTTTTCAAACCTTATGTGCCACATAAACATGTCATATGGTCAGTAGCGGCAGTAGAAAGCACCTCCAGCAACACCAGCAACACCTCCGGTAATTGGTGACAATTTGTCATTATTTGTATACACTATACATACAGGCCCACTCAACCCCTTAGAGGGTAAGGTAAACGCCAATAAATACAAATCCATTGTGTGAGTGATCGCCTTCATCCTATAGTGAAGCATTTCTGTCCTGATGGGAGTGGTCTCTTCCAGGATGACAATGGCCCCATCCACAGGGCACAAGTGGTCACTTAATGGTTTGATGATAATGAAAACGATGTAAATCATATGCCATGGCTGTCTCAGTCACCAGATCTCAACCCAATTGAACACTTGATGGCTCAACCCTGGAATTTGTCGCATCATACAAATATCTCGGACTCTGGCTGGACTCTTCCCTCACATTTCAAACACATATTCAATCAATCTTTACAAGTTAAAGTTAAGGCCAGACTCGGATTCCTTTACCGCAACAAAGCATCTTTCACCCGTACTGCTAAACTCATTCTGGTCAAGATGTCCATACTCCCTATTTTTGATTACTGTGATATCATTTACCGGTCTGCTTCCAAAACATTGCTGAACAAACTCGACGTGCTGCATCACTCCACCATCCGTTTTGTTACAAATGCCCCTTTCACTACACACCATTGCACGCTATACTCCCTTGTTGATTGGCCATCTCTACACCAGAAGACGTATTCACTGGCACCAGTTCATCTACAAAACCCTCTTATACATCACACCCCCTTACCTCTCTAATCTCCTGCATCATTCCCACAACTCCTATAATCTTAGATCCTCCAACTTCATCACCCCAAAATCAAAATCAGATTTTGGTCGTAAATCCTTTAGGTTTCTCTGCCGCCTATGACTGGAATTCCCTACAATCCACTCTCAAACTTCCCAACCTCAACATGTCCATATACGCTGTTGCACTACTTTGACGCTTGCCTTCTTGGCCAGGTCAGTGTTGTAAATGAGAAATTGTTTTCAATCACTTTTACATGGTTAAATAAAGGTTAAATAAAAAATAAACTTAAGGTGTATTCTAGAGAGGTGCCTGAGACAGCATTTTCCACCACCATCAACAAAACACCAAAATGATGGAATTTCTCATTGAAGAATGGTGTTGCATCCCTCCAATAGATTTCCAGACACTACTATACCAAGGTGCATTGAATCTGTTCTGGTGGCTCATTGTGGCCCAACACTTTATGTTGGTGTTTCCTTTATTTTGACGGTTAACTGTAGATTCTGCATTACACATTTCCCTGCTGTCTCCCATTTTGAGCCCAACAATATTACGTTACAAGTAAACTCCCAAACCTGGACTCCGGAAGATATTAATGCTACAAAAGGTTGAAAGGCCATATTGTCCTCAAACAATAAAGGTGACAAAGACAAGACCACTGAGTCATTTTGGTTATTTCTGTATAAGTTTTGGCACTGTATAAATATGGGCAGTATGTCACAAACCTATAATGTGGGCATGGCTGGCATATATGCCATCCTATTCAATATGCATAATCTTCAATTCAATTTTATTTTATTTGTATAGTGCTTTTTACAGAGAACTGTCACAAAGACGCTTTACAGAGAACAGAAAATACCAGGCCCGAACCCCCAAAACGCAGAGAGTGAGGCAAAAACTCTCCAGTGGGAAGAGGAAAAACACTCCCAACAGTGGCAAGAAAAAACTCCCCAGTGGGAAGAAATCTCTGGAGGAACCCGTCTTAGCGGGGGAGCCCATCCTCAGCTGGTTGGCCCGGGCGTCAGTAGTGATAACTAAATGTCCTAAGAAGGGACGTTCTAAGGTTAGAAGAATTCATCCAGGCCTCCATTCTACATCACGGTCTGGACAGGAACCAGGAGAGGGTCGGTGCTGGAGCGGTCTGGTCTCAGGGTGGTGGAAGAGGGCAGAAACCCCAGGGAAGAAAACAAAGTTGATAGGCTAGAGTCAGAATGATAAAAGCAGCCCAGCAGTCTAAGCTATGGCATCATATCTGAAAGATGAGCAGGAAGGGGGTGTACGAGCCATGAGAGTGGACTAGCACTGACAGCACCATAACACAGCACAGAACAGCTAATCATACATAATCTTGTATGGTTTGAAATAGGGTAACTGGTACATTTGGCCAAAGGTACACTTTGGCCACAGGGGAATGAAGGGAACAGGCACCTGAAAGCAAATTCCTTATAAAAACTGAAATGAAACCTGAGAAAAAAAATCTTCAGCAATGTCATTAAATGAAGAAATGAAAAACAACAGGGATCCACTCGAGAGCAACAAGGAGAGGCAATGTGGATTCGTGTTTGCACAGCTACGCAATTGCTTGTGTTCTGTGATCTCTCTTGAGAAGTACACCTCTCTTTCCTACCTGCAAACACAAAGCATTTAATCTAGTAACCGCTGAATAATAGCACTTAATAACAAAGCCAAACCAAATATTTTGACAGAATGAAATTAACCGTTGGAAAAATATATTTTAAAATGCATTTGTATACATGTAAAACATGACCCAAATACCCTCAAATGTTTATAAATAGATTTTTCATGACTCCTGAGGCCATGGTATATCACGTTGGTAAGGCTTGAGGGGTTGCAGGTAATCACTGGCCTAGCGTGTACCTAACTGCCCCCTGCCATGAAAATAGACACAACTCGATATCCTTGTGAGAGGTCAGGAAATCATTTCCAATGTTTCTCATATTGACTCCAATGGGTTTTTCTATTTTCTTTTGTATTCTCCCTAGAGAATGCCCACTGTCAAGCACTGTGTCACAAGCAGATTGTAAGTGGTACTCTACAAACGAAAGACTGATTGATTATATACCATAGCCTCTAATGGCTTGCTGCTTATTATTCAAATGGAATATTGAAAATATCAAGTTAACGCTTGCTGAAAGAATGTTGTAATCCAGTAAGACATAAATGCATGTGTAAATTGCAGGTGGATATATGGAACCATCTCTTGAAAAGATCTACAAGTTTAAACAGCAAGCTGAGACTACGGTCCCTGTGACCTTTTCCCCATTGACGTTCCAATGAGCTTAAGCCAAGGCCCTTCACTATTATATTTTGTAGAAAAACAAACAGTTTTGTCAAGCAGAAGCGAAGAAGCACCGTGTGTGCTTCTCTTCTGACCCCGTAATCCTCCGTTTGTGAGCCAGCTCAGTAATGGAACACGGTCATAGTCGCGGGTGTAGCGGCGCTAGCAGCGGAGCGGCGACCAGTATGGTGCAACGAAGGGGCAGCAATCCTGTGTTGCTCATTTAAAGAGATTGCTTAGTGTCCATGTGGACCCCAACTACAATGCATGTCAGTTACGTGGAGAGAATCCCAGCGAATCCTCTGTGCTATTTTCGCTATGCCAGGTCGGTTGGTGAGCAGGTGAGACCATGTGCCAGCACACATGGCGAAAGCCAATCAGGTGCATTCTTAGGATCTTACGACCCACCACTCGTCAAACGCACATATTTTGACCGTGTATTATGTGTATGTCTTCCCATGTGTGTGTGTGTGTGTAAGTGATGCTTAATTAAACAAAAAGATCTTCTTCACTGCCACATTACCAGAGTCGGCCAAGGGCCCCATTCTCGCCTTTCCTAAGAGAATGTGCTGTTGGGATTTGAATGCATATAAAAATATTTATTAAACAAACGCAATCAGTTTAATGCAATGATACTGAATACTGGAGTGTCATTAACACAAATGTGGATTGATTCACCATCCAGAGGGAGGGGGGTAAAATAACACTAACGGACAGCTCATCTCAACCACGCTGCTCCAGCCTTGGTTTTATATGGTGAAAATTTACAGCTTCGACAGACCGACCGAGTGCCGTCTGTATTTGTGTCATCTCAGATCTGTTCCTCTTATTGCATCATCTTTATTTTTTATTGCAAATTACAGGAGTGCCCTGAGTAATCTGACACCTCCCATGTAGATGAGCTCTGCGCTGGATTTACTGTTGGGAGTCCGTGGGGTTGATCTTTATGATTATTGAGGGGTTTTTTTGTTCCGCTCCGTTGGTTGCTCTCCTCTCACGTGATGCTCACCCCGATCAGAGTAAATCATCGCCCCGGTCAGAGACACGTGCCACGTGTGACCCACGCGCAGGGGGGGTGCGTAGGCAAGAGGTCTGGAGATCAGCTGCCCAGAGCACCAGGGAACAAAGTCCATTCGGAAGAGCTACCATCCAGCCCCCCTGTGGTTCTGCACCATAGCCATAGGGCTGCTTACATAGCGGAATCAAAGGGATCATGATCCTATCAAACTGATAGATCGGTTTTAGGGGAAGAGTAATCAAATAATTCAAACCTGTAGCCAAGGTTGTACAGTAATGCAAATTCAGTTTGGTACTATTACAGGAACCTTGACTTTTCAAAGCCATTCAGTGCCCAGGTTCACAATTACCTGCATTTTATCAAACAATACTATCTGCCACCTTTTTGTAAGAATGAAAGGGTTAGTTTCACTGTTTGTTTTTTTGTCTTGTTTTTTCTTTCAACAGATTTCTGGGTCTTTTCAGGGATGTCAAACATCTGACAGTAAACTATATTTGTAACGGTTCTCGTTGTTCCCTTTAATGTCATACTTTGTAACAACTAGGCTTTGAAGCAATAATACAATCAAACTTTTCCACACATTTCTTTTGCCATTCAGAGTCTTGAGCAATGCCCAAATCTTTGCTCCCATTGTCTCCAAAGGAAAATAATAAACGTGATTTTTCCATTTCTGCAACCTAGGAGATCTAAAATTGTAATCTTTGGAAAATATTGGACGTCATGTGGACGAAGCAGGTCAGAAATGAACCTGTTAGCGTCTGAATTAGGTACCAAGAGACTGGATCAGACAGCCTTGTATGTGTTTGGTGAGCACAGAAATGTGACTGATGACTTTCATTAATGGAAAAGGAAAAAAAGGATTAGGTGTTGGCTTCTCACAGTCATGTCTGTACTTTCCTTTAATGATTTTTTTTTTCTCTCAATCCAAGGTTGACCCTGGAGGGTCTAAACAGTGCAAGCCATGTGACTTCCAGTCAGGAATGGATTGGCTTTGTGCGTTACGTAAATAAAGTCTGGCTCCTTTTATTATCAATGAAGCATAGCCGAATCAATTTATAAACAGTCTTATCAACTGGGGACGAGGCTGCCGCAAAGCGATTAACTCTTTGCATTCGCAAAGCTCCTCCTGCTAAGCTGTTTTGCGATAGCGAAGGGCCTGAACTTCATTTGTCCTCGAGGAGAGTTTCATTATCCTGGCCCACGCCGGCTTTTTTTGAGAGCGCGGCGCAACGCAGAGAACTCTGATATGTCATTTCTAAAATTGAGTTTTGATAACTGACAATTTGTTCAGCTAGTGAAATGCCAGAATCCCAAGATTGATGAAAGGTATAATAGATCTGCCAGATTCATTCTCTCGTGTGATTTTAACACACATCAGTCTGAAGCGATACAGAAATTAAAGCGCGCGTTGCTGTGGGGAGAAGAGCCTAAACTGGGCTGTGGCACTTTGTTAGACCGCGCCACTTGTTAGGAACTAAACGAACGTTCCTTCTCCCCGCTCCGCCTCGGACCGGAGCGGGAGTCGTGCCGTAACGCGCCGTGAGATTGTGGGGATTCTTCTTCGTGGCTTCGTGCTCGCTCCGTCGTGTAGGCCATTTCCTGCCGGAGCCCTTTCCGGGCACTTCTGAACAGGCACTTGTAAGAAGGGGGGGGGGTGATTTTGTTGTCTTTTCAGTTCTGTGAGCCCCTGCTTCTTTGAGTTGGTATCGAGTATGGCTCTTTGAGGCGCTCTTACCACGGCCACTGGGTGAGGATGTTTACCTTCCTGGGTGAGGTTCTGTATGGATGCCATGCTTGGACAAAAATAACTACCCAAACCTTGACGGTGGACGGCATGAAAGCATGTGCTTCGGATACTCATTGTGGGCCCCGTCTGGGAAGAAATGAAGCTGAAAAGTGAAATTCTGCTCATGCATATTACTGCATGAAGGTTTTGTGTGACTGCAGGGAATAGTGGTTGTACACAGTGCCTCTTATCTTAGACTTATAATTTCCTGCGATAGGTAATCATTTTGAAGTTCTGCATTACCCCAACATGTCCTCTGTTCAAGGTAGTGGAAGCACTCTGCCATTAACCATGCCTAGAAGAGTCTGGAATACATCCAGCAACTAACTGACTAACTGACATACCAAAGCAGGATTTTCAGAGTTGGCAGAAAAACATGTGCACACGATGTTGACTATACCGCGCTATTTAATAAGGGCCACAGGGGGTCCATTGTTCAGCATATCTCTTCTCCTGCATCTTTTTTTTTTTTGGCAGTCTTATCGTACTGTTCCAGGTTTCTGTCAAGCCCATATTTACAATTCATATATCATAATTAATCAAAACATAATATACAAAAACAGGCTTCAGTTGTGAGCCCTTGAGAGTGTATCAGCCATGTTTCTAACAGCATGGTGCACAAGGCAAAGTTTTCAAAGTGCTATCCTTTTCCACGTTACACAATTACAGGCTGACTAGGGTTACATTCCAAATTTGTGTGTTCACTAAGGAGGCTTAACACGTTTTTCCGAAGTAATTAATGTTGCTCTTCAATGAATCAAGGAATAAGTTTAAATACCACACACACACACACGCGCACACACACACACAGTTAGTGAAGAAAGCTTTCCTCTGAGATGAAGAATTTCTCTGAAATTATTTTACACAGAATATTAATATGCATCATTCATTTTGTTGTTATCCACATATTTGAGCAATCAAGGGAAAACGACTGTCTATTTGAATTTCTATAAGGTGTGTGAAACATTGCCATTTATTTTAAATTCAAATTTAATTTATTGAACTGGAAATACTTCCTTCCGATTCCTGCTCTTTTTTGCAGATTAATTTAATTTCCATGCTCATTTCAAATTTAATAACTTTGCCCCAAGGTAATCTCTCTTTATTTGGAGAATGAAGAGGTTAACAAGTAGGAATTGTTAATAATTCCAGCAACAGTTACGCTTTTATTTTTTGCTATTCTTAAAGCTTGTTCTGTAATTAAAACACTATGCAATAATACATAGTCAAAGTCAGAAACCATGCTTATCAATGTCTGAGTATCTTGGACCGCAGCCAAATTCCTTTTTGTTTTTGTTTATGCAATCAACCACTATGAAAAATATATTGTTTTTTATGTCTTTTAACACACCACATCAAATGACATTTGCTATGCAACAAATAGCATAAATATCCATTGCATTTACTCTATTGCCTTTTAAATCAAACATAATTGTATACTTATAGTTGGACTAATACTATTTATAATACTATTATTGATTGTGTTCAGAATTTACCTTTGGTATTTTGTTTTGAAAGCTCAAGTGAGGAGTGTAACAAATGTATGTTTCCGTTTCCATTTATTTGTCAGGTCACTGGAACCTGACAGAGATCTTGATCTTGATCAATTAGACCTCAAAAACCTCAGGCTAAAACCCTCTAATTAGATCAATTAGACCCTGTAAGTACCGGGGTTCGGTCGAAAAAGAGGCGTCTCCTCGTCACTAGCCATCACATTACTAGGGGGATTGACTACCTTCTGGGAGAAAAATGGGATAAAATCAGAAACAAATTTTAAAAGAAAAGAAAAACCTTTCAAAAAAAATGCAAGGGCACATTGAAAATTGCCACTGAATCATAACCTGATTGTGCTACGATTATCTCGTCAATGGACACAGTGATTATGATCATCTGTAATTATAGGTGTACATTAGTCACCACTGTCTCTCGGGTCCAAGAGAAAGCAGGTAAAGCAGAGTGTTGTTATTTTCGAGTCATTGGAGTAATACTTACCAGGTACTAATACTGGGTTGTGTTATAAAAGAATGGGCTGGTCTTTTCAAATTACGCTGTTCGCTGCACATTCTAGATGGTGTCAACCATATCGATATCTTGTGGTCTATATCACACTGAAACCTTATACTGTGCTTGTCTCGGATGTGTGCAGTACGATGTAAAGAGCTAGTCGTCTTCCTAATCACAGCGCCTGGAATCCAAGTTTATCTTGCTTTGTAGAACACAGCAAGTGAGTGGCTGGCTAAATCCAAAAGTGCCGCTCCAAAAAGTTATTTTCCCGGTAACACCGCGGGCCAAGAAGCCGCCACTGTTTAAGCCAGAATAATGCATTTCTACCCAATTAAGCAGCGATTGGTACCGAGAAGCTTTCGCGGAGACGGGAGTTTTCCCGAAACTTTCCGTTTTGTTTGTTTTCAATTTTCGCTTTAGTGTTTACATCCTTTCAGACTTCACAGGCTTCTCTGCAACATCTGACGAATTGTAGCCATCTGCGAACTGCACACATGTCAGAAGGGGCTCCTCGTGGACAGCTTAATCAGCCTGCCAAAGCTGCGGCGTGTTAAACCGGCGAGACGCGCGCTTGTACAAAGCGCTCGCTGACAATAACGGAGCGGCGGCGCATTTGAAGCTCTCTTTTAATATTGTCTTTGCATTCCCACCAGCTAGTCGCGCTTCTGAAGCCCCGCTCCGGCTGACATGTAGATGGACTGCGTGATTTTCACTCCGCCTGTCTACGGCGCTGTCGAACCGTCAGCAAACACGCGGAAAAGTAGGCCGAGCGCCACAAAGCGGAGCTTGCCCTCCCCCTCCCCCAAAAAACTGCCAGCGATCGACATGCACGCCCACGTCTACAAAATCCCGCGACTAGAGAAGGAGAAGAAAAGGAGCTCCTCTGTGTGAACGTCTTGAAGGAAGCCCCGCACGTAAGTGTTGGTAATTAAGCGGCTCCTGAGTCACAGACTTCACTGCTAGATGAGTGGCGGTGGTTCTGGACGCGTGGAGTGGATTACCTTTTCCCTGCAGAGCCGCTGGTGGGGATGGACCAGCGCGCAGAGGGCTTGTGTGGTACAGGTCTAAACCCAATTATTTCAAACAGACCACTCTTACTTCTCGCCAAAACATGTCCGCCAAGGGTCTTAGGAGGAGGGGCGGGAAAGGGCCAGGGATTGCCAAGAGAGCCGCACCACCACTAAATGTCTCCCCCTATAGGGCAGAAAAAGCACGCCTCACCTTCCTCTCCCACAACAGAGGAGGTTCTTTATGCTGTAGAAGGCTTTGAACGCCCTGTTCCGAGGCCCAGGCTGTCGGCTGCCTCCCCCGCCCGGAGAGAGAGCGGAATGTTCTCTGAACCCTCCGAAATCGATCCGCGCGGAGGTCAACCGCTGCAGAGACGGGAAAGAGAGCTTTGCGATCCTGGCCTCTGAAGCGCGGTTCTCCTCGGCAGATCGCTCACCGCTGGCGGGAATGCATCTTATGATGGCGGGTCTATACACGACAGAGGGTGGATTCTGTTAGCAAACAACCGCCTATTTCAATACGTGTTAAACATTTATTGACTGTCGTTTTTTTTGTGTGTGTGAAAGCAATGTTTTTTGTGGGGGGCTGTGGGGGCTGTCAGCATTAAAGCAATTGTAGGCTAATTTGCATTTTATTCATTCTCGGCTCCTTCCTTCTCCTCCCCCTTCTCTAGAGAGATTCTACCTTTTTTTAATTTGCCTTTCCTTTAAATCCACATTACAGTCTTAATCCAGCCTCATTAAAGAGCACACTTGAAGTTTAAATCCCATATTTCCATCACACTTCATAGTCTTAACCAAATTACCGAGAGATGAGTATTCCCTGAATTCCCGTACCTTCATTCCGGGTCTCAACCGGTTGATTAAGGAGCCATGACTTCAACCATTGATCAGCATGTGGATTAAATGCACTTGGTGATTGCCAGACCATTCCTCCCATTCTAATTGAAAGCCTTAATGTGCACCAACTGCATATTAATTAAAATAAAGAGGTTAAAGACCTATGGGGACACCATTTAAGTTCTCATTAAAAATTAATAACGTAACTGGATTATTATTATCATGTTGTGAATCTCGTTGTGGGATAAATACGATGATTAAGTGGATCTCCCCTCAGCAATTGTTGATGGTACCGGTTATTAAAATATATATGAAATTTAATTTCGCACTTCACCCATGCCATTAAAAAAGCAAAGGCCAATATTTCTTTGCTTGGAAAATACCTCCATGCACTCTAATAAATAGATTTCTTGATCAATGACGCAGGCTCCTTTTTTAATGATTAAACAACGAGCCGTGGGTGTGATCCATAGTCGTTATTCCCAAGGGCGTGTTCCAAATCTAAACAAGGCGCAAGAGTCAGCGTTTCATCCAGGACGTCACCGCCAGACCGTATCCGATTTTTCTGCGGCTCAAGGGAAGAAGCGTCGCCGTCCAACTCTGCCGTCCCCTCCCACGTTAGAGGATGTTCTGGAGCCGTGCAGCAGGATGTTCTGGAGGCCCACAGCGGGGTCCAGTTCTCCCCGGTTCTGGGCCAGCCTTCAGCAGCGGTCCGCAGCAGCGGCCCAGAGGGAGACGCGTTGGGAGAATTCCCCCAAACACTCCAGGCTCCTCTCCTCCCTATAAGGACCAGCCAACGACTCTGCTTGGGTCCAGCCCAAAATCCCTCGGCGCCGTATCCATCACACAGCTTTCCCTCGCGGTGTACACAATGCAGCCGCGCGCGCCACCACCGCGTACAGGCTGTCCTGCTTTAATTCAGACAGAAACGCCAACGCAAATGGATGCCTCTTCCGGGCCACAGTGCCCTTGTCACTGTGCATTGCACACTCTGAGAGTTTGGGCCTGCACAGGGACTGTGGCAGGGTTTAAATGTAGCCCTGTGTCCCATATGAGGTTATTGGTGTTTGTGCTTGATTAATGATATGGTTTCGTTTCATATGGCTTTCACTTGAAGTCCAGTGCCCCCTCCGTTTGTTTCCCTCGCTTGATACCTTTTGCTACAAACAAACTCTCATGCACCTGTCCAGCCCTCAATAGGGGGCACCTGTCGGTATAATGGACTGGTATGGCTACGACCTCAGTTTGGTTCAGTAGTACAGCAGTCACGTACATTCCTGCTAATTGATTGGATAGGAGTGTTCACCGCACGGAGTGGAGCTCGAAAAGGCTGAGAACGTTGATGTAATGAATTTTAAGCGTTAAATGCTTTCATAACAGCAGGTGTAGTTTGAGGCTATTGGGTGCGGACCGCGTTACGGATTTCCCACGGGCCCCTCCTTATTTTTTCTCCATACTCCTGGCGTCCACAGGCTAGAGCACACATTGTGAAATTAAATTATTTTGAAGAATTCCAATCATAACATCAGAGACCCACTTTTGTGTGATTGCAATTCGAAGAATGAGATAGCTCCAAAAAACGCAGGAATAAAGGCCAAACGCAGACCTGTCCAATTCCTCATAAGAATTATTCAAGGAGAAATGGTCCTGGCCTGAGGGAAATCAACGGTCCCTTCAACAGGATTACTTTTGGCACAATACGGACGCAGTCTTGTTTGATGTCCCCCTCCCATTCGTCTTGTATGTAGTCTTTTATCTCCCTCCAAAGTAATATAGTCTTCACTGCAATTCAATAATGGATCACCCAGGCCTGTCACCCAGGGCTTGCTGGCTATCACACAGAGGCCTGTCCACTCCCGTAACAAGCCACCAACCCCTGGGTGTGTCTGTGTCCCTCTGTGTGCGTGTGTGTGTTTGTGTGTGGGGGGGGGTGTGTGTGTGTTTTTTGTGTGTGTGCACATGTATGTGTGTGTGCACGTGTGTGTGTGTATGTGTGTGTATATGTGTACACGTGTGTGTGTGTGTGTGTGTGTGTGTGTGTGTGTGTGTGTGTGTGTATATGTGTGTGTGTGTGTGTGTGTGTGTGTGTGTGTGTGTGTGTGTGTATATGTGTGCACGTGTGTGTATATGTGTGTGTGTGTGTGTGTGTGTGTGTGTGTGTGTGTGTGTGTGTGTGCACGTTGTGACAGGTTATCTGTGCGGTGATCTAAAATAGGAGATGGGCCTAGTGTTGGGTCAAATCCTACAGGTCAATATTGTTTCTTTTCCAAAGTGAACTCGTGCCCTAATTGGACGAAAGGAGCAGATAAACTTCAATCCAACGCTGGAAATGAAGCCAGACAGATCCCTGTGAACCAGACCGATTTAAGAGGCGGACAGCAGCTGTGCTAAAGTGCTCCCTCATTGTGCGATATAAAGCCAAACCAACATGCCTGCAGCTCCCAGCCTCTGCTGAAAATGGCTGCTAAAGGGGGAAGGATATACCCTCGCTCACAATACGACTCAAAACAATAGCGTTATTTATTATGGCAGATTTACTTCATTGCACATGTAATTTTCGAAAACATCCTGAAATTTAGACTAGAAAGGCGGCCCGAAAGCAGTTTGTGCTTTCAATAACATTGCTAATCATTGTTTTTTTTTAGCCCAACATTACATTTCTAAAAAACGGTATGGTATCAAATGACAGAAGCTTTCTCTTGCTGATGATTGTCTGAGCCCTCTTGTGTTTCTCAGGGAGATGTATGTACGGAAATAAGCAAGTACATTCACTGGGAAGTCACACAGCCGAAAGAACGTCCAATTCACGTTAATATAGGTATGTTCATTGTCATCCATAACAAAAGAACGAACCATATCAAATCAATCACATAAATAGTAGACATATAGTCAGACATATTAAGATAATTTCATATAGGCCTGGATTTTGTTGTGGGCAAATGTTTGAGGGCAATAAATCAGGTCATATTATGATATATTAAGCAGTTTGTTTTATAACCATGCTCCTTTGTACCGTGCAAAACGCTGGGCATGATGGAGCTTGTATAAATGTTATGACAAATGTGGAATATTCATAATTCATTACAGGAATGGCAACAGTTTACCTGGGTATAGTAATAATCCTATTATATATTATTATTATTAGTAGTAGTACCATAGTAGAGTGCACTTATGTGAATGACGTTCTTGTGGGATGTGCCATTATAACACATGATATTAATACATTATAACAGAAATTATATACAGAATAGGACACTGCGAATAGAACTGAGCGTTTGATTTAATTGTGTTGATGTTCTTCAATGCCACTCCTCTTAAATGCTACGCTTTTAAAGTAGGCTCCTGAATTAGGCATGAGTCGTCGTCGTCCCCCCCCCCCCCACCCCCCACACATGCAGTAGATTGCATTGCTCCTCATCTGCATTGAACAATTCATTTCACCTGCCATGCAACCGCGCTGAACAACGCGCATTATTTTCCCACGGTCGCATTATATATTATACTGTAAGTACTATATTGCGTAGTGAAAAATCAACAAATTACTCTGACCAATTTTAATGCAGTTATGCTTAAACTGTCCCAATTCTTTAGCCATTCTGACACCGTTGCTATGCAGAGTGTTGGCGGTGCCACTCAACACGGCAGGCTAATCGACACTTATATTATTCCTCTATATGTCAGGGTTGTTTGAAGCCTGTAAATCACCACGTGCGTGGAGCAAAGCGCACGTGAAAGCATGTTAATTGAAAGTAGGCCTTGTGCAAGTGCGTGTGATTGGTGCTGAACACAACAGGGTCATATACCATTAATTGCTTTAAGTAAGCTCTTCAGCATATGAGGATGTCTGTCTGTGGTATAGAGTGCTTTATGATCTAAATATAGGTCTCATACTCCACTTCGTGTCGTGCCTGACACCCCCTGGCCGTGCCAATATTAATGATATACCACAGGTTCTCATTCCATATCGATTTATTATACACAGGGGCTTTGGTTGGTTTGCCAATTCTATGAAAATAAGAATCATGAGTGAATGATTATATCGTTTCTGAACTTCCAAGATCATGAAGATCCCAATAAATTGTTAAAGGAGTGGCTGGTATAACTCATTTTTACCACAGAAGTTATATTTGTGTAGCGAAATAGTTTGTCAACATATCAATTCAAGCTTTCCTTCTTTCTTTTTACTCCCTTTACCATTATCTAAAATGCACTTTTCCACAGAGACATAATTCAGCATGTGAAATGCTCTTTAAAGTTCTTTAGAACTCTTAAGATATTGTGCCGAAACTCCTAAAATTGCTGTATATGAATATTCGATGTGTTCAGCTTCCTCAGGATGCCAGCTGAAGTTACGCCGATGCGGACTCTTTATCCACAGGGCCCATCGCACGGCCAATGATTACACAAGATTTCGACACCCCTGCGAATCTGGGCTGGCTGGCCTTCCCTCGTACGGTTAGGGAGCGGGTTAGCTCCGTGATTGCCTCACCTGCCCAGGGCAATGAGCTGTTACACATAAATCCTCCCTTACTGGGGCCCGCTCGGTGGGGAGTGGATGACCCCGCTAACAACGGCGACACATCGGCGCTGCGTTTGTTTGCGTGCCCTCCCCTCCGTGTGATGAGAGCGCCGGTGACACCTGACCTCGGCAGTGGTGGCGTATCGATCTGGCCTGGAGGTCGCCCGCCCCCCCTCCCTCCCTCCCTCGTTGACCCTCCCTCATAAAGAGGAGATCTGGACGCCAGTCCTCTGCAGGGCCCCTGGAGAGCACTGTGGATGATGTATACAATGCCCCGGGCTGCGCTCCACTTGTAGGGACTGAGCCTGTAGCCAGTGTTTACAGATAGTGTTTCTGAAGTCATAGGTGCCCCTGTTGAGGGACTGGCCCAATCATACAGGCCCACCGTGTGGGAATAACAGCGCAAAGGCTGAAAATGACTGCGGTTATGTTCAAATGAGGGGGTAAGGAATCAACACTCCTGTAAAATGTTTTGACAAACATGGGCCTGGAAACTGTGTTGGATATATATGCAGAATGGTATGGGCCCACCGTGCGGGAATAACAGCGCAAAGGCTGCAAATGACTCGGGTTATGTAAAAATTAGGGGGTAAGGTATCAACACGTTTGTGAAACGTTTTGAGGAACGTGGCCCTGGAGCCTGTGTTGAATGGTTTACAGAGCTTGTTTCTTTCTGGGCCAAAGGATAAGCCGAGTTTGTTAATGTTAACACAAATGAGACACTTCCTTCCGAGTTCAGGGCATTGATGGTGCGAATTGCCATTTGTTCCCTCCTTGTCTCGGACGTAAAATTGCCGGTGAACTTTGCCCCCGTGCTCAGCCCTCGGAGGGACGGATGCCTCGGCGGTCGTCCAGGCGACCTGCTGGCGCACGTGCGTGCATCACTGTCCTCCGAGAAACGCTGTCAGGCCCACGTCCGCTTTCGGCACTTTGCCTCCCCGATGGAAACTACATAACTCGAGTGTCATGTGGAGGATTGACAGACCTGTGGCTGATAAGTACCACAGGCCCTGCGCACCGAAACTGGCCCCCAGCCAGCCCTGTTCCTGTCTCCACCGCGCTCAGTAATCCAGACTCCTCCTCCGAAAGAGAGAGAGGGGGCTCTGACATCACGCTAAACTGTTCTGAGTGCATTAAACGAGTGCCAGGGCCGCTCCTCTATATATAGGGCTGACTTCTTCACCCGCTCATTAAAACGCCGTCGTCCACACTCCCCGTTCCAATGTGAAACGGGATTTAATCAATGAAAATGAACGTTGAAAAAGCATTTAGTTAAATAACTCATTAGGCGGCGGGCCACGGCTATTAGGCGCATTTTGCCTTCACTTGACTCGCCTCGGAAATGTGTGCCGGCTGAAGGGGGGCTGAGCAGGACACGGGGCCTGTGCCGAATACGGCGGAGGGCTAACCGGGACCAGACTTCGGCGACTTTTTAATTCCCTGCGTTGTCTGTGAATACCGGCCGAGACGCTATTTTTACCGCTCGTGCTCACTCTACATTATTCCTGGGAGCTGAAAGGCCACCGATCTGGAGATTGCACTTTGCGCGTGATGTAATGACCTTGGATATAGACCAGGCACACAGCCCACTAAATATAGGCCTCGTTAGAGCAGAATCACTCTACAACACAACAACTCATTTTTAATGACCTCATTTTCATTCAGATTAAGCATATTATGATTATAATAGTGGACCTCACTGCAGCATCGCCGGTGTCCTTGCCCCTCCAGTGGGTACTCAGCTCCTTCCATGAACATCTGATACCGTGCAGTTGTCATCTGCTCCATTTCTCCTCTCCTCTCCTTTTTTTATTTTTTACTTGTTTTCTTCGATCGGGGTAAGAACATCTAAACAGAGAATTCGCCCGGGCCGCTCAGACGAACTCCCAAATGAGACCCATAAGATCCGGGCCCTGGGTGGTAATGCTTTCTCCATTAAGGGGAATATAAGTGAAGAGCCGCACAAACTACCCTCAGCATTTCCCTCCCTGTCTATAAAAACACTCATTTGAGGACCGCATTGATTTATCAGCATATCTTGTGGTGAAAATATATATATTTTTTTAAACCCACCCTCCTCCTTTTCACGCCGTAACAACCCAATTTGAGTCTCTCTGAGCTAGAAGAGTCATTCAGGAACTGTAAATATAATGCACAGCCCTGGCTTGCTATTGAACCACATAGAGGTTGGACAGTGAGGACAGAACGCGGCACCTGTGTATGGTCGGACAGTAGGAGCCCTGCAGTGCCAGCAGAAGTCCCTAAATCCCCTGTCGAGGCGAACACGCTCACAACTGTGAGTCCTTCACATGACCCCCCCACTCCCGCCCCCTTTGTGTGGGTTTCACCTCTGTTTGATCACTTAGCTGGCAATATGTTAAAAGGCAGCGCTGGTTAGCGGTGCGGGGGTGCTTGCAGTGCAGTGCAGTGGCGTTCCACCCTTTCCTTCCTGGGTCTTGATTGATGGCCGACGCGCCGCTCGTCACGTGGATGAAATCTGGTAACAAGGCTTAATCCCAAGGAGGCAGGAGGGCAGTGTATGCGCTCTCTCCCAATGAATGACTCGCAGCCGTTGTCCTCGACGTTGCGGCAACGTTCTCCCAGCGCTGAGGCGCCGTGGCGCTGGCATCGGTTTGCCAGGGCTGACTGCACGGCACGTGAGAGAGAGGACGAATCACGTCTTGAATTCGTCTGTGCCAACCTTTCGCATACCTCCGATATAAAAAATCCAGCAGATTATCAAAAGGGGGCAACACCCCCAACCCCAACCCCAAGCCCAAACCCAAACCTCAACCCCAACCCCAACAGAATCAAACTCTTCTTAAAAATGTCAGCTTTTTTGCATTTTATAACACACTCATTCCTCATCAAATCCATGCGAATATGTTGCTTTGTGTCCATTTCAACTTTGAGAGAACCCCCCCCCTCCCTTAAATCTCCATAAAGGCAAGCCCCTTGCATTTGACATATAAGTGGTTTAAAAGCAATGGCATTGGCAGAGTCATTAATGAAGCATTGCTTGGGCCGCGTTTCTTTATCATGATCTATGAATCCCTGATTTTGACGCAATAGAAAACCAATCATTTGCAGCCCCACTGCAGGGCAAGGCATTAGTCATCATGTCTTTGACACTTGAGAAGAATTGGGTCATTCTTTTAAATTAAAAATGCTCATTTGTAAATATATACTTACAGACAAAAGACATACTCCTCTCTTATTTTGATGTATGAAAGAATAAAACGGCGCTGCTTCGTGATTTAGCGATATGGCGAAACGCGGGTGCCGTCTTGTCTTCCAAAGCTGTGAGCTTTAGTGGAGTGAGCGGCCATGATCGAGCACTTTGCCTCAAGGTCACTGTTTAAGATTCACATTCTTTTATTATTGTTATTATTATTTTATGGAGCTCTCGTGTGACATCCCCGACGTTAAAGGTCCACTAATGGGAGGTTTGGAGAAACCAAAGTGTCGATGTGGGGTTTTTCCCCTCCTCCCCCCACACAAAGTTTATTCATTCTGAATGGCCGTGTAGTATCTCTTCCAGCGCAGATCAGAAATGTAGAAACAATGGCTACTTTTAAAAATCAATAGAAGGAATTTATCTTTGATCGTGCTTTTATGTAGCACGTATGGAATTGACCGTTTTCTGTACCTGTAATGGCTATCGTATGTGTATGTAACTGACTGGAAAGTGCCCTGCTCTGCTTGCTGTTCTTCAATATGTTTTTAACTGTTCAGTGCCCTGGGACACCTGATGTGAAGAGCGCTATATAAAGCAAAAACTGAATTGAATTGTATATGAATAATATATTTATATTCGTATTACCTGGAGATGCCAGTTTTGGCATGGACACAGACTGTTACTCGTTACTTTAAGTCCCACTGAAGGTAGCTGTGAAGATGTTGGGTTTTCTTGGGCTATGTTATGTCAACTGCATTATGGATTGTAGCAGCACCATGCCGGAATATCAAATGAAGTGATTGTCTTGCGTCTCGATTTTCTTTTAGAAATCTATATGTATTGATCACACTTTGATTGCTTTTTAAACTTTGCGATGCATTTTGACATGCAGATGGATATCTTTATTTCTTGATGGGTGGGGGAGGTGGGGGACACCAAGCCTACAGCATTACTTGTGGTAGAGAGAAGTCAAATGGTCGTTTCTGAGGGATCACGGTCTCAGTGTTGAGTTGAGACAAGTAATATTCGATTTTTTGATCCTCTAGCAAATGGGTTGCAGAATGAAAGAAATGCTGCAGGGCCTTAGTAAAGTGCTAACTAGCACAGAAGCCGGCAAGCCTTGATACAAGAGCCTTTATGCAACAACCGGGAAAAGACCTTTAAGTATCATTGAGGCTCTTAGGCAAACTACACCGAACTCATTTTCCCATTCACACGCCTCAAAAGGGTCAAATTGGGTTATTCCCCAATAGACAATTACGATACATCCATAGTGCTTCACTAAATCGTAGTGAATTGCTCAAGAATCACCGTAAGTGTAAGTGTCAGCTCTGTCCCTAGGCGTAATTACCGCGAGGGGGAAGGGGGGTGTTGGTGGGGGCAGGAGAGCACATTTGGAAAAGTTATAGAACTTAAAAGTGTGTCGAAATGACGTGCGGAAATGAGAACAGAGTTCAACGGAGACTGTTGGCATGCTAATCTGCCTCTCTGCGGCTCCGCCACCTCCGTGAATCATCTCCGCAGAGCGGATCGGGCCCCCGTCCCTGACACTGAACCCCCAAAGTCTGGCGGCACTCTGACAGCCCTCTGTATGGACACGGGTTCCCGCTGAAGCAGAGCGGTGTGAGAAAGCCATCATTTCTAAGGGGGCTCTTGTGACCTCTCCATCAGAGAGCTTGGTGTAGGCCTCCGTGGTGATGTCATGATAAAGAGCCATGCCAGAAATTCATGACAAGGGAGCATGACGAGGGAGCGTGAGCGGGGAGATGCATTTTGGATGAGTTCAGTGTCCAACAGAAGAGCTCCGGTTGTTATTTAAGCAATATCTATTTAATGATTCATGTTTCAGTCTAATGTCAGTCTAATATTTGGTGGAACAATATGAGTGATATATGTTTTTGTGCACAGTGGAAAGTCTAGTAATATCAAAACTTTTGGCCACACTTCCACTGTAGGATGACCACATAGCAGAGCACGTGAGAACGCTTTTGTTTGTGTTTATCCCATATTGCTACACAAGATCAATAGGTGAACCCAAAAATCTCGAGTTCACAAAACAACAAATAAGAGTTGATAACCCCCGCTAACAATACAGCTCGCGTGTCAGCAGGGTGCGACACAAGCGAGTGCATAATCAAGACCGGCGGAGAAGGAAACGCCTATCAGCGGGGAAACACAGATACCGCGTGAGCCGAGCGCCGCGCGGAGCGCCGCCCTGATCAATTAGCGAGATTGTGACATTCAGGTGGCGCTCATGCACTTGTCCTGCCTGACACCATCACCAAGTATCGGGGAGATCTGTGCCTGCCAGGAATGCTAAAGCGGACCTGCTGAGCGCTGCGCCCAACGCTCAGAGGACGGCGTCGCCTTTCAATGCCTCCGCACGCCTCAATCCACTCTGACTATCGCTCCTGCCCCGCGAGGAGAGCGGGATAAAGAGGTGTGCACTTTTAAGGAGAGTGTTCTCTTCCCCCGCGCGCGCGCGTAAGTACTGATGCCGTTTGTCGCGGACGCACGCCCTTTGTTCTTGGTGAATTTTGAATGAGCGACCGTCCAATCGGAGGGGTCGTGGGGCAATTGCTGCTGGTCTCGGCAGCACCGTTCCCGCACACACACGCCCCATCCCTCTCATCCCCTCCACCCCACACACACACACACACACACACACACACACACACACACACACACACACACACACAAGCGCGCGCGTGATACATCTGTGATGTCTGATGCCAACCCTTTAAGAGCGTTTAAGTGCACAGGTCTTTAATAATGGATCTAAGAGTAGTGGGGAGATGTGAGTGATAAATGCCCCCCACGCACACTGAAAGGGCAAGGAGGGTTTCACATTGCGTACCTGGGAAAAGGTCTGCACTTCATCCACACTGCGCCGTAATGTAGGAGCTAAGAAGAAGAAGGAAAGGCATTCATTGAAGGCTGTAAAAAGTCTATTAAATAAAAATCCCATAACTCCTTGCTTCATCTGAGGACTGAAAAGCCAAAGCGTCTGACCTCTAGGAGATCGAGTGCCACGGGAACAACTGGGTGAATTAAAACAACTGCTGACTGAATTGTGGTTTTTCCTGGCTGTTGAGTTCTAGTCCCTTCTCTTTCCCTCTCTCGCTCTCTCCCCCTTTCTCTTCTCTCCCTCTTGCTCTTTCTCGCCACTGCACCTTGTTCTGAATTGACTGTATCTTTAAACTGCAGAATGCGGATAAAATGTTCAATTTGTCTGGCTAAGCAAATAATTACTTCAATTAATTAAGCAAGCTGTGGGTGACTGGAGGCACAAGCTCCATTAAAAAGCTGCAAAAAGGACACCTCCCCACTAGAGGGCATCTCACAGGTGACCTTCATATCCAAGCTGCATAATCATCTCTGATGGGAATAACTCCATGGACTGCAACGCTCCTCTCCTGATACACGAGCATGGGGGGAGGTACGGGAAATGCTATCCCAGAAGGCCCGGTTTTGTGTGAAACTCTGCCACCATTATCCGTTGAGCAACTGTGTGTCATTCGCATCAAAAGGCAAGGCATATTTCAAGAGCAAGACAGGCAGGCTCCAAGAGCAAGACAGGCAGGCTCCAAGAGCTGTTCCAGGTATGGCCACTGACTTTATCAGCAGAGAGGAGATTGTGATTTTCCATTTCTGGTGCTTCACGTCCGAAGCGCACCGCAAAACTTATTTTTTATTTTTTATCCAGCTCTGTTGTTCAGCTTGGATTAGGGTTGACTAATAACCCAGCTGAGATACTCACACCTTATTATCCAAACCTCCAACAGCCGGGGAATTAGAGCTGGAAACCACTGACCTGAAATCCCTCCAGTGACCTGGGGATATGAGCTACTGCACAACAGGCCTGGCAAACGGATTAGGACAGCGCTGGCCATCGCCTTATCGCCTGTGTGCAAAGACACCCTCTAGTGGCTCCTGGCAGAAGTTCAGCTTCCACGATAGCCCAGCTAGAGCAGAGGCTTTGGGTTTGTTAAAGTGAGGAAGTCGGTCTTTTGCTGCCAAGATTTCCTCAATGAATGCATACCCAGAGGGAAGGTAAAATTGGATGTGGAGGATATAATTGCTGTTTGTAGTTTAAAATGAGGTTTTTCTTGTCGGATTTTGAGGTGTTTAGAAAGCAATCAGTAGCTTCTGATCTGGTGTATACAGCGAAGACAGCTAACACTGCAGTTAATGATGCTCCTGGTTTGCTATTGTAGTCACTGGCATCATCAAAAATGCACAGGCCTATGATGGTGGATTAATTAAATGTTGAACATTTGCTGTCTGGATTTATTTCCACTCAAGAATTTCTAATATTTCCCAAAATGGGCAAATAAGATTATGGTAAACCGAATTTTGCATAGTAGCGTTAGTCAAATGAATGACTTTTTAGAAGGAGATTCAAAGGTGTAATGGGAAAAGAAAATAGGTTAATGTATGCACAGCAGCGCCAGAGAACTGGGAGCAGAGGACATCAAAACAACTGCAACCCTCTCACTAACCGTGGATTCCAGCAGTCCAAAGGTGCAACTGGGTTAAATCATCACACATTTCCAGCAAGCCTCACTTAGGTGCAATGTAATATTGCACCACAGCTGGCTCCTCTGTAATGTAACCAAATGTATGCGCGCGCATGAAATGCACCAGGGGCCTCGCGGGGGATGTTGCGAAGGTAATTTTGAGCTCTAACAGGTATGACAGAGAGGAGTGCAACGGGGGAAAAGGCCACAGGTAAGGCAGGGGCCCCCAGGGGTTGTGTTTGGGGCCCCGGTAATGCGAGAGAGCGATTTTGTAAACATTTAGGGTTTTTGTTTTGTTGCACGGGTCACCCACGCCCCAAGGGGCGGATAGTGATCAAGCAGATCACCAGCATGCTGGCGCTATCTCCTCACTCTGCACCCGCCCCCCCCCCCGATGCTAATTCCCAATCCACCGCCCCCCCCACGCCACCAAACGCGCCGTTTTTGGAATGATCACCAGAGGCCTCCTCCTCCTCCTCCTCCTCCCTCCTCCTGTGGATGGGACCAGTCGCACGGTCCAACCAAGGAAGGAATTAATCCTCTTCCTTTGTGGAGGGAGCTCCCCGAAGGTGATAGGGGTGGGCACCAATGGCTATCATATTTTCCGCGCTGAATCCATTAGCGCTAACATTTCCTCACCATAACGCCAGCCGCCTTGATAACATCCGCCATCTATTTTATTTTTTATTCTTATTTTCAATTTGTGGATGGTGAAAGGTCAGGATTAGTTATCGACAGGCTCGGAGCGGAGAAGCGGTTCCTCAGTGCTGCTCCCTCTAAAGCGATTTTCCCCAGGCTCAGCTGTAGTGTAGGGTCAGCCCACAGAGGACAGGGAGAGAACAACACAATGCTATTACATTTGTTTTCTTCATGTTCGGGTCTGCCGTCTCTCTGCGTACGAGTTCATTTATCAGCAAATGGCAGCGTATGAAAATGCGCTGAAAGTATGAAAAAAATACCTAGTGGATTCAAACAAATAAACGTGTTGCTTTTAATAAGAAGATTGAAGTGGCCAGTGTGAGTAATAGGTCCTGTTTTCTGGGGTTTTTAAACCAGCAGCAGGAAAGAAAAATAAACAAGTTAACAACTCACTGCTTGTCAAATGTGGTGCCCCCGTTATCGCTTGGCATATAGAGACCGCAGGTACCATCACCCCAAATAACCCGATCCACACAGCCTTCTGACCACACCCCTGCCCACATCCCCCCCCCCCCCCCCCTCTCTATGCCCATGATAAAGATGTAACAGGCTGTGGAGACACGCGTCATGTGACAGACCTTCACAAACAAGGGGAGAGCAGCCAGTGCGGCCTCCAGCAGAGTCCCGCAGAGCGGCCGTGACTGTCTGCGGTCTGGCTCGGAGCAGACGCCAGCCGTCCAAATGAAGAGGTTGTCTCGCGGGGAGCGGGGGCGGCAATGGGGAGCAAGCCCCTGTGATCCTTTATCTCTGCCCCCGCCCCCTCCTCCTCCTCCTCCTCCTCCTCCTCCTCCTCCTCCTCCTCCTCCCATCCTAATGTGTCAGAGGCCCACTCTGAAGGGATGGCCCCTGAAATGATTATAGAGCGGCTGGGGCCCTGCGCCCATCAGTCTTTATCTTCCCCTCCCATCGCCGGCTCCCGGGTGCCAAATTGTGTGCTGTTGGGGTGACGGTGACGGATGCCTGCGCCGGACCAGGCCGAAGCCCCCAAACTCATTTCATTTGTGGCCTAAACTGGGTGTTAATCCCAGACCTGCACCAGTTAAGGGTGTGAAAGGCTTGATGAATTAACTCTCTGTGGCTCCCGGCTGCCACGGTGACCAAGACCCCCCCATGGAGAGATTGAAAGAGAGAGAGAGAGAGAAAGAGAGAGGGAGAGAGAGAGAAAGAGAGAGAGCCCCGGATGCGCGGAACACCTCTCCTGGCAGATAGGCACGCGCTCAAACACCCTGCGGAGAGAGACAGAATTGACTTTTCAATTAACGTGATCAGACCCGGACTGTAATGTTAGCGTGATTAGATTAGGTCCAACGGGGAGAGTTTTATTTGATGTAATGTGAACGCCACTCCAAGGAGCCTCAGATGGACTGCTCGGAGGTTGCAGTACTGGAGCGGGGGAGGGGACTTAAGACCTCTGGCTCAGGATGCGGCTGTGCAATTCACAAGACCTCTTCTGTCTGAGCTGCCTTTAGAGTTCTGTAGCTGTGCAGTGTTTGTAGTGAAACGCTTCTCACTGACTCCTATAGACTGCTCCCTGTAGTGCATTGCACACACTAAAAAATTTTATACATTACAGTCTTCAAAATTATTATGCACCCCATGAATTCTGATAGAAATATATCAAACAAATGGATTACCGAGGATTATGGCAGTCATTATTTTCCTTATGAAGATATATCTATCGCCCGTGTAAGTGATTATAATGAAACTTATCATAACATAAATTAAAATGGCCGCATTTATTATTTTACCCAGACCCGGGGCTAACACTTCAATTCCCATATATGGTAATGGCACGGTGCATTATTCAGCGATTACCGACTTCCATTTCTCTTCCGTATAAAATGTCGAAAGATTTATTGCGCATCATATTTTGAGATAACATGGCGTCGCGTGATATTTACGGTTCCCATCACACACACACACACACTCTCTCTCTCTCTCTCCTTCTCTCCATCTCTCTTTCTCTCATTCTCTCCCTCACCCTTTCCCTTCTCCTCACATACACCCATCCTCACAACGCTGCCGAAAACAGGAGCAGCAGGATAAGCGTGCCGAGCCAGCGGTACCACGGCACAGAACCTGTGGATCGGACGTGCCCAGATGTGGCTGTCAGCGGTTTCCAGCGGGCCGGGTCTGCCTGTGAAAGGAGGACGCCGGTGCGGATGGCGCGGAGGGGTGGCTGGGCAGAAACGGGAGGCAGTATAATGCCAGATGTCGTCGCAGTAAATTCCCTCTCAAGAATGAGAAAGGCAAAGGAAGCCAAAAAGCCATTAAAGGCCTGATCATTCATTTTCTCTCCTGCTCTTAATCCATCTCTCGGGGAATAGTCAGGTCGTTCATAGTAGAAATGTACACCTTAGGCTACCAATCCATCCCCCCTCTGTCTCTTCGCATTATACTGAACAAAAGTGAGGAGGTGAGGAGAAGACTCTGTCTGTTTTTATATTGTGCTCTCAACGCCCCTCAGCCTCAGCGCCGCATCTGCGCGCGCATAAAAAGGACAGTTTGAGACGGATATGTTTTCATTTATATCACTCCCAGGGTTACGCTAATGTTGAGGAAGGAAAACAAAAACGTACACACCAGATATTGATTGCCAGCCTGTTGCCATTTTGCATTTTCCCCAAATTCCGAAGTGTTGCGCGACTACTCCACGCCTAGAGTATCCTCCCTCCGTGTCCTTAACAACAGGTCATCTGCCCACGTGCGTGATTTAGGGATGACCAGTCAAGGGGTTTGGTCACCCAAGATACAGTACGGTTATGTTTTTTAGAACGCTGGGTTAATGACTTGGATCAAATGACTCTCTTTAACTGAAAAAAAATAAATATATGGTAGGTGCCCGCCCCTCCGTGGCCACGTGTGTGCAGGGCCCGGCCGTTTGGAGGGGGAAGCGTGCCGGTGTTCATTCCGTGCCCCGCCAAGCGTAAAAAGGCAGGAAATAAAAAAGGTGCTTCAACCAAGGTCTAATTCCCCATCAAATGGGCATTCTCAAGGGTACCCACCCCATTTCAACATCGCATTAGTCCATAAAACTCTAACCTTCGGCACAAAACATTCCAAATTGAAAAATAAATGCACGACAAGTATACATCCCCCCCCTTTGTTAAACTTTGATGGCCACGCTGCATATCGGCTCTCGAAACGTTGAGCGGCTTTGCAGGAGACGCTTAGGGAAGGGCAGTTTAAAGACGGATCTTAAAGAAATTGAATGCAATTTGCAATGAAGATGCATTTCCATCATACTCAGAAACAATGACCTGGTATATATGCTACATGATTAAATTATACCCAAATTGCTTCAATGATGCTCTGTCACAAAACATATTAAATATCTACTAAATATTTATAGGACATTATAAGATATTGCAAATCAGCACCCTAATCAAAAAAAAGTGTGACTGTCACATCACAACTACCTGCCAGCCAAGTCAGGTTATGATTCAGTGTGGACGATGATTATGTGCTGTGGACTCTGAGGTTCAGACATCCCAAATCCAGCAAATGAGGCCCCATACAGCATGGATCGTGTGCGGGATAAAAGGATGCCAAGAGCTGGGTGTCTGGTACTTTCTTCTTCATCTAAATTTGGTTATCTAATTGGTGTAATTGCTTGATGAATTGCAGCCATTTGGGTGGAAAAAGAATCTCCAGGCTTCAGCAATTTTTCATGGGTATTGTAGAAGCAACCTCAGATCAAGCGCATCTTTTATACCAGCGACTGGAAAAGAAGCCGCAGATGTTAAATAGGTACAATTGGGTAGGTAATTAAATGTATAAACTTCTAGGATTAGACTAAAGGAGTTCTAGGGAAAGATTTAAAAAATAGGGAATTGGAATCCTTTCTTCCTCTCAAAGCTGAAACGTAGCGTGAAGATGCCATATCTTGTGAGAGTCCTATTGGCTGACTGCTCTGCATTATGAGTCCCACGCCCCAATGGTTTCCCGGCTCCAGGACCACGCTGCACCTTTGGGGCATCTGTGTGATCGTACTCTTACTGTTGGAAATCACATATCTAATGCTTATACAACTTATTTTCCCAAAACACGGCTCGATAGAAACAGCCTGCCTTCTCTCCACCTCTCGTAAAAGGAGGGGCAGTATAGGTGATCGTTCAAAGAGTTTCTCTACAAGTGGTATAGATTTTTCTCACTCGAAGGTCTCGTACATCGCGCATTCGTGTGTAGGCAGCACAGCGTGATCTTCGCAGATAAAAGTCGTTGGGTTTTTTTTTAAGTGCGGTTGGTGGGTGGGGAGCCTCTGAACTGACCACGCTTGGTATTTTGACATTTCAAATATGATTTTCTACTCCTTGTCTCGGTGCGCGGGTGAGAGAAGACCCGTTTCAACTGTAACCTCATGTTTGCATTCATGGACAGCTTTCCTGCTGTACTTGTTAAAAATGTACTGCATTTCAAATGAAGCATATTTGGAATCCATTTCTGGCATTGTAAATGATTCATCTGCACTGTCAGTGTTGTAACTCTCTGGGTGCCTGGCGTGATAGCTGCTCTGGCAAGGGACCTAAGGTGATTATTTTAGGTGCACCAAAGTTTACTACAACTAGACGAGCGAAATTATTCATTTTCTGCAAATCTGAATTTGAATTCATTAACGTGAAATAACAACTATTGAATGCTAATGTCACTGATGGAGCAAGCAGAGTTGATGTTTGTCGAAAAATGATTGTGCGTTGTGTTTTTATATGACCTATATTTCAAAGAGGCAGGCCTTTCTCCAGCTGTCCCCACCATCTCTGCCACAGTTGTTTACAGTCCTCCTGTCAATCTGTTTTGCTTAACTAGGGCTGCTCCTTATGCTGTCTATCCTAGCTCATATGTCATGTTATAAGTATGCCAGATGTGAATAACCATTGTCGTTTATTCAAAAAATATTTAAAAAATATTTTCTCTAATTGAATACAATTCTTTCAAAGAATAGTGCCTCCACCTCCACTGGACGTGAGTTCATAAAGGTGAACATGAGCTAACGTTTGCTAACATTTGCCAACATGCCTTTTAACTTTTCAAAACAATCCGTGGACTTACCAAGAGTAAAAATCACTGTCCTTCTCCTTCTCTATCATAATTAAACCAACATCATAGGCTAACAAAACGTAACGTTCAATTTTAAATCGTTCAACAGTAACTGCACAAGGGAACATAGTTCACTGTAATGCAAATGCACGTTTGGTGCACACCACCAGCACCGAACAACCAATAAGTACAACCGACCACCAGCTAATAACACTAACTTAAATAAGCAAATAGGCACAGCCAAAAGTATTCTTTCAATTTTTTGAGGCAAGGTACTTAATCTCGGGGAAAAGGGTCATTAAAGGTTTCTTTTCAATGAATGGAGAGGATACTGGATGGCACCCAAATCCCCTCAACAACAGCTATCTTAAATCATGGCTCAAAGAAAAGTCTGTCATGTGTTTCGACCAAGGTCTTTGTCACAGCACATGGCTACCCAATATGTTCTCCATTCATTGGAAAGAAACCCTTTGTGTATAGGAAGTTAAGCTGGTTTGTGTTTTCCCTCCTTTTTTTCCCCCACCACTCCATTATCTCCACGGATGGCCCGGCATGCTTCGTGCCCAGGGTACGTGAGAGGCACGCTGGAATGTGCCAGGCTGTCTCGGTCTTTAACGCCAACCTTCAGGTGGGCAAGGGTTGCCAAGAAGTTGTCAGGAACAGCTGACAAGAGGAGAGGCAGAGCGGAAAGTGCTTTTGTCCGACTAGGTGAAAAATCACAGGGTCGTTGAAATTGGCACTATCTATATTTCGTATCCTTGGATCCGTGCACATGCCCTAGTTTTGAGGGGTTTTTTCTCTCTCTCTCTCTTTTTCTTTTTTGCTTCCATTACTGTAATATCAAATAAAAACCAATCAGATAGAGAGACATGTCCTTATGGCTCGTGTGAAATCTTGTTAATTGTCCAGGAGGGCATGCCTCTGTGAGGAGCCACAGAGTTTACTGGCGTCTGCGTGAACGGTGACCCAGACTCCTCTCCTCTAAGTGACTGTGGATCAATGTTGGGAAAAGCCAAATCAAAGGTCACGATTCTCAGTGGCGTCTCTGGGATTAGTCGTTTCAATGACTCTTAATGGGGCTGTGCTCTCTCTTGGTCGGACGCTTCGATACGCCACGCGCTTCAGCCAACGCCGTTCAAAAACGCGGGACGTGGGAAGTGCCCTCGCGTCCTTCGGTTGCATTACGACGTTTATTAAAGGTCGTTTCCTACACTGTCTGGCAAGGGGCGTGAGAGTATAGGTGCATCGCATCGCCTCTCCAAATGTTGCACAGTTCCCGGTTAGAACAGTCGCTGTAGCTTTCTCCCATTCTTAATTTGCAACATAATACGCGTAAAATGAATTGTTCCTGTCCACAAGAGTGGAAACGTATTGGTCCGACCTACAGCCTGGGAATATGAGGGCCATTGGTGAAAAGCTTGGCAGACTTTGGGCTGCAGTCCTCCTTCCTGTCCTCCGCCAGTACGGACCATCCCCCCCGTTACGCCAGACAGACCCACGGGGAATGGACACCCCTCACTCCAGTACATTATAACATGCTTTTCAGGTTCAGTGCGCTAGCTGCCTCTCAGCATGTTTGCGATCTTAAACTATTCCATATGCAAACTACACGATAGATTTGGAAGCGGGGAAAAAGAGGCTACCCACAAAATTGATGAGAGGAGAATTCAAGCTGTGCATTAAAATTGGAGAACACAGTTTGACAGGCGACTGTGGAGCCTGTCTCTTGGATTAGGCCCGGAGAAGCTTTATTTATTTGCGTTAACTTGTTTAGAGAATATCTTTCTCCTGTCTGATGGCTTTGATCCTAACATCCACCAATTTAAAGCCTCTGTCAGTTTTCATAGACAAAACTTTCTCCTCCAATTTAATCTTCCTTCCTGTATTGTAGTACACACAAGCACAGCAACTGGGATTATGTATTGAGAAAATCGGGGCTGGGCAGTCTTCATTTAGAAATGATTCAAAAGTAATGTTGTAATGTAAACAGAATATTCACCCTTTCTAAAAAAAGAAAAAAAGAAGTACGTCTGGTGAACATGAAAACGTCTTGCATTGCAACTTTTACTGGTAACAAGCTCTCGTTCTGACAGGCAAACAGGCTCTTGCACGTGTCTTACCAAGTTGGATAAATCGCATGTTCCCGAGTGACCATGATCCCAAGGCCCTCTCATAGCAGCAATTGATGACTATCTATAGAAACCCAGATTAATATTACCATAAACTGTTTGTCTTGTCAGCAAAGTGTAAAAAAAAAAATGTATAGCCTAAAACCCAAAAAGTTTGGTCCTGTTTGTGGCACAGTGAACGTACACATCATACAAATGCAGCCCATTGGCATTATGGAGCTGTTTATTTGATTAGCATCTCTCAATGTTATTTATTAATCATGCAAACCTGGCAAGCTTAATATTACCGTGAGATACGATATTTTATTAGTAGTAATTGAGTTCAGTTAAGAAGAACAATCTTTAGGCTAAATCAATGGTTAACGATGAACGTATTCCATAAAGGAATTGATAAAGTTTAATAATCTACCAGTTTTTAGCTGAATACGTAACCGATTAGGTGTGTGAATAAGTCTTTGAGAGTCCTTTGCCTGGGAATAGTCGTGCATTCTGTTGCAGCAAGTCTAAGTACCCGCTATCACCTGTTTAGACCTGCATTTCATCATGCTGTGTGTGTGTGTGGGGGGGGTAGAGAGATATACTTTGACCATATAGCGGGATTACATCATTAAATTTACAGCTTCGTCTGTATATGAGGGAGCCCGCTGAGTGTCATTCCACTTCCTGCTCTTGTGGGGCAAACTCTTTAATTTATATCAGTTCACCTCAGCCAGGGGGCCAAATAATTATGTTTACCTTTTTATTTCCTGTGGATTAGAAGAGCTAATCCAATCTGTTCCATCACACGCAAAATGTTTTTGTCACCAGACAGGGATATATGGCCCTGTCTGTAAACAGCCAGCCCTTGCTCCTTCACACGAGGATATATAGCGGGGCCGAAAACAAGGATTTATAAGCTTGAGCCCTTTTTTCCCTCTGAAGGTTGGATACAGAATGGAAAAGAAAAATGGCTTGGATGGTTTAGTATTCCTCCGGGGTCTAATCCTACACATATGGATGGAGCTATTACTTACCATCATCAAAAAAAAAATGCTTGTTTGGTAATAATAATGGCTGGGGAGAAGAGCTCTGCACAGACAGGACAACCTGACGAATTCTGAGGCATCCACGGCCTGCCTAGCCAAGCATCTTTTTTCATATAACCCCTAACATTTGTGTGTGTGTGTGTGTGTGTGTGTGTGTGTGTAGGGGGAGCAGACAGCCAGATTAAGACAAGGATTAGCTGAGTAAATGGACAGTGATGGAGTTCTTTATAACTGGGGTGAGAGAGGACCACATAAAGGATAACTGACAACTTCCCCTCGTGGCCCGAGATGAATTTGTCAAATACGCTCGGTGTGCAAAAAGAGTCAGTCAGGGGGGGGGCCGGGGGACGGGAGTAAACTCTGTGTGCAGACACCGTGATGCTGTATTTATCAGCGGTCTGTGTGTCTGAAAATAACAGCGGTCCCGAAATACCTGCTTTTTTGTGTGTGTGTGCCCTTCGTTGTAAGATAACCTTTTTGCCAAGTAAAGGGTGTGAACACAGCAGTTTTTTTTCTTCTTCTCCTGACTGCTTTATCGGAAGAGTGACCTCAGATCACTTCAGGTTATGATCTGTTAGATCCACTTGATTCAACGGTGCGCCCACGATCAGACTCTTAATGTTGAAACACTGGCCGGAGGGGAGAAGCCCTAAGGCCATGGGCCTCCAGAGGTGTTTTTTTCCCCCGCCCCCTTATTTCCATTTTTAATATGATGGACACACTGGGAAAGGATAGACACCTTTTTCAGTATGAAATATCGATATCGCTACGCTTTGTGGAAAACTACAAAGGACGTATATTTTGGGCCATGCCTTGTACGCCACTATATTAGGTTCATATGGCGTGCTTTTCAAAAGTGACATGCTACAATGAGCACTTTGTCCATAACTTGTTCATTACGGGGGGAAAAAACCCAGACGCTAAGAAGCACGACGGCAGTGGCTTTTCATTATTTTCCCGCCATTATAGTGTGACACGGGAATATGACCAGTCCAATTCCCCGAGCAGTTACAAAGATGATTCCGGCGCTCACGTTTATGTAATGTATTCAAGAAGGGGAAAGATTGTGAAGGAGAGGCACATATCAGGGTTGATCACCAGCCCTCTCGGATAAATCACGGTGCCGCAGTGCCCTTACTGTTCTGTGTAACATTAATCAGTGTGTGTATTCTGAATGTAAAACCACCCTGGGACACTTTTGACACACATGAAAAATTCACTCCAAAATATTACGCCTCAAGTATTGTATTTTTGTTGTTGTTGCCTTTTTTTTCATCCATGGCAATTGTTTTGCTTTTCCCTTTGTGCAAATAATGGGTAATTTATTAATAGGGAGGTGGCTGTCAATGTCATATTCCCTTTTCCCACAACCTTGAGTCTGTGCACTGAGAGTCTCATTACCTTCTTAGGTGTGTTTAGAGTAGCGCTGTCGAGCCGGCCGCACCCCCCACTGTTAAATGACCCGGCGCGTGAGCACAGGAGTAAAGATTGTGTCAGTGTGCGTTATGGAAAAAGACCGCGCGCCGCTGCGGAGACAGACGAGGGTCAGCGACAAAAAAGAATAGTAATAAAATACAAAACGGATAGGACAAACACGTAAGAGAATATAAAGCTTTACAGATTTCTGTTGACAGAAAAATGAACAGTGCCACGTCCACTCGGGTAGAGACTTTGTACAAATTCCTTTTAAAGTCACAAGCAGTAAAGCAAGCGCCGAAAAAAAAAAATATATATATATATATATATATTAGAAAAATTGCTTCTCTGCACGGAGGACAGATTTGAAGATATTATCCTCAAAAGCCTGAAAATGCTTTGAGTGAGACTGGGAGAAGGGCTGTCTTTGGTAAATTATGAAAGCCTCATACTTGGTGACAGCCCATGGCTTTTCCTGATACTGCTAACACCAGCTGACTGGGGTGATCCATGGCTGCTTTGTGCGTACTTCTGATAGAAATGCTGAGGGCGAGATGTTCCAGATCCAAGCCCCCTCTCACTCACAGGGGAATTTGTTATGTGCCTTTTGCACTTGGGTCTAAATATCTAGGAAGGGGACTATGCTTGCTTGTCCTTGTGTCTTTACAATTTGACAAGCAAGTGGCCTTGGGGGACTTTAAACTCTGTTTGGAAATTGACAATTTGTAATCGGTCAGGGACAAGAATGGAAATTGTGCTCTCTTTTTTTTTTCTCTCCTCCAGTGCTATTCTAGGAGACCTTTCCAAAAATATCTTTATGAGGGGTGACATTGAGGGGCAGGGAGGGGGGATGTTTCTATCTATTTATGAATCATGAACAATGAATGCTGGTATATATATATATTTTTACAAAATGTGCAATATGTGCAAAATGTCCTTTGTTGCAAAAATAAAACAAAAATGGCACATTCGTCAGCGGTGGCGCGAAGGCAGGCGCCCGCGGAGTATCCGGACGGGCCCGACCTCGACGCGCGCTGACGTTCTCACAAGATGGCTCCCGCGCATTACCCGCCGCGAAAGCTCATTTTCTGTCTGTCTGCCCCTCACCTGCAACCACACTTGTTTCCATCACAACAAAGCGCCGCTTATGCAAAACGGCACGCTCGTGATCGAGCGCAATCAGCGCCGTCCGCCTTCCTCCGGAGGGGCCGTCTCCCCGACGCGAGCGCCGCGGTGACAACTGTGCGACTTCCACGCCGGGCCCTTGCCTGAATTAATCCTAATTTGCGGCCGAGGGCGCAGAGCTGAAAGTTACGTTGGAAAGGTAATCACCATTCACGCGTGCTTGCGTTTCGGGGTGGGGGAAGGGGAGGAACGGCCAGCCATCAGCCAATTTAAAACCTGAGTGACGGCGGGTCATTTGCGCGCGCGGGATCATTGCAGCTGCGGGAGGGCGCTGCTCAGCCTTGCATGGAGATATAGCGCGTTTGGAGGAGGACATTCCATTAGCGTCGGGGCCGACCGAGCGCAGCTTTCAGCTCCTTCTCTCGGAGCATTGATCCCACGGTGAGGCCTTCCCCTTCCTCTCAAAGGTGTCTTGTTTCACCGAGGCCTGCTCGGGTGCCCAGGGCTAACTGGGGAGAGGGGGGAAAGTGAGGCGCTGGTCCCTCTGCGTCCACGCCGACGCACACTCCAGCGCGCGGGTCTTTAACCGGACCGCGCGAGGGCCGGCCCCCACACCAGGGTGGTTGACTGAAAGCAATGGTGCCATCTGTCATCAGGAAACGCATGCGGGGCGTGGGCCGCACCGTTTGATTGCATTACGGGGTGGCGATGACTGATGGCCGCTCTCTGCTCCCCCCTTTTAAATTTCCCGTTCCCCCTTGCGTTTCTCTCCGGAAAAAAAAAATTTTTGCTCGCCTTTTAATACGTCCTAAGAGCTATAAATTACGATTACGCCATTTGCATGTGACCCGCGAACATGATTTTTCATTAGGGTAAGAGCAGCCCATACCACCGCGCCATGTGCAGGAGGGCGGCGAGATTTGGGAGGGGGGTAATTACGGCGCGCGTGCGGGAGAGAAGCGGGCGGAATTTGGTCTTGTGGTGCGAGTCCATTTGTTTTCGGTAATGTAAATTGATTCCGAGGGGCCTTCTGAGCCATTTGCATCGCATTGATTAAGAGCCTCTGCCGCGCTCCCGCGCCGCCCGCGCTCGACGTATTGATGGGCCGCATTGATCTCCCCGTGCATGTGCGAGCAGCTGTGCAATAATCACCGGGATTTAAGAATCCACCACCCGCCGCTGACAGCGCTCTTTATTCACGTCCAGAGCGTCGGGGAGGCTCGCGTGGGCGAGGAGGCGAACGCCTTTCCCAGAGCGCTTCATCCATTCAGAACCAATCAAGGGCCCTGAAGGATAGCCGCGCGCCCGCCCGCCCGCCGGTCGACCGCGGCGTGCCGACGGCGCCGGCCGGGGGCCCTCGCGGGCGGGGGCCGCGATAATGAAACGGCGCCGGTGAGTCAGGCCTCGGGAGCGGCGAATGCTGATTGCACAGAACTTTCAGAGTCACCGTCTCGGCTCTGCCATTACTCCTGAGCAGGTGTTTCAGAAAAGAGCCCCCCCCCCCTGCTTGATCATTGCTACTCTACGCTTCCCCCCCCCACCTTGCATTTTCATTGTTGTGCGGGCTTGGCGGTGCCACCACACTGCACTGGCAGTGGGCCGGTGGACAACAATGAGCGGAAGGCCTCTGCAGACCACCGGATCGGACGCGGTCTCCCGCCCCCGCCGCGCGTCGGATGAGACGAGGGGAAAGGAAGACCCTCGCCGCTCTTAAGTGTTTGACTTTAAAAGCGTTAATAAAGGCATTTGCATAATGCCGCGACGCTATTTATAACACTCGTAACCAGGGCCGTGAGCACCCTCTAATCCCTCAAACCCGCCGTGGTATAGCCCTTTAATGATATGCAATATGGTTCTACATTTCATCAGGAGTGGAGAACACAGATGAAATATTGATTGATGTGGAGGCTCTGACACGGGCCCTGACAGATCTGGCCCCAGCCCTCGGGGGGGGGGGGGGGGAGGGCTGGATGGATGATGATGATGAGGCGGAGAGAGAGAGAGAGGGAGAGGGAGAAGAGAGCGCCCCCCCATCCCCGGTCCTCCCCGCGCCCCTGACACGCCGGCCGCACAAACAAACAGCAGCGTCCGGCGGGCATGTACCGGCGGCCCGCTGATCTGGCCGACACCAGATCCGTCATCGCGGCACGGCCGTCCTTGACGGTCCGCCTGATCTCCTCTCTCCCGGGTGCGGCCCGCGATCGCCGGCTCCCCGCTCCGGACTCCAGATGAGCGACCGGCCCCCCGGCCCCCCGGCCCCCGCGCCCACCCGCCGGCAGCCCCCGCCGGTGTCACCTCCCCACGCCCACATCCATCTCCTGTCACCCGACGGGCTCCCGCCACTCGCTCCCGACGCCTCCCTTCATCATCCCTCACTCCGAGTGGAGCCAGATAGCGCCGCTCATCACCACCGCCAAGCAAGACCACTCTGCTCGACGCTGCGTCTCTGCATGCCAATGACCCTGCCGTCGCCTGCCTTCGCCTGCCTTCGCCAGCCTCAATCTGCCCGCAGCAGAGCTCTGTCTCCCTGGCGCAGCGCTCCCAGACAAATAAAGAGCACAGCGCCGGGGCCGCTTTCCCAAAAATGCTATTCTTTCAGTGTGATTATGAATAAACTTCGAGGGGGGAAGCATCTGCCCCTAATCTATTTCATACACAAAGCCAATGTGTGCGAGTCGATGTAATTTGCCTCCATTAGAATAAAGCTGACGAGGAGAAAGAGGTTTAGGTGTGACAAAATAAAAAAGCCCTTGTATAAACAAAAGGTCTGGAATAACAATGTGTGTGCATATTTCCAGCAATTATTGAGGTTCCAGGCTTTTTTTCTCCCCCCCCCTGCATCTCACAAGATGACAGTTCACTCTGAGTGTCCATTGTTCGGTTTAAATTGAACTGAAAACATACAGTGGATTCCAGAGTGAATTGCCTGCTGAAGGTATATCCGTAGTATCCGTGGCATGACTTGCAGCAAATCCCATTAAATCCATCTAAATTGTGTCGTTAGGCTCCTTTCACTAAAATTCAAATTGTGTGTACACGCGCGCGCAAAAACGCGGCCATAATGAAGCTTAAGTGTAGACGCTTGAGTGTAGAGTGTAGATGTAAGCAACTCCCAAACACACTGCCCACCCCCCACCCCCCGAACCACACATACACCAGACAGACATGCACACACACACACACGCCACAAGACATATGGGGCCATGGACTTTGATTTAGCTTTATATTCCTTCCCAAGTTAACACACTCCTAATGTTCCCGCTTCTACCCACCGCGAGATTTATGACAATAAAAGGCTCCCAAAACAGGAATGCAAAGCTATTTCTGAGCAGCCTTGAACTTCCTCCGGTCTGCTATTTATTACCTCGAATTGCTTGAAAAACAAAAAATACCGACACCAAAATACCTGAAGGGGGTTATTCCTCATGTTGCTCGACTGTAATGCCGCTTCGCTAAAGAACCAAGCACAGCGTGCATTCAATTTCACACCAAATGAAGACTGGCACTCTGATCCAATTACAGTCTGAAGCTTATTTTCTTTAATATGAATGCGTAAATTAATAATATCAGCAGGTAATTATTAAATTTGTGCGCGCCCCCCTCCATACACTTGTATTGCATCAGAAGTTATTGTTTGTTCAATAATCAAGACCACATTTGGTTTTGGTGCCAAAGGATAATGGTTATTATGCTAATCCAACAAAGCTATTTGCATGTTATGGAATTTAACAGTAAACCTGTGACCTTATTAACCTCCATAATCCTCCCACTGTATCCAGTCGATAAGAAGCTTACACACACACTTATTGACAGTTGCTTTGTTTCAACGCTGATCGTTCATTTCAAAACGAGCCGGCTTGGCTAAGCACACCTGAAGATCAGACACGACGAGGTGACTCGACGTTGCGGCAGGAGAAGAGAGAGAAAGCTAACCACTCGAATGCAGGCGGTGAGGGAAATGTTTACGTGGCTCTGCAGCAACTAAAAGTCACCGTTGCATCCGAGAGGGATTAAGTCATTAGATAAGAGCTCAGCCACAGAACTAAGGCCGACCATGTTAATTTGAATGAATTACTTGTCAGTGTAGATAATTCTCTTAATAGACTGAGTCCAGCCCTGAGTGACACTGTGGGTGAGAGACAACATGGCCAAATGGATGTATTACAATGCTTACAGTTAATTAGTCAATACGTGCTGCTGTTGCTACCATTTCCCTCTTTCGGTAATAAGCTGGGAGTGTCATTATTTATGTATGTTGATCTGTTGGCTGTACAATGTAGAATGGGGGAAATGTGGTGAGAAACCAACCAAGACTGTATGATAATGTGTAAATGGCTCATTGGAGAATTTGTGACATGTTTAAACCTTGTTTATGTTCTAGCTGTACGAACATAAGAAATGAAGAATATTTCACTACGGATTGATACTGATTGCAAACCCAAATACGATGGGTTTTTCCAGGCGTGTTTTCGGTGAAAATCTCACATAGGCGAACGCGTGTACATTATGTGTCGGACAGCCATAATAAGCAAAGTGTGTTTTTGCTTTCATTTCCGACTGTGTTTGTTGACATTTACAGTGGAAAGAAGTGAACCCCGCAGCATACTAATACAGTAAGCCGTTGGTCTCTGTTTCATATCTATTTATATTTTCAATTTTTTTTCTCTCTCTCTTTCTGCCTGGCTGCCTGGTATCATTGTGGTCTATTAAGTCTCCTGTTTCTATACGCCTTGAATGTGAAATGAGCCTCACTCCCCTCCTGTGATGTTTGCGAAGACAGACGGCGGTCTCCCTGCTCACAGGGGGTCTCTCCTTCCTGTATCCCCCCGCCCATATTCAGAATACCAATTACCACACACAGTCCCGCCTGCTTGAACAGCCACATCTGAATATTCTAATGATGTGCTTTAATCTTGCCGGGGAATCCATTGTCCGTGAATCCATTGTCACCGCCTGCCACAGCACGGCGGTGTGACGGGTCAAGCCCGACTTGAGCCTGATTTAAGCTCGATCCAGCATGCACAGTGCGGAGAGGGCGGCATGGACAAAATGGCGCAAGTGCCACCACACCACAGTGCGCGTCGGTCAAAATCGGAGTCTGCACTGTGCTGTGCACCACTCAAATGTGTGTAGCGCCACAAAGGCCGCGTTCAATACACAGACGATGATTGGTTCATTAATCAAGATTGGGGAGGTGTTTCCAGTAGTTTACTTCACTTCCTTCGTAAAGCACGCATACCGCCACCTATTGTCCTGGAGTGCAACGACGCACTCCGCTCCATGAATGCCGCGGATGTCGGATCGAGAGAACAATCCGGGTTTCGGTCTCCTCGCTCCGGCAGTGCCGCCCCCCGTAGAACTCGCGGCGAGACACAAAAGGGACGGGAGCGGGAGGAAAACTTTGGATAGTTCCTCTGTTCGCTTCGTCGTCGGCCGAGGATGAACACAAGAACGCTCCGGGCCCTGCCTCGCTGCCCCCGTCCGTCATCCCCAACTCAGAAATCAATGTACCAATTTCAAAAGCTGTCTAAAACACATTTTAACTTCAATGTCACGCTTCTTATGGCATTGATAAAAGTCGAGCCATGGCTCCAAAGGACGGGTAATGCCATAGAATGTACTTATTCCTACCACAATGTAGCACACATATCCGCTTAATGGGATGTGCAGAGACAGCCTGGAGCTGATAGAAAAGGGGGATATTGGTTAGCAAAGAAGAAGAAAAATTAAGAAAAATATTTTTTCCCCCACAGTGTTTCCACATTAATAAGAAATCCCCAAAATATTATGGAAAGTAGGTCAATGGGATTTAGAGAGTTGGGGGTTTATTTTCATGTAGATGGAGTGAGAGCAGCGAACAAGGGAGAGATGTGAGCTCTGTGAGGAGAGGAGACACACAACAGGCTTGTGTTTCTTTAGGCCCTTCTCTAGCCACTCTGGTGCTCTTACAGACAGAGAGAGAGAGAGAGAGTGTGAGTGTGAGAGATTGAGAGAGAGAGAGACACAGAGACAGACAGAGAGAGATGGAGAGAGTGTGAGAGATTGAGTGAGTAAGTGAAAGAGCGAGTGAGTAAGTGAGTGAGAGTGAGAGAGAGAGAAAGACACAAGAGTAGACTGGGATACACTGCATCTCTTTATCTAGATATTAAAGAAACAATTTAATTACACCCTTTCTCCCGGGAATATGCATATGAGGGTAATCAGTAAATAGAAAAGGTAATTATTTGCCAGAAGTCAGTGCCTCTGTACCTGTAAGCAGTACATCAAAAAATAAGCTTAGATTTTATAATTTATTATGGAGATAGTTAATTAGCAGCTAAATTATTCAGTTAATTTATATTAAGTAAATGAGTTCCCTTGCTGTTGAATATTTTATAGGACCTGTCAAAATATAGGTTTGGCCAAATGCGAAAAATGCATCTCCCCTGCTAATATGTGAGTCTGCTCATCTGTACAGATCTCCATCGCCAATGTGATTGAATGTTACAATTAAAAGTACTAATTCATTGTCAGAAGTAACTTATCTATGCACATGATGTATTTGCAGTTTAATTGGAAAGTATTTTATACATCACAGCCTAATCAGAATAAATTCTCCCACAATGAATTCAAGTGTAATATTCTTGGGGTTATTAAAACTGTACCAGTGAATTATTCACAGGTTAATTAATTTTTTAATATAACAACCGGAAGTCAGAACATAACATTCTAAAATGTTACAGAGGCCTACAGTTTCACCGCCTACTTTGGGTACAAAGTATTTTTTCCCCTCAGACTCCATGCCTCGTACTTGGCATAATGTTGGACTTTAAGAGGGCCTCTGGACTAAAATTACCTTTTTTAACAATCTTGATATAGAAGGAATTATAAGGAATTGTATTTCCTCAGTGATTACACTGCCAACATAAAATTTGAGGTAAAAAATAAATAAAAAAAGTGCAAAACATCATTCTCATACTTCATAAATATCTTAAAATGCACAGTGGTGGAAATAACCTTGGGGAATGGGATGCATGGTTTTGCTTACTGGGTTCGCGCCTACCATTTTGTGTCTGATATTTTCATAACACTTCCCTGAAATGGCCTCCTCAGGGGGAAGACTGGGGCTACTGAGTCTCTGCGGCGTTACGGAATGATTAACCATCGCTCTCAGGAGAGTGGACCGTTGGCATGAGAGGCTGGTTGGGGATGAAGGCTAGCACGTGGTGTAGAGGTCAGACCCCTGCACACTACGGTTGAGGGTCACAGGTTTGAGTCCGATGCAGTCGTTCACCTTGAGAGACGCATTACCCCGATTGCTTCAGGCAGGATCCTGCTCCACGGATGAGTTAAAGAATGCGCAAGGTGTAAAAACGGCGGCGCTGAGTGCCCTTATAGAAGGGCATACCGCTAATGAGCCGCTATCGGTCATGTGTGGGCTGCTGGATGTACCTTCCTCCCCTCTTGGAGCATAGATCATCGATTACGTTCCCTCCTCCCTCCTCCAGGGGGCGCTGTGGTCCTGAGGCCTCACTGCCGTAGGTGCTTTCCCCCACAGGATCAGAAGGTTGCTGGAACTACGGAGGAGGCCACCGTGAGTGTGCCCCCTCTGCTGGCCTCCACAGGTTTCCGAAGAAGTGAACAACTTCACACTTGGCCATGGTTCCAGTCTTCCTCTCAATTTTGTACTGAAATACAGCAAGGTTTTTATTTTATAATCAAGTATTTCTATGTCTAATCTACTGTTTGCCTGGAGCTGCAAATATATATATATATATTAACTAACTGTATTTACATTTTTCCCCTTGATTCCTGAAAAGTATATTTGCCGTCACGTGACAATTTCTTTGACCATTTAAACAATACCATATGTTGTCATTTGCCATTATTATTTTAGGTTAGATTATCAGCCACATACAGCTGATTTTATAATTGTGGGATTATAAAATAAAAACCAGGTTAAGCAGATTGTGGCTCGTGCTCTCGGCACTGCAACGTGTTTGGCGTATCGTCTGCCTCGAGCTTCTGGAGCTCCAACGCTCACATCCCTCCTAAAACAGAGACGATCCTTATCGTGCAACCCGACGCATGTGAAGTCCACGCTCTGCACCGTAGGTGGCCGGGGGGCATCGGGCAGGAGAGCGTTCTCGGCCTCGGCGTGAGCGGAGCGGACAGGACAGATGCCCGGCTCTCCGGCTCTGGCGCAGGCTGTAAGCACCGTGCGCAGGGGTGGGGTGATGTCGCGCGGGTCCGGGCGGCGGCGGTACAGTCCGCTGACTCGCTCATTTCATGCTAGAGCGGGAGCAGGAACGGGCGGTAACCTCCAGAAGGATCATTCGGGAGGGCCCGCCGTTAGCCATGCACCTCTAGTCTTTACAGCTCACATAATGATAATGGAAAGGCGTGGGGGGCCGTGCGGGGAGAGACTGAAAGTCAATCTGTGTTTCAGAGAGAGCGAAAAGGCTGAAAATTACCCTTGTGAAGGATGGGTAAATCATTTTTCATAGGGGACGACGCGGTGACGCAACACAACCCTTGGACTTGGATTGGGCCACAGCGAGAGAGGAGGAACGCTGGGGGGGTAGGAGGGCATTTCTGGTGTTTATTTGTTTTTTAAATAAAGAATTGTAACTTTAGTGTCCGTTATAAAAACCTGTATCGTAAAACCCGTTGCACAATTTGCAGTTATTCTCAAATACACCATATATGGCCATTGTCAACAAGGCACTGAATGGCACCCATATTCGTGATAAATATAGCATAAAACAGTTACTGCACATAGTATAACGGAATGAATTATTACAAACCTATTAATGATAACTGCAGTACAGTAATATAGTATTTAGCAATAACCTGGAAAATGTACCACATATCCTACATATAAATGTGACAACTGTACTTTGTAGTAAATCCTATAAAGAGACCAGTACCACAGTAAAGCGTATTCCTTTTATCGCATGCATCACTGCAGATTCCTCAGATGCATACAAGAGAGAGCACAATACCGACGTGAAAATACATTATGTGACTACCAATCTTCATGGAAAGTCCTGTTTTGGATTAATTTGTAATACCTCATTCAACCACACGAGGGCAGTACAAGTCAATAGAAAATAAAGGGATTGTCAGATTCATCTTCGTGCCCTCATGGTCTTCATCTCCTTGAAAGGGGGTATTTCACATTTGCACTCCCTCAGACTTTGTCATAAACGGATAATTATATATCATTAAAAGGCACATGAAAATGTGACTGAATGTTAATTAAACTAAAACAGGAAGGCAGAGAGTATTTTGACAGTTTTAAGCTATATTTTCCCCTTTTTCTCCCCAATTTGAAAGTGCCAATCATGCCTCTCTGCCATTATGCGCACCTGCACACCGGGAGCTCTGCTGCTGACGCGTGTGCACTCCTCCGATGCACTCACCTGCGACTATTTTACCCCCCACCATCCACACGGTATTACAAAAGGGAGCTAGCATGGACAGGAGGACAGGTGTGTCTACCACTGACGACAACGGGCAGCCTGTGGGCAGCTTGCCTGTCTTTGGGAGGAACTCATGCGGCGGTAACCCGATGAACCCCGGCTGACTTAAGCCCACCCAATCCCTGGTGCCAGGTGGCCAATTGTGTCCCGCACTGGAGAACCACATGAAGGGCCTCGCCGACATCGGGCACAGACAGAGGCGTGTCCACGGGAAGCACAGCAACAATGAGGAGAGCGATCATTCAGCCCAGTTGAGCTTATCGGTTTCCTGCCTCTTTACTTGTCGACTTTGACAGAGTCGCCCAGCTTATCAACGGACAGCGGTGGCCACAGCGTAGGGGGAGAGAGTTCAGGGAGGGCGGAAACTCAGTGACCTGCGCCTCCCCTCCCGGTTTATCACACCGGCTCATATCAACCTTACCTAAATGACCTCGTGGCAAGTTCAAGACAGAGCGGGGGACAGTTGACCGAAATAACCGGTTTGGCTTCAAATAAAGGCCATTGTACGGAGACGAGCTCCAGTGACAACGCCACGGCACCATGTTGCAGTGAGGTGCTGGAGTACTGCAGGCTCGTGCGTTTTCAGCCTATTCTTTACTGCCTCTGTTCTGTGCAGGGTGTGTTTACTCAGCTGCTCAGTCGCGCTGGGGCGGCTGGTGTTGGAACACGAAGCGACTGCGCTGACTCCATCGGTGCCTGTTCTGCCTCCGCTAATTAAAAGTTGCGGTTTTTATTTTTGGAGCAAATCATCGAGAGATTCATGGGAACATACGAATATAAGCTTCTTGTTTCTAACCTCTAGCTTACAAATCACATTAGCGGTTGTTCTTGCCAAATAGTAAACCACTGTGCAATAGCGTAAGCTACCCACGCCATCCCACCCCTCCCCTTTCTCAAATTGGACATCTAGCTCTAGACAGACTCGAGCCAACAGGAAGTTGTGGCAGACACAGGCAATGTCTGGGTGTTCCTGCAATAAAAAAAAAACGGAAATATGTATTTTTCTACATTCTAATAGACAGGACAAAATAAAAAAGGGCATACTGTTGAGGAAATGATGTTTTCAGCAGTAGAGATTAAACAGTGTACTGTAGAAGCTCGTGTGAGCCCCGGCTCATGGTGGGGTAGCTACACGTTAGCGTACACCTCGCCTGCCCCTCTGGAGTCAGGTTCCCCACGTTCCCCGCTTCCCTCGTGCCCAACCATCCATTCGGCTGCCGGAAAGGTGACATCACCTGCGGGCCTTTGATCCATTAAGACAGACAGAGAGCCCAGGCCAGGATGCCCGTGCCCCATGGGCGACCAGCTGCACTCAGAACAGATGAGAGCATCCCTCACACACATTCCGAAAGGAACGTTTCTGACATTTCGGTAACCTCCTCTGCCCTTCTGCACCTGGACATCTATAGAGGAGGGGTCAGCTAAACCACAGAGTGCACTTGGCGTACAGCTTTAAACCGGACGCTACATTCACACCTGTCGCACCGCCTGGACATCTGCCCTTCTCTCCGTTACTAAAATTAAAGGTCAACCTTTAAGCTTTAATTTAAAAAAAAATCACTGTTAATTTTGGAGATGATCTTGTTGGCTTAAGCGCCCTTTAAACTGACACTTTATCGAAGCGCTTTTGGGTTGAACATTCGTTGAACTCTTCGTTGTCTCTTCTCTCTGTTGCAGTGGAGCATAAATCCTCAACATAGTAGAGCGCAGGTGTAGGACGTAAATTCAGGCTGTTCTCCAAGGTAACACACATTCAAATAATTGATCCCTGGTGCCTTATATTTACTAAAAGAAAAATACAGCACTGGAAAATCTTTGCTTTTACAATAAGCTGGCATTTAGCCTGTAGGAAAAACAATTATTTACGGCTACTGGGTGTCACCTTTGTGCAGTAAAAAATAAATAAAAGTGCCAGCATCGTGAGGTGGTGCGCAAGTCATAACGCTGTCTAGGCTGGAAGGTTTACAGTCTGTCTAGACCGATTGTATTCAGATGAATAGACCTATTCCAACGTATCGCCTGAAATTGTGCATGTCCCTTCTTCGCGTGAAGGATAATTATCTCCTCAAGCTTGATTAAAATCCATTATTTTGGTTTGAAGCAATGACTTGATGAGAAAAACGCATTTTAATGTTTTCCCAATTATTTTGTAACTGGCACTCATGAGTATGGTTATCGATGAAAAGATTCCAGGGTGGGGTGTTAGCGGCAACTGTAACAACCAATAACAACTAAACTGGGGGACATTCAATAGCTAAGATGTATAACGCAGTCCTAGGGAATTTAAATTATATTTAATAGACTCAGACTTATGGTTCTGGCTAGCCTTAACAAAACACATTCCAGATAAAATAGCCTGATAGCTAGTTAGCTATGCTTGCCAGATTGGCATCATGGCAAAAACCTGACAAGTGTGCAAGGGTTGGTTTTGTTTAATTTAGCTAGCTTGTTAGCCAATTAGCAAGGAGATAAATGATTTACCATCATTGACAGATTATGTGTTACTTGTTATCTTAAGACACAGCCATTCTGTTGATGCACCGGTAAAGCCTAGCTCTATTTCACGGAATGAAACTAGCATTAGCACTAGTTTGCTACAGCATGTCTCGATGACACAGTAGTGACACTTAATTTACCTAACGGGGATGGAAAGGGAGCTACAAGGTAGATGCAGCTTGGAAACAAGCCACAATGTTTTTGTTTTGTTTTGTTTTGTAATTTGTACTAGTGCCTAGCTGAGGAAACTAACTCCAGCAGGACAAGAGGTCTAATGCCCATATGTGAGACGGAGAGGAAAAACTATTGAGGGCATACATTCACTGTAATTACATGGTGATTTTGCATTCTACGCATGACAAGGGCTCTGTGACAAGAAATGTGGTGTGCAGGCAGAATTGGAGCCTCGCAGCTCACGAGCCCTGGGGTCGGATCCACTCCGGGGCCATTCTCCGAGCATGTGCTGTCGTGTTAACATGGCAGTCCTTGCCTGTTGGTGTGTTTTTAAGTCCATGTTTTTCTATTCATTACTCGCCTAACGATAGACTCCACCCCCGCACCGCTGTGACTGGGATAAATGGGATTTTGTACAGGTATGAATGAACGGATTTGCTTTTAGTCAGGGGTACAATGAGCATCATTGTACATTTCCATTCAACATGAGAGCAATCGGATTTACAAACCCTCATGTGAGCAATGGGGGCTACCTGCTGGCTGGCTGAGGTTTGCCGGTGATATCGGGTTACACTCCGCCAGCCCTCATCTCCACCATTGACAGCGGCAGTCTGTGCTGGACGGATTGCAGCTGGCAGTGCGCTCTCTGTGGGGAGGACTCTGCTCTGGATGTGGGCTTTAAGACAGATTCACTTGGAACCGGGAACCACTTCTGGTTAACTTCAACATTGCACTGTTCATTGTTTAAATTAGAAAGAAAAAAGAAAAGAAAAAGGAAAAAAAAGCAAGGCAGGAAAATCATTTTCGTGTGATTGAATTATGGCGTTTTGCACATTACACAGAGCAGTTGAATAAGATGTTTTTTTCAATTGGTTGTATTTACAGGGTGAATGGAGGGCTTAAAAAAATAAACACTACCCTTTTTGATCGTTTTTTTTTTTTTAAGTAGACAGTTTTAAAACATCTGGCAGCGTTTCCACCACAGCAACCCAAAAAGGTTCATATCGGGTATCCTCCACATAAATGAAAGAAGTCCGTTCACGATTTGCCCTCTTTTCTAGGCCATACTCCTCCTCTCAGCTTTGCGTCGTGGACGGACAGGCATTTCTCAGTATGATTTTGGCGTAGTTTCTCCCGGAGTGGTATATGGTGCGCGTCAGCTCTGGATGCGCACGGTCCACGTGAAACAGGCCGAATCTAACGCTGAATCCGTCGGCCCACTCAAAATTATCCAGCAGGGACCAGGCAAAATAGCCCCTCACATCGACTCCGTCTTCATGGATGGCTGAAACAAAGACGACACGAAGGTCATAAATATCACCCTGACAGCTCAACTGTGTGTGTGTGTGTGAATCCTTTCAGCACCTGCCCTGCTCTGATCGCCCCAACTCTCTCAGCCCCACTCAGATCTGTATGCCTAGGCCCTGCAGTGCTGCTACCAGACTTTCATTAAGGGTCTGGGTATCAAGGCTTGCGTCATCCTTGATCCTTAGTACTTTCATCTGGAAACACGTTGAGGCTGTCTGCATTCTACTCCACATGAGCCACTCCATTACATTACAGTACATTACAGGCATTTGGCAGACGCTCTTATCCAGAGCGACGTACAACAAAGTACGTCACTGGAGTGGCACACACTCCAGTGTGTGCCAGTCAACATCAGCCACTAGGGGCACCCTTCCACGGTGGAGTACCTTTAGAGACCTCCAGGAGGGTGTCCCGGTAGAATCCACAGCGTTGGGAGTCTTCCAGGTCAACAGGTCCCATCTGAGCAAAGCCGTTCTCTGTGATATAGATGGAAGGATTGTGGCATGTGTCCTGCGTGAACACAGGAGTTGAGTTAACCATCTTCACCTGGTTCAATGCAATATAGAGGTAACTGACAAACTAAAGGAAACACTTGAGCAAATGAAGGGTTCTGCCTCAGTTACAGTATGGGGTGCATTTTCCTGGCATGGTTTGGGTCCACTTAGGGGGTCCCTTAAAGGCAACGGTAAATGGCAATAAATACAAAGCCATTCTGAGTGATCACCTTCATCCTATGGTGATGAGCATCAAAACAATGAAAGCCATATGCCATAGCCTCAGTCACCAGGTTGAACACTTAGGCGAGATTCTGGAGCGGCGTTTTCCACCACCATCAACAAAACACCAAATGATGGAATTCCTTTGTGGAAGAATGGTGTTGCATCCCTCCAGTACAGTTCCAGACACTTGTAGGATATGTGCCAGCGTTAGTCAAATCTAGCCCACAAATCCAAATTCAGTCCTGATTTTCCTTTCTCTCAGGTATTTAATTGAACAATTATGTGCAAATGATTGGCCAGAGTGTCTTCACACCTGACTCCCAGGTAAAGGGAGTGTGGAAAAACAGCAGTGCTCGGCCCAGGAGGACCATAATTTACCTGAGTAACCCTGATCTATGCCAATGCACATTGCAGCTTTTCTGGCAGCTAGTAGTGGCCCAATGCCCTATCAGGACACTTTATTTAGGTTCTCCCTTTATTTTGGCAGTTACCTCTATATGCATTATTGGGTCATCATGAACTCGACAAAGTTTAAATGAACTGGATACCATAGCACTGAGATACTTCAGTTCCTGACTGCATCTGTTGCCTTTGCTCTGCATGAGCTGGCTAGCCAGTACCACAGGAAATTGAGCATTTTCAGACTCTGACAAAATAATCCATCAATGTTTTATTTAATGTGGCAACTACGAAAGACTGCACATCTGTTTTGGAGTGCTTAAGAATATTCTTTCAAATCAATAACTGGTGGCTTAGTCAGGCATAAATCAGGCCTTTCACTTTTTCCCTTTACCTTAATATAGTTCAGCAGCTTGCGCAGCCCGTCAGGAACCACAGCCAACCAGGGGACCCCGGACACAGGCCATGACGGGTCCACCACTCCCTCGGCCTCCTGGTCACCCTTAAAGCTCAGTGCCCCGGAAGGACAGCTCACAGCCTTCACTCTGCGGGACGTGTAGTAGTTCAGAGCGAAGAAGTCGGCCGTGCCCAGAACTCTCGGCTCCCCTTCCGCGAATCCTGGCAGACGGTCGGCCGGGAAGCCCAGCTCGAGGCTCCTGGCCTCTATCCGGGACCTCATGGTGGCTGGATAGTCTCCAGTCATGAAGACGGGGCTGGCGAACCACCCGAACGTGAAGGCCATGTATCTCTCCGTGGCAGCCACTTCCTGGGGGCTGCCCGGATCCCGTGGCTCTGCCCAGTCGCTGTTGAGCGCCAGGGACACTAATCCCTTCTGCCGTGGCCTGAAGAGGGCATCGTAGCCGTGCCAGGCCCTGGCGTGCGCCCGCAGCATGTTGTGGCCCGCCAGATACGCCGAGACCCCCGGGTCCCTGAGCCCCGGGGCGAAGAGGCCGTCCTCATGGCCAAGCTTGGCGCACACGTAGGGCTCGTTCAGCGTGACCCACAGCTTCACCCTGTCCCCGAACGTCTCGAAGCAGAACGCGGCATAGCCGGCGAAGACGTCGGCGATCCCCGCCCACTTCCACCCGCCCTGGTCCTGCAGCACTTGCGGCAGGTCGAAATGATACAGGGTGACCATGGGTGTGACGTTGCTGGCTAGCAAATCATTTATCACTTTGTTGTAGTAACTCACACCTATTGGGGGAAATAGAAATTAAGACAGCTAATAGTAGCTCCACCCATTTTTTTGTGTCATATCTCATTCTCCCATCACTAGTAATTGCTAATTAACAATTAATTAATTGATATTGAGTTATATAGGAAAATATAGAAAATGTCAAAGGACTGGTGCATATGATATGGGAATCATAAATAGAACATACAGTATATATCAAACTTGCATGATTCTTTTCAGGGACCATTTCAATCCCAATTTCTGCTGAAAAACGACTTCATCAGCATCATGCAGAGCCAAGCAAACTCCTCTGATAACTACAGGATTCAGGAAAACAGATGCACCACTTCCTCAAGAATAACTCTGAACAAGCAATTCCACGACACCGCCTGACACCCTAATGTAGAGCAGCCATATTTAAACTTAAGGTGACAGTACAGTTATGGCAACTTCAAAAGGAATGTTTTACGTGAGGAACTGTTGACTTGTGACAAAACTGAGGATGATATTCTATTAGTGCCAGTTACAACCTCTGTAATCAGGGCTGTTGCCCTGCAATGACTTATTCAATTTTTAGTGGCCAAGTTTGCTCACTAAATTTCCCCTTCAGTCAAGTGTTCCTCCATGAGAAGGCAGGATCTTTGGGTTAAGGGACTACACTTTCCTTGAAATGCTTCCTTTTCAAAAGTGTGTTTCTAATCACGGCCAACAGCTGAGCAGCTACAATGACTGTTCAGCATAAAGTTCCGTTCTTCTTTCATGTCTTAACTCTTTACCAATTTGATAGGCAGAAGTAGTCAACTGTGTCTGATCTAATATTAGTTTTGTTTTTTTGTTTAAGCAAACAATTCTAGAACGTAAACGGTTTTTGGGGGAATTTTTTCAATGGTATTATTAATATGAGAACAATTCCAGGCTATATCAAATTAAATTAAGGATTCCAACTTCCAAAGAATCATACCTAATACATAATGTCCGCGCTGTTGGACCAGGAAGCAGTCTGGAACATATGAACTGCTATGATTGTGTGGCATGACTTATTCCAACCTGTTTAAATAGATTTCTTTTTTTTAATTAAATGTTTTTGGTTTTTTTGTTGGATATTAATTGGTGTGTCTTTTCTTACCCGTTACAACGCAGCAAATTACAACACTTGGCCCTATTGGTCCACGAAGCTGCTCTTCACCTCCACCGGAATCTTATGGTTGATATCACCACTGGCAACAGCAGCATTACAGAAGGCGGGTGTACCTTGTGTACTGGCTGGCAGTGTAGTGTAATGGTTAGGGAGCTGGGCTTGTAACTCAGAGGTTGCAGGTTCAACTCCCAGGTGGGGCACTGCCATTGTACCCTTGAGCAAGGTACTTAACCTGAATTGCTTCAGTAAAATATCCAGCTGTATAAATTGATTGTATGTAAAGAAATGTAAACTGTGTAAGTCGCTCTGGATAAGAGCGTCTGCTAAATGCCTCAAATGTAAGTGTAAAATGTACCTTTCTGGTTGATGTGCCTTGTTGTCCCATCAGGAAGCAGGCGGGACCAGGACAGTGACAGACGGTAGTGAGTCAGTCCTAACTGCTGTATGCAGCGCAGGTCCTCCTGCCATAGCTTGTAGCTGTTGCAAGCCACGTCTCCGTTTTGGTCCTGAAACACCACGCCTTTCCCATGGCAGAAAGTGTCCCAAATGCTTGGACTCTTACCATCTGCGTCCCACCCACCTAGAATGAGAAACATAATGTGTGGGCTCACAAATAAACACCAATGTAATGCATAGTGGTTATAAAGTTGCAAGTTGCTGTAAATGTGTTCCACTGTCATAATTCACCCCCAAATAAGTAGGCAGTGGGGCGTACTGGGAAAGTCAAGACTTTACTCTTTGTGTGAACGTCAAGGGTTATTTTTAATGAGAGAGAAGCTGCATAATTGTCGGTCGTCTTGAGACCATGAAAGCTGCAGACTGTTAACTTTAGACCCCTGCATTGTCTCCACAGCAACAGCCACATTAAACTTCCGCTTCCAACGGTGGTCAGATTGCATTTGGCGACTAGGGAGTAAAATGATGCACTTTTTATACTACAAATCAACAAAGAAATGCGTTCTTTAGAACCACATACCCTCAATCTGATATGCTGCGGTCGCTGCTCCCCAAGCAAAGTCTTTCGGAAATACGTTTTCTCTACCATCGACATTCATTGTCCTCGTTGAATAAGTTTTATCTAGCAAGCAAGCTGGCTATCATGACAGTAAAAAATAAACAGACATTGACTGTTTTTATTATTATAAGATATATCTCATTAATATATTATGAGATTCTGCAACATGGATGTTCACAGTAAACCTCTCGCTGATCGTTCTACGCAGCCGCTTTAAGTGAAAATGAGGCGCTTACGTGACGTAAATTACGTGTGTGCGTACAGTAGCCTACGTATGTTGATTGCGGTGTGATCATGTAAATTCGTCCGTTCGGCTTCCTTACTGTATTATATCTGGGTTAAGCTGTTTAAAATGATCAGCAATTACCGAAGAACAATAGTACTCTGTAAGGACTTTTTTCCCCGAGTAACAAAAGGAGAGTATCAATATACAAAAGGAAACAAGCAACTGTATTTTAAAAGTAACAGTAAAACGAATCTGGTCTGAACAGAAACATAAACGAATAAATAAATGTACTCACGTCATGTGTTAATATCCACACTGTTCTCGGTTGCACTCATTTTTGTGAATATGATGCTCTGATCACCCTGTGTTTTCTTTCTCAGAGGAAGGGACTTCATAGCAGTTGGAAGACAGACGCCTTCACAATAGGTTAACACTGCATTACTTTTTACATTAAAAGTGGATCGTAGAATATAGTTCATTCAGTAGTCCAGGTCATATGACAGAATGAAACCAATCTATTTTTTACACGTTGGTAATGGAAGTCATTGAATATATTTTTTTTAAATAAAGAAATAATGTGTCTCCCCACTGATAAAAATCATCCATAGGTCTTCAAAGAACCCAAAATTCAAAGGACCCTTTCTCTTTTTTATTCAATATGGTCATGGCATCAAATATTCCCTGGTTCATACGTATATCTGTGTGCTTGTCTTTCTGAAAGAAACTAGCCTCTGTATATTTACTGTCGGCCTTCTTTCAGCTATGGTCAAAGCTTTCGAAGAGCCTGAAAGCAAATTAAGGCTAATGGAAGAAAAAGCTGCACAGCCCCAGGACAGAACAGTCCCCTTTAACCCACATGACGGTACCACGGGCTTATACTGTAGTTTCTAATGGAGAAGCCGCTTAATTGTCCTGATCATAACAGAGATGAAAAAGAATGACGGGCCCCAGGCAACCTGAGACATTTTTTTTTATTCTTAGTCCTCTGGGATGGCTCTCGCATGGAGGAGAAACCAGACTAGCAGTAAACAAGGTACTGGTGCTTGTGGATATTGTCCAAAGGGCTTTTTTACAATAACAGTCAAAAATAGAGGAATCGGAAAGAGCTTAGGTGTTATGGGAGAAAATGTTGTTTCATCCTTACGAAGATGGATTTTGAGTATGCAGTGGAGAGCATAAAATATTTGAATATGGCCATTTGGAGTCAATGTTGTGCCTCCTGTGGGTAATGCCTTTGGAACATACAGCTGTGCAATGGCCCAACGATGTGCAGGAATGTCATTACTCTGCCTGAGACCATATTTATACAGCTTTCACTAATTGCTAAAGTACCAAAGAAACTCACGTAACACTGAATTTTGTCTGTCAGGTCTTCAGGGAATCATAAAAATCATGGAATCCTGTGTTATAAAAATGTTATTCAAGGTTCCTGCACACATTTTCTTATATTCTGGTCTTGAGTCAGTACAGTAACAAAAAAGTATTTTTTTAATAGTGGGAGTAGTGGAATGTACAGTCACTTTTTAAAGTCTTCTGTGGCTCTGCATATTTCTTCTACAGGTTGTGGAAGATCTGTCCATCAGCAGAAAAACATACTTTTTCCAGACAACGGTGACAGTTATACAGTATATTGACTTATATATAACATATAATTTACGTAAGCCCTTAAATGGCAAGGTAAACAGCAATAAATGCAAAGCCATCTAATCACTTTCATCAGGAGATGATCTAATCATCAGGATCACTTTCATGCTATGGTGAAGCATTTCTCCCCTGATGGGAGTGGTCTCTTCCAGGATCACGCCGCCCCATCCAGATGGCACGAGTGGTCACAGATGGCACAAGGGGTCTCAATCACCGGATCTCAACAATTGCAGCAGTGCCTAAGACAGCGTTTTCCACCACCATCAACAAAACACCAAATTATGGAATTTCTCATGGAAGAATGGTGTTGCATCCGAGTTCCAGACACTTGTACAATCTATGCCAAGGGGCATTGAAGCTGTTCTGGCGGCTCATGGTGGCCCAACGTCCCATTAAGACACGTTGTTGACATTTCCTTTATTTTGGCAGTTACCTGTATATACTTGTGTCTGGGGGACTGACACTGCAGAGGGAGATGTAAAGAGTTTTATTTCCTCTCCTTGTTTCCATGGTTGTTGGCATTGCAGAACATAACATCATTGTTCAAACAGTACATTTCGAGTTACCAATATGATGTCGTCATACTTATCATGTATATTATCACGAGCAGGGCACAAAGCCTTGCTGTGAGGCAGAGAGGATCAGCTTAGGAGGGCTTATCCTTTGTCAGGTCGAAACTTGGTGTAAGGACCCCAAGAGCCGGCCCGATATCGTCTCTCTCTTTCAAGTCTGCATAGTGCCCTGCCTTTGAAGATGAAACCATCAATGATTTATTTGACGGCCTGCAAACAGAATGGACTGTGTTCAACCACATCAGCACATCCTATCGAAATTCTCAGGTTACCTTAACATTCTGCAGCAGACAACATGCAGCCAAATGTTGTAGGAAGGGCAAGCAGGGTGACGTGGAACCATAAAGAACTCGTATGTATACATATATATGTATATAATTGAAGTGATATCTTCTATCAACATGCATCTCCTTTGTCGTTCTATTTTACCTGTCACTCTTCTTTTCTCAAGTGCTGCCTGGTACAGATGTCAGCAACGTTGGGCATAAACCTTGGTGTACACTTATTTACCCCCAAAAGTTGGAAAGTATCACATTTAGAAAGGTCATTAAGAGAGGCAATTGAAAACTTCAATGAACGGAATCTGAACTATTCAGGTACTCTGTGTGTGATTCGGACATAGAACATGGGCCTTGGATGTCTAATGATCTGTCACAGCACACAGGTTCAGGCACGGGATTGTTATCTTACTTGTATTTGCACTACACAAACAGGAGAACCAGTGGGTGTTTTCAGTCTACTTAAACCACTAAAAAAACATCTGTGTAGCGGATGAGGCACACAGAATAACAATGATTTGTGATGCCTCCTTTAAAGCTCTTCATGTACGTGTACAACATATGTAGTGTTTGCAAAGCTGTATAGTAAGTTTAACACATTGAACTAAGTGAGGATTCTATGAAATAGCTTGGATGTCTCCAGCACTGTACGTATTATGATTGTGGCGTCAACCATTTTAGAATTTGAATTTGTAGAGGGATAGCCCCTACACTGTTACTATAAAATTGTTAATTATTCACAAAACCTCAGGTGTTGTAATCAGTATGTCACTCGCCTTTCACAGGAACACTGTTTCAGGATGGAACATTTCCAAAAGGCAATAAAACCCACGCCTAAATCCTTAACACAATGCTAAACCACTAAGCTGTATATAAGCACTGTTACCAATCAGTTGAGGAATGGTAACGTTAGCATGAATATCGGCACTGCCGGGAGGTCTGGTTGACCAATCAGCATTCAGGAATGGAACTATCTGTTTTATGTTTCTCCTAACCGTCTGTACAACAGCCATTCGTTTCATTTCCGGGTCAAAGGTCATTTCAGAGCGTTCCACTGATTACTTGCACTCTTGGCGCAGGCCCAGTGTTGTGTTGTCTGTTGGGGATTGGTAAGATGACAAGGGTGCAGTTGTGGAGCACCAATCGATGGATCACATATTCAGCCGGTCAATTAATCGATCTTTATTGTAACTACTGATAAAACTTCTCAATGTACTAAGGGGAAAGGTGACTAAAGGACCACCTCCCAATCCACTGCTTGGAATTCCCCAGTGACCAAACAAGTCACCAGATTTCAGAATGAACCCTAACAGACACCAGGGTCTATGTTGAACCACCCACCTTCATAATACCCATGAGTTATCTGTAGCAAAACCAATCAATGCCCACCCACAGTGTATCCTAATTTCATGTCAGCAAACACCTTGCTTTCAGAAGAAGTGAATGCTGCCTCTGAACTTGGAGCCCATAATGCAATGCCAGATTTAAGCATAATTTATTTGTGGACTTGTTGATTTTTTTATTTTTATTTATTTATTTTTTTGTTAAGGTTAAAATAACAAAAATGTATTCATGATGTACTGGGCATTACAGTCGTGGTTATTGTTGATTATTTGTCCTGAAAACTGGGAAGTTTTCTTTGAAACAAATATGGATGATGTTGACTTATATTCCATATGCCAGCAGAATTTTCCCACCCCTTGTTGATGGCTGTCCAAATATTTTAATCATCTGCGAATACCGAGTTGGGTTCTGTTCGTTGGGTTCTGTACGGGGGGGCGTAACAGTTTTAACAATATTTTAGGAAGTTGAGACTAGTACGTGAGTTGGAAACAAAAGCTGTGAATGAATGGATCAATGGTGTATAGCTGTTCGTACGAAATAGTTTGAAAACCTTCAGTGTAGCCTACAGCAAATATTCAATTAAAAATATCCCCGTTGACTGTAAAACGATTACAGTAGCGTGCAAAACGAAATGTGAAACTTTCATGGGGAGGCTGTACTCAAAAAAGACAGACCTGTGATGACGTCAGGGGGTGGAATTTCAACATGGAGCCCGGGGCAGGTCTCAGAGTGTGGAGTTCCCAATGGATAGCTTGGGAATAACTGCTGGGACTGAATCGAGGAGTCGCTAAACCGGGAGGAAGTACAAAACCTTAACGCTGATTGTTGTTGCGAACTTTTACGGAATTAACTATATGTATCACCTAATGAATTTGAACCACAATAACAAACTTCAAATTATATATATTTTTTAAAGTGAGAAAGAAGTTGATGTTTGCCAGGAATTGTTATTGTTTGACATCGCCTAAGGTTTCGCTCGCTAGCTAGTTTGGTTTAAAAAAAAAAAAAAACTTAAGTTGAAGTTGTCGAAGTAAAGTTTTGCACGAGCTTGTTGAAACTGGAATTTTCTTTTCCGCATAGCTAGCTGGATACTGGACCACAACGCGTGCATTGTGTTTGTTCAATGGATAAGCTCAGCAATCAGAAAGTTTTCTGTCGACTGAGACGTGATCAGATTTCCTGAAGTTACAGTCTTAGCTTGGGATGACTGCAGCTGTCTCTTTCTGAAAAAGAAAGCAAGATCCCCACTTCGCTTCAGTCAGTTGGCAACAAAGAGAATCTAACTGGAGTTAAAATTACATGTTGTTTTTTTGTGTTACCTAGCCGACACATTTAATATTTTTCCTACACTCGACACACATGGAGTACAACAACGAGAGATGCATTGGTAGCTAAATCTAACCGTTTGGCAAACAAAGAGGATGTCGAGGCGATCTGTCGGTTTGATTGACGCCGAACACATACAGCGAAATCCGTGCAAAAATGGGAGAGAAAAGCTACCGAGCGGAGGACGAGGTGGTTGCAATATGACTGAAACCAGCACTTCGTTTTTCTGAGACATTTGGATTTTTAAAATTTGAACAGGATTGTCATAGACCGCCAGGCCGTTTTAAATTATACCACTTGAAACCTTTTTTTTTTTTTTTTTTCGTGCACCTATCATTTCGCGGATTTACATTTTTACCCCTCTTGCACGCGCGATTTTATTTCTAATTTGATTAGAGATGAGGATCCACACGGCAGATGTTTTGCGAGTCATTGCATTTTTGTTTTTGACGAGCCATGGTTCGACAATATCACCTGATTGTAAAACATCTGAAGAACGTCCAAAAAACACAGGGAAAGGCTCAGCTCCTGCAACTACGTCGGAGCGAGTGGTGTGCACCAATATGGACCTCGATCAGGTGCTGCCTTCAGATTCGTTTCCCAACAGGACAGTGACCCTGTAAGTACACAATCAATGCAATGTTACGTTGCCGTTCTCAAATTGTGACATACGTTACCTTTCCAGGCACGTCTGGAGATAAAATATCTTATTATCAATATACAGTGCGTGGTTTGTTACACCAACACAGAATAATTCCTTCCCCTGCTTAGGCTAAATATGAACAGTTCTCTAGATTGCCCCTCGAGCTTCTGTTTGGCTGTTTGCATTTGCTGAAGACCGCTGGGTTTGGTCAAATATGAATGTCTTGAATATTATTATGTATTTATTTGATCCATAATCGGTCAGTTTGGCCGTTCACATCCCTGGACAAAGGGAGAGTTCCCATTTCGCAGGCACTCTGTTTTGAACCCATCATATAGGCTGTCAATTGATGTCGAATATTTAGGCTGATGTCCGTAACGAAATGAAATGCACTTGTGTTACACACATGTATTAAATGAAACAGACTTAGTAAAGTGGATGTATTGCCGAGTTGCTCTTCATCATTATAATGTATCTTCCCATAGATACAGAAATATAGCTATGTACTAATGGTTATTGTCCTAATGGGATATAGCTAAGCCTCCACTATGTATGTAGTCAACAAGTTGAGTTCTTGTTTTAGCTGCCGTCACATAGCTCCTCTTCAAATGTAGTTTGTACAGTGAGTTACACTTCACATAATAAGACTGGAACAAAAATGGGTAATCTTACCAGATACCTTCTGTCAAATGGGCAATGGCCACCTTCTACATCACACACAATTTGCTGACATCACTTCCTTTATTTGAAATTTAAATTCCTCCAAAGGATAATGATTGCCAGATTTCTGCATGAAAAAGGCTCTTCCATATGGTGAGAATTCTGATACAAAACGACACAACAAAAATCTGCTTTTTTTAAAAATAATTTTTTAAAAACCAATCCATTTTCATGTAGAGTATTACCTATGATAGGGAACAACAGATTGTTTCCCCAACTTTGTGGCTCTTATTGTGAAACCCATTTACTAATATGTGGTTACTATAGTAATGATTTTCTTTCCCATACAACCGCCACAGTACAGATGAGATGCGTCCTGTTTGTGTAATGCTACCACAATTTGCAAACCAGTTGACCACAATTGGATATACTGCATATTTATTTACTATATTGGTGTGCTTGTGCACACAAGATTTATCTAAGTCAGAGCAGCGGTCTGCTTGCCTAATTAAACGTGCTTGTTTAAAACGGAAATTGGAGCTTGGTAACCAAAATGCAACAAACATTCTCTTCCCTGGGTAAGAATGAGAAAGAGTCACAAGTATACAGCTTAAGAGAGGCTTTCAGGGTGCCATTTTACATTTACTGACCGTAAAGCTTGTACAATGTTCTAGGCTTGTGGTAGATGTTCCTTGGACCTTGTGCTACTTGGTCAAGTAAGTGTGAAGGAAGTTTAGCTCTCAAGACGAACAAAAGAGACAAAAAGATAAAAGTGACAAATAGCCCTGCATGTGGGTGTTGGCGGCAATTTAGTGTTTAAGTGTCTTGTAACGGAATGCCTCATTTGAATACCCTGTTTTGTTAGGTTTAAGGGCACTGGGTTCTTTTCCCTGGGTGAAGAGGCATGTTATGATGCACTAAGTTCTGCACTAAGACAGTTCTGTCTCTGTGTGGCAGACATAAATAGTCTCTTTTCTTGGGCAGATAAACCAAAAAAATGGCACATTCTCCTCAAACGGCCCAATCTAATATCCTCTGCACTGGGTGCCTATTATCCTTGTCCCGGCTGAAATGGAAAGGGTCACATGCAACCAAAAAGCCAATGGGCTTACCAAAGTGCAGGCCCATCTGAAGAATGTCTAAAAGTTGCATTGCGCTGATTTAGGAGTCGTTTCTGTGCGCCTTTCATCCCTCAGTAATTTAAGTAATAATTCCATCCCCTGAATTCCTTTAGTAGTAAGAAGAGGGACGGTATCAGTTTAGTCTACTCGTTTTTGAAGGCGTTTGATAAATAACACTTAATCCCTGTGTTCTTGTCCTGTCCGATTTTTGAGGGAGGATTCTTGCATTTGACAGTGATCGATGGTGCTTAGATGGTGCAGAGATGTTGGTGGAAATGGTGCCTTCCTCTGCAGTCAAAACATTGGGCCACCCTCATTCCTTTATGCGAAGGTTGCCTCTCTCACACACTAGCCGAAGTAAAGAAAAGGCTTTTGCAGTCAAGTGTCCCATATGCTCTGTCAGTCTTGGCATATCCACTGTCTGCAGAACACTATTTAGTTTGTTTGGAAATGATTTTGAAATTTGACCTCCTCATCGTGAGCAATTTCGGAATAACTGGGAGAAGGGGGGATTGAGATGGTTGGGGGGTTTTGAGAAATGGCCTCGCTAATTCCGTCCAGACATGCGAGCGTAACGCAACACTCCTATGAGAACCAGGACTGGGGTGTTTATTAACGGCCTGTAAAATCAGCAGCCCTCCCGTTTCGCGCTGGTTCCTGAGGTTTTAACGACCCCGGCCCAACGTCCCAGGGAGGAGCCGACAGCGGCCAGGGCTGTTCGCCGGCTGCAGAGCTGGGCAAAACTGATCCCCGGGCTGGCTGGCTCCCCGCTGCTCCAGTCAACCTCCCCTGACCCCGAAAATCAATCACTTCCCCTTCCCGGACACTGTAAATCACCCTTTCAGTAGACTACGGTGCTGCTCTTTGCCCGGCCTCGCTGTGCGGCGAGAGGGAGCCCACATGCCTACAGGGAAATGGCAGGCGAGCAACGGAGGATGGACATCTCCCGTGTAGGGTCTGATTACGTTTGCTTTGATGGATTGAAACGTTTATGAAAGTTAAATGAATGTCGATATTTAGAAGTCTGTATGGGAGAACACCCCCCCCCCCATGTAAGTTAGTGTGATATTATCAGCTTGAAATCACATTTCTAATCAAAGCAAAGGTTGTCTTGTGTATATGATTACAATTCCATTTTTATTTTATCGATTTTTTTACCCAAATGAGACAGCGGGAAAATAGTCACTTTATTTGAATCAGTTGGATTTAAATAGGGAATTACAGAGTGAGAAATGTGGGACCGCGGATATCTAAAGCTGTACCTCACCTTGCCAATATGGATAAATGCACTAATGCACTTTTTTACCCTTGGTTTCACTTTTGGGCCCTCGCTACTGGCTGCTCAGGGCAAAAGGTGACCGAAATGTTTATGCTGCTTTTTGTGTGGGAGAAGTGATGGGGCCCAGGAAGAGTGGTCCATTCTCCCCAAATTTCTCATCCATCGCACATTCCCAACCCCCTCTTCACACCCATACTCTGGGCCCAGGTCACGGCCTGCCTCTTTCCAGGCGGGGTAAAACAATTAGCCCGTGTGAAAGAGCCTACTGAGGTCAGGGCTGTATTGACACTGACTTCATTCCTGTTTCCGTCAGCACGTAGCCACCTTTCATGTGTCGGGGGGGGGATTGTGCAGCCTGCCTTGTTTGAGCGTCGGTGTGAAGCTGTCGAACCGGTGAATGTGGAGCCCCAGGTGGACCTGGAGCCTGTGTCTGTGGGGCTGTACTCAGCCGCAGGCTCTCCTCAAAACATTGCGTTCCTCACTTCCAACTGAGCCACAGATGTAAATAAACCAATACATTTTTTTTAATATATTCATTTTATTACAGTTCCCAGTGCTGTTATTCAGATCGCGTTGAGTACATTGTTCTTACATTGAGTAGCAGTCCACTGTAGATCTGAATATTACAGGCTCGGGTAGGCAGACCTATAATGGATAACTTACTTGCTGTACAATGCTTACGGAACACTCTCCTATAGGCTAAAATATGAATGAAATGACCCGCGCTTTGCGCTGCGCTTTTTACACAGAACGGCCCTCTTACTGATTCATGTGTATTTGTTTTGAATGGTTCCTTTCGTTGCGATTGAATGACTCGGGTGTCCCAAAGTTGCCAGCACAACTATTCAGTATGCATTTTCACCACGTGACTCCAGCTCGTAAATCCACCGGCCGAAACTTTGGCCCATCCCAACCGTGGGCTCCGGCCAGGGGTACGACTTCTTCCTCAGAGGAGTGTTGACTGCAAATGGGATCCCTTCCCAGCAGCACCTGGCCAGCCCTTCCTGGTAGAGCACACCTGGCACCCACCGACGGGAGAGCAAGATTGATGTCAGGAAGAGGTAGAGATTTCCTCCTGGCTCTGGACAGAGAATTTAACTTGATTATACAGTCGAGCGCTGTAAACTGTCACGGTTCGCAACAACAACATGGGAGCAGTTAGCTGGCCAACATGCTATAGCCTGGTACAGAACCAGGCTTTCTCCTTTTGGATAACTACTGAATTGTGCTGCCGTAGGCTAAACAGTATATTGTTGCAAACAAGTAAATGTAAAAAAAGGAATTGATACATGCGTACATGCATGTTGGATTGTGCAGAAATATTTAGCCGCGAATGTGCGTTCGTTTTGATCTATTTAGCTGCTGCCTCTACAGGAGAAGCTTATCTGTACACACTTTGAGGCTTTGAAGTGTTTGCGTATCTTGTGCCCAGGAGGGTTATGTCATGCATGTCTGTTGGATTGAAAGTTTTGCCCTGCCTGCCATACAGGCTAAGGTTTCCTGTATGGAACATAAAAAATAAAAAATAAATGTTTTTTTAAAAGGTACGTTTTCCTTTGCTGTTGTGCAGTTTTTTTTTTAAACCCAAGAAAACCTAGAGGTTGCGTAACGAGGGATGAAAAAAGAGCGCCTCAATGAATGGGGTCCTTTCAGTGCTCCTATAGATTGAAGATTTTGCCGTTCATAAGTGGGTTAGGCCGGCTGCAGCCCTCCGTGTGTTGGGATTATTCATTTGTTGCCGGATAGCCTACAGTGGCGTTGTTTGTTCTTTTGTGTGCGGCTTAAATAATACATCTGATATGTGAGGCTTGAACATTTGTGCTCGGCCTGTATAGGGGGTTACTTTACTTCAGTTTGAAGAGAACTTTACCTTTCAGCGAAGGGGCTTGCCTAACTGGTATCGAAATGGGATACGCAGAGGCCTATGATTTGAGTAGAATGGTTAGGCATTGTTTATTCCCTATTGGAAACAGTACTCTATTCAAAGTCTCCCGTAACAACGCCGTTGCCCCTATGCAAAGCAAGGCGTTTTGTTAGAATGCTGCAGAAGTCTTCGGTCCGTTGATTTCTTTCTAGAGGCACTAGAGTCAGTGCGTTTCGACTTAAAGAGTTGCTTTATGAGGAATTGTGAATAAATATTCTTACGAACTGCCCTCTGTGGAACTGACCCCTGTGTCGCGGCTTTGGCGTGTATTTATCAGGCCAGGCAGGATTGCTTGCCTAACCTTTGTGGGGCCACGTTGGGGCCAGATTAGCATGCATTAAAAGGCATGTGTGTGAGCGCATGCGAACAAAATGTCCTTTCACAGAATATTGGATTGGATGTCCCATGCATGTAGTAACATCTTGATTATGGGATCTTGGCACACACCACAGACCGCAAGCCCTCGGTCCTGGTGACAGTCTGTAGACGTAGTCTAAACTAAACTCGTTGTGCATTAGTCACGTCCAGTGGGGGCACTTAGATCGTAAGACATTTTGTCCACCAAGAGCAGTATACATTTTTGCCTTCACTACTAGTGTTGAACACATTTTTATAACGGGGTGAATTTGATAGTTTCACACACATTCGCCCATTCATACAGCGCTGTCTACATGTCTAATACGGTTGATTTTGTTAAAACGTATGTTTTTATTATATTTGTTTATTGTAACGTATTGATTTATTGATTTATTTTGAGCCTACGTTTAGGGTGAGTGTGCAGAGCCGTGGAACCCGATAGAGCTAAAGACGGACACTACTGAACTTCACGACCGTGTCAGTGAAGAGCCGGTCATGCTCTGCAGCCTTACAGTACTCACGCCCAGGAGGAAGACGGTGGTATGCCTGTACACTTCAGTGGGCTGTCAAACCATGAGAGGAAGAGTCTTGTTAGCAGTGGCGTCCAATTGTGATTAGACTTTGGCTGACTACGGGACTGGAGTTCTCATTAGTTTCTGGGCTGAAAGTAAGATGCATTGGAGGCTGGAGGGTAATGGTTGAGTTGTAATTTTCCAGTCATGGGCCCAACGTGTGAGTCACGCAATCAGTGTTATCCGGTGTGCAATCACGGTACGGTGTAATCAAAGTGGTATTGGACCAAAAAGTAAAGTTGTAGTTCAGATCCTCTGACGCCTCTATTGTGGATCGTCCAGTGACCTGGACGGTTTAAATGTAGCCGAGAGCATTTTAAGTGTATCGGATCGATAATCGCTGGTAGCGGGAAAAGAGCTGCAACTGTTAGGGAATGAGTCATTTGAGTTGGTTGAGTTGCTAATGCCAGATGTGGGCTTGCATATTAAGCCGTCATCGCTCCGGAGCTCTGCTGGCCACAGAGCAGTCAGGCAAACAGGACGGGGGGAGGCGTAGTCTCTGTTTAATTGACTGATTGGATGGACTGTGAGGAACGATGACTGTGGGGTTGAAGGATGTGCCGCTTCTCGGGCCGGTCCCGCGGGGACACTGCCCCCTCTGCTCTCGTGCAGGTCCAGACGGATTCCTTCCAGACACACCGTCCCGGGGTTTTATGGCGCAGCTCGTCGGGGCAGACGACTGTAATTTCACCCATTAAGCCCAACTGCAGCTGACCTGCTTTTGTTTGAGCGGAGGAATCCGGTCTGCGCCGGCCGGCGTTCACGTGGGGGGAGCCCCGGAGGGCACCCCAGCCCGCTTTTTTTACGAGCCCACTGCAGCCACAGCCTCTCCCTCCTCTTTTGTTTTAAAAGCGACGGGTTTGCGCTTCAGAGCCTGCCATTGTTTACCCCCTTCAGAGCCGAGAAGTGTTGACCAGGAAGCATTCTTTCTTTCTCTGTGGTGCCGTCTGCGAGACCTGTGGATGTCTTGGGCCTGTGCACTTCATCTCGGCAGTTCTATTGTTATGGAAAAGCCTCTGGCCTGTCATTCAACTGTCTCTTCTCAAACGGGACAAAATAACCAGCTGTCTTGTGTGAGATTTAATCTTATCGTCAGCGATGCTAGGAGTAAAGGTATATACAGTTATGTCTGAATTTCTTATTGCATTAGTCTGTGGGAGATTTCACTTTATATACTATTGTCTGGTTAACCAGACTGAGCATTGTGTTTTGCATTGAACTGAATTTATTTTCAGACAACCAAATTGATTTTTAACGCGTTGTTAATCAGGTATTTTCAGTTATTTTGATTGAAGTCCTTTTAACATGTAAAAAGAGAGAGAGAAAAAAAAAGTGAACACAAGCCATTGTTGCACAGTTTTTTGAGTAGAAAAAACACGGCTTGCATTAAAATAGTTTCCCGATCTCTCAGCTGAGAAGTGCACTCAGCTGCCCAGGTGCTGTCTGCATTGTTTGTCGATGGATCAGCGCCCAACGGCGGATGGGGCCATCCTGCCCCGCTGCATGAAAGGCTTTGTGGCTTTGTGGGTGGGCGGCTCGCTCCTACCACTTCCTGTCTGCAGTTTTGCCTGAGCCCCAGTGCCTTTTGCGTTTTGATACGATGCTTAGAGACGTTAAGATTCTGGAAAAGTTGCACTACGATCCCGAATTATATTAGACGTGGCAACATTTTGATTACGCTGACATTGGAGAGCCAAGATGAGGGAACGCTTTAACAAGTAGGCTAGGCGGTAGGCCTACTTTTAGGACTGATTGGCAGGTTTAGATGCGTCCGCTCTGATTCAGGGTAACATTTTGTCCAAATTTCAGATTTTGGGGGTAAGTCTCCTGCAGTAGCTTTTGAGACGGGCCTCGTTTTTTCTGTGAAACAGCATATACTGTGTGTTTATTTTGAGAACTGACATGTTTTCCTGGAAGGGGGGTGTTTGTTCAGAGAGAGAGAGAGAGAGAGACGGGGCAATCTGATCTTAAACATGCCAGGACACATAGTTGTTTACAGAGTGCGGCATGCTGGATGGGCTCCCTCTTTAGCTGTGTCAGAGACGCGGAAGAGATCTTCTCTTTAGCCTTTGGTCAGGCATTCCTGTGTCCATCACCGCATGCCCAGGCTGAGCGCTGCCTCTTAAAATGGATCCATCAGGCAGCAAGTCGGAGAATCTCCCAGATGCACTTCCCTCAATGCATTCATTGCACGGTGGGAGTCGTTCCATTGATTGATGGCAGCCAGTTGTGTTGTGAGCGATCGGGGCTCCACCCCCTTTCCCTTTGGTAAACGGTGTGTCTGTCCGCAGTCAGTCTGCTGCCCAGACCAGAGACGTGGAGGAGGAGTTGGTGGCGGTTCCCACTTTGCACTGGTCAGGGTTCAGGTGTCACCTCTGGATGTCAGAATACAGTTCAATTGCCTCCCCCTCCCCCCCACACCTCGCTCTTATGGCTAAGCCTAAAGGAATTCAAGACAATATTTCACTGTCAGTCTGAGCCGCAGAAAGCGAGGAAGACTCTGGTCCCAGTGCTTATTTTGTGCCAACGCTAAAAACCCTGCCGTATCCGAAACCTGGCATTCGCAAAACAAACAATTAGAGAAAATGCGTCTGAAGCCAGATACAGACGCAAATGGGAGGCTAAAGACCGCCATGTAGGCCTTTTTAGAGTTTGAGTTTGACACACTCGAGTGTCTCCCCCGTGGGTTGCCAAAGTGTCGCGCTTTTTTTTGGCAGTCGCCTGCATGTCTGCTGTTTGCCGTTGTTACGGCACGTACCGTTCAGCTGTAGGTTGTCCTCTGAACCTTGGGACGTGGTTCTGGCTGGCACACAGTCGTAACTGCGGTGCGAGGGGTTCTGTTTGAGGCCAAATGTGGTGCAGGCCCTCTCTGATTGGCTCTGCTCTGGGGTCACACTCCAGTCATGGGAGAGAGCTCTCAGCTTATGAGTCAGAAGGAGCCCCTTACGAAGATTTATTTTGACAGCCGGAGAGTCACAAGGCCGCCCAAGCACATTCATCCCGGGCTGCCCTTTTCAAATTTCCCCCAATTTGGTCTCCGCACATTCTGTTTTTCTAAACCAAGTCTTGCATAAATGTGTATCCAGCGTGTAAACATAACCATGCCACGCCAATCCGCATGAAAGCCTGGCTGGATGTCTTGTATCAATAAACACCGCGAGGCTATAATTAGAACAGGCTTTTCTCTAAGGTCATAGAGCACAGCAGAGCACGGTCACGTCCAGTCATTCAGTTTCCTTTCTCCCGTCCTCTGGTACTCTTGCTTCCCTCCGTTTGTTTGTTTTCCTTCCTTTCTGTGTTTACTTCCTTTGAGTTTGTTTTAAGCACTTGGTGTTATTACAATAACGTATACACACACACACACACGCAGTGCATAGAAGGGTTGTGTCTTATGCCCTCTGTGAAGTGCGATTACACCATCGGGTAGGAATTCAGAGCGGACCAGTTTCACAATGCAAATGATGGTAGCTGAAGGTGTACCCTGGAGTAAGTGGGATCACGGTGTCTATTGATCTGTAATACAGCTGACTGCCAAAATAATGGAAAGGCTTGAGTAAATGAAGGGTTCTGGTGGCGCTGTTTAGGTGTGGGGTGCATTTTCCTGGCATGGTTTAGGTCCACTGAACCCCTTAGAGGGCTTTATCACCTTCATCCTATGGTGGAGAATTTCGATCCTGATGAATGGTCACTGAATGGTGTGATGAGCCTGCAAACGACTGCATGCCATGACCACCTCAGTCACCAGATCTCAACCCGATTGAACGCTTATGGGAGATTCTGGAGCGCCGCCTGAGACAGTGTTTTCCACCACCATCAGCAAAACACCAAATGATGGAATTTCTCATGGAAGAATGGTGTTGCATCCCTCCAATAGAGATCGACACTTGTAGAATCTAAAACCACGACATTGAAGCTGTTCTGGCAGCATGTGGTGGCGCAACGCCCAATTAGGACACTTTATGTTGGGGTTTCCTTCATTTTGGCAGTTACCTGTACATTTGCTTTATTATGGGTTTTGTGCTTTGCATTCTCCTCGTGTGTCAAAGTCAGACATCTGGAGATTCGCGGCACGGCTTACCGGAGCACAGAACCGTGCCGTATTTCCGCTGAGGGTTTGGAATGGAAGAGAAAACACCAAGGGTGGTGCCCATCCTGGCTGTTACCCTTACCCCCCCCCAAAAAAAGTCAAACCACAAGTCTGCTCCCTCTCACCCCACGAGTCCCAGCTCATTTACTGCGCCCCTGGGAACAGCCTTCTGTGCGCTCAACGTGAGATGGAGCGAGGGGGACAAACAAACGTAGAAGACGCGACAGCCTTGGCTGGGCACCCGATACGTGGCTTGGATCACTCCGGGTGAAATCAGAGCTCCGCTGTGAATGGACTGTGTGGACACGGGGTGGTTTACATTGGCCAGCATCCGCTGCGTGTTGTAATGCAGAGCCCGTGAAATAGCTTTGTGTGTGTGGGTGTGGGGTGGTTTGTGTGTGTGTGTGTGTGTGTGGTGGGGGTGGGGGTGGCGGGGTATTTTAAGGGAGTAGCGGCCTCAGACTTATGGAGCCTGAGTTCCAGCCAAGCCTCAGTTTACGCTTCTGGGGAGGGAGAGGCTGCCTCCGACCCCCCCCCCACACCCAACTTTATTACCAGTGTGTTCACGTTTCGACTTTCCTCTCTCCATTCCTCTCTCCATTCCTCTCTGTTTTCCTTTTCTTTACTGTGCGGTTGGCTGACTCGTGATTATGGACATAATTGCCCCTGATGATTATCTGCATTCCAGTCACACGTCGTATGTGACCGTTTCATTTTCATTTGCAGTTAATATGGAAATTTCTTCTGCCATAAGGAATACTGACGGCTGCCTTTTCTACACTGTTAGTGTTGGGATGGTAAAAAATTGGCAGATTTTTCTATCAGAAAATGAAAATGAGTTGAAAGAGTTCACTACTGCTGTTAATGTTTGGGGGCAGTTGTGGGAACCGTTGATTAATGCTGGCAAAATAGTTTATTTGACGCCGTTGACAAGCACACTGAGCCCAATGTACCACATGAATACATTAAGTGTAACACACTGTATTTACTGATTATATACACAATTATTCCTTGAGTCTGCAACATAGCGGTTTGCGCTGCTATAAAACGCAAATGAAAAGAAAGGGACAGCAGAATCTTCTAGATGGTTCTACTTTGTGCTGAACAGAAATGCATAATTAACTACCACCATAACACTGCTTGCCTCCTGGGTCTAACTGTGAAGAGTTGCATAGCCAGTGCCAACAGAGGGGAGAGAGAGACTGCTACACCAGCTACCTAAATTACTTAGCTAGCAAGCCGTGGTCCGTGAATGTCTCCTCACTGATGAAATGAGAACCATTAACGTGCAATTGGATACTTAATTAAACCCAGAAAACTATGTTTCAAGTGAGAGATAACGGTTGGCAAAAGCCTAAAAAGATGGACATTATATGTTTTATATGTTTATGTGTACTGTATATGGGGACAGGTGTTGGAAATTAGCATCTGATGCTTGTTTTTTTTAACACTAACAATGCTTTTTGCAATGCCCCTGAGAAATATACAAACAAATATAATGAATAAATCGGCTTGCATTGTAATCCGCTTTCCCAGTAGGCCCAAGTGCTCTTAGAAGAAGAGTGGCTGGCAGCGAGGAGGAGGGGGGGGTGCAGGGACCTCTTCCGTCTCCCAAATTTCAAGAAAGCGTGTTCTTCTGCAATTTTTGAGCTGTGCTTTCAGGAAATGTGTTTTGTTAATATATAATAATATCAAGGTTTTTTTTTTTTTGTTTTTTTAAACCGATGAGATTGAAAGCAAGAGTTTGTGGGTAAACCTTTTTCGTTTAAGAGCTATTTCTCTGGGGTAAATACGGCTGTGTTTGAACACGCATGCGGTTTTGTTCCCAGAGACAAGATGAGACCGGAACTAGACAATTTCACCTCCTCGGATGATGCCACAATACGACACTGCGTTGCAGTTTAATCAAAGTATCAAAGACCTCAAAACTATGACTATCAGGGGTGATCAAGCATATAATCTGGCTTCAAACAACTTCCTACGGTATGTAAAAGCCCTGAAAACAAGCGGTGAATTAGTCATAGTCCTGGACCTGATTATCATACCTGAAGCCAGCTCAGGCCTCAGAGCTGATGGGGCTGGGGTTTCTACAGGAAGCGTGCGCGTTATCGCGATTGAGCTACATGACTCAACTGTACACTGTAGGGGCTGGAGTGCGGGGTGTTGGGGTTAGTAAAGCTGTCCCACAGGAATGTCTTGGTTACGAAGCACAGCCAGCCATCAACGAAATGGAGGCTGTAGTTCACTTTCAGCCACTGGAGAACATTCCACACATCTCACGTTTGGTAACGTCTTGATTGGGGAAACGTGAGAGGCTTATCGAGAAGATGAGCATCTCCTTATCTGACGGGGAAAAACCTCACGCATTTGAAATGTCTGTAAATCGCCTGTGCGATTCATGTAAAATCCAGTGTTAATCGAACCTTATTATCCTTTTAAGCGTTAGACATGCATGGAACGTACGTCCCATAAATGCATTGACTTCTTTATCCCATGGTACATTATAACGTTCTGTGGTGTGTGTTTCTTCTAAATACAAACATCGGTATGAATTTGGAAGAAGTTGATGTGTGCTTTGTGTTGGCTGTTGTGAAAATCCTACATTTTTTTGGCCTTTAAAAAAAATAAAATCGTTTTGCTCTTCCCCACAGGATTCTAAACAGCAATAAAATTCAAGAACTGAAGAATGGCTCCTTTCTCGGTCTCTCTGCGCTTGAAAGACTGTGAGTATTTCATTTCTTTCCTAAAACAAGTGACCGGTTGCCTGAAATCTTCAGAAATGGCGGGAGGGATAGAGAAACGCTTGGAGAGGGAGCTGGTCAGATATTTTCCGGGGGCATCACTTGAAAATGTTTGTCTAAGAATTTCAGCCAGCGCTGGAAGGGTGCCAGGACGGGCAGCACTTGAACAGCGAGGGTTCATTATGACCACTGACTCTGGGGAAAGCTTTTGTCCAATTCTGCATGTTGAGAAACCTCGACTCATCATGCCCCTCTGGGCAAGCACACACAGGATCCGCTGAGGTGACCGCTGGGGCCATGTCGTCTCCATTAGTGTGTTTCGGTCGCTCACCAATGCCCAAATGCTTCTGTATTCTTTTATTCCATTTTTTTATCCATTGTGCATTCAGTGATGCCAACGTGGATTTCTCTGGAGCGGATCAATAAGCGAATATCTCAAATTAAGGCCAATCCGAAAGCTGGAGGATTTCTATTTTCCGCCCTTTTCAAGGGATATATCTTTTTAAGGGAGGGAAGTATTTAAATCTGTTGAAGTTACCCCCTGATATTGATTGTGCCATTTGAATGATAACTGTGCTGTATGTGGTATTTACTAGATATTAGTTCTATATTTATACAGGATTTTGCAATTTGTAGATAAATTATGAAATGTCTAAATCACACATTTAAAACAATCCATAGAGAATATGGAAGTGGAATGCTTTATAAACATTAGTGTTTCATATGGCTGGCATGAGTTTAGAAAGAATGGGCGTGGGGGCCCCCGGAAATTAGCCTAATCAATACCAAAGGAGAAAAGAAGAAAAAAAAAAAAATCAGACTGGAATTTTAAGTAGTGATATTATGTTTGTTTCATCTCTTTGTCTCCCATTGTTAAAACTGTGAGCTTTGTCATGCGCTTTCGGGAGCCTGCCCAGAACTTAGGCCTCGCTACAACTTTGTTCCGTGGCCAGACAGGGAGTGCGATAAGAGTGCTCTCTGTTCTGTGAACGTTTAAATGATATGTACAAGAGTGGTTACTCGAGCAGACAGAAATAAGTTATTGTTCCTGCTAAAAATGGACGCATCTGGCTACGGAGTTTTAAAATGTATTGCTCATGTGTCCCCCACAGCATTAAAGGAAATGCATTTGGCATGCGCTTACAGATTTTCTTGATTTATTGTGCTGAAATTGCTTCACGCAGATAAAATAACCAGAGCATTAATAGCATGCGTTTACAGAGTCTTAGAATAACACATGATGGAATTAATGTGGAATTTTAAGGACATATTTTCCATGTAATTACTCTAGGTCATGCTTTAAAAAAAGAATAATAATAAAGAAAACAGTGTGCCTGTCCAACAGATTGGAGCCTCATGAGGTTCTCATCCATAATTTGGTCACGGGTTATTGGTTCTGAAACCACAGTTGGATGGAGTTGGGCTGAAGGAAACCATTGCTGCCACTCTGTGTAATCTGAGCATTTACTGTAGCATGGCAGTGTAGTGTAACGGTTAGGGAACTTGGCTTGTTATTCAGGTTGCAGATTCGATTCCCGGGTGGGGAGCTGCCGTTGTACCCTTGAGCAAGGTATTTAACTTGAATTGCTTCGGTAAATATCCAGCTGCATAAGTGGATTGTGTGTAAAGAAATGTAAACTGTGTAAGTCGCTCCGGATAAGAGCGTCTGCTAAATGGCCATAATGTAGCGAGCAGCACACACTCCCCGTTCCTGACAGTACTGCGCCTCTTCCCATCGTAGGCACCGCAACTGCCTGCCATCTGATCTTGTCTCCTCCAATCACGTTTTACCGGCAGTGATAGCCAGTCCTCTCCGGATAGCCCACGCTTTTTAGCACTTCTGCCTTCGCTCCGGGAAGACAGGCGTGATGTATGGCCGTGCCTCTGCAAATAAAACAAAGAGTCAGGACTCCAGCTCGAGCGCCATCCATCAAGACAAAGGCAATTAAAATGATATCTGATTCTGACTGGAGTGACGCGGCCCTGGAAGGTGGCCAATCACGCATTCCAGCAGCGTGGCTTCACACCGCATCCCGGGCCACCATCTTGTTTGAAAGACTCTTGGGTATTGAAACGTATGAAGATATCTTCCTTTGGGGCGTTTCGCGGCTGATAAACTGCGGGGGAGGCATCGCTGCTTTTCTTTTTCTGTTTCATTAGACTGCGAGCTGGACTGTCTGTGCCGCACTTATTCTTGATAAGAGTACCGTGCGGACGTTCTGTACAGATTAGGAAGATACCACTGTGAGAAGTTCCTCCTTTAAAGTTGGCGTCGAAAGTGTCAGAAGCGAGGGAGTGGAATAAGTGAAGGGGCTAGAATAATCTCAGGCTTTATATTCCCCCGAAAGTGTAAACAGCTTTGATCGTCCCAGTGTGGAGAACCCATAGGCATTCAGCTCCGTTTCTACAGTGAATCAATTCGGCTTGTTTCATTCTCTTCCTGATATGTACCCGACGGCACATTTACCTCAGAAAAGAGCTCCCTTTGTGCTCCCCCGGCCCAATGCGCCACGCGGCTTTGTCATTGTAATGAGGCGAGCCGGGGCCAGAGGTGTTGGCAGGGTGATCCGGCTGCCATTCTGCACGCCTCAGTGTCGCCCCCTCCTCCCCGCACTGGAGACTGCGTATAAAGGGGGTCGTCCCCCCCGGTCGGCGTCGGGAGCCGCGTATCGGAGCCACAGGAGCGACACTCGCAGGCATCGTGACTGGCAGCCGGGTGAAATCAATTCGAGCCCCCTTCCCCCTCCCCCTCCCCCTCGCCACCGTGAAATCACACCGCCACTGTGGAAGAGGGTTGGGTTTTGTTATGCTGAGCAAGGCGCCACCCTCTGGAAAAGACAGCCCACGTTCTTTTCTTTTTTTTTTTTACTTCTTTTCTTTTTCTTTTTTTCTTTTCTGTGGCCTTCCCCGGAAATATGAACGTGATACCGAATGCGTCATCAGCTGATGCTCTCAGGCACATGACATCCAACGCTGAGAACGTGCTCGACGAGTCATCCGAGCGCACAGGCGTGAAAATGTTGTTGCCACGGGGAAATTGCTCATTGAGTGTGCTTTGCCTGTCTTGCTTGTTGTAGTACACTGGAAAGAAAAATTATCGTCTATAATCGATTAAACGTATCTGTTTCAGGAATATGAAGGAGTGCCGTTTTATAATTACAGAGCAAAGTGTTTCCAAAAAGGCATATGTTAAATTGTAAACAATGCAGTACTAAATGTATAGCTTGATTTTGTTTTTTTGTTTTTTTAATTTTAAAATAATTGTTCTGCTCTATGAAACCTTAACATATGTTCCATAGCAGTTATGGAAGTTGTCTTGAGGCAAGCCTAACGTTACAGGAGAGCAGAGAGCCTTGTTAACTTGCAGCAAGGAAACCTCTGGGATTCGGGAGCTTCCTCTAGACGCCCGCCGTTAAAAGCATCACCGGTTTTACTTCTCCGCAAAGTGTCTTATCAGTCTTCCCGTAAAGGTCTGTTTAATGGAAAAGAGATTTGGTTTTCTGCTCCCAAAAAGAATTGACATTTCACAGTAATACGCTTCTCAGGTCCACTCTTATCTCGTCGCCTAATTCTATTTTGTGTCGTTTTGTTTGTAAAATGGAGGGACTGTAATGGAAAGGGAAGATGGATGTCTTCTTTCGTGAAAGGTTTGTTGAGTTTAACAAAATCAAGTCGTACCAGTCCATCAAAATGAGAAAATCCAGGAGGTGCTTAACACGCATAGCATTTTGTTTAACATTAGTCAGTTGTAGCAATTGGTGATGTGCAGTAAGAGGATCTCCATTTATAATGATGTCAAATCCTATGACTGTCTGTTGCTCCATTCTCCATTAACGCCTTTGACCATATTTGTAGAGTACCTTTTTACAAGACAGTGCGATTCTGTGACCCCTTAACATAGTCGACAGGAAATTAAGTCAGACTTTTATTCTGAGTAATCCGCATTTTAAATGGAAAGTAGCCTTACCGTGCTTCTGCAGAGCTCGATTGCCTCATCGGGCTGACTACTGTCGTTGAGCCGGTTGGCTCAGAAACACCGTCCAATGTGCCATGCTAGTTGGTTACGAACAGACAGTCTGAAGCCATTTTCCCTGAATCTACATTCTACATTTTGGTTGGCTGTTGGTGAAGACCCTTTTGCCACTGAGCCAATCAAAGAGCAGGATCATTTGAGCTTTAGCTTGAACTAAACCCTGTTGCGTGGCAGAATTGATTGTCCACAGTAGGAGGGAAGCAAACTTGAACCATTCGAAAAAAACAACTGAAACAAATTTGCAGGGCTTTACATAGAGTATCAAATAGAAATGGGAGCAGATGGTTGTGTGTTTTTAAATTGCAGCATTAGACTGATTCCAGTTCATTTCAAAAAGCACCAGCATTACTTCCCCTACTATCACCATGGCATCTGTTGTTTGTATAGTGATATTTATTTACCAGGATTGTGAGGAGCAGAAAACCTGATTCACTGCATCTGAGAGAATTGAGGAAAGGACCAGTCACCAGTCAGTACACCATAGCTTATTTGGAAATTTCAGCAGTCCGTGTGCTGTTCCCCTGACTGCCATCGACGAATTTCAGCAAATTACCGATTTGAAAAGCACTGTAAATTATTGTTGTGGAGACAGAGGTCCCATTCTTATCCTTTCCTGTTCCCTGAAAAGGGAGTCTATAGGCTTTAGGGTCACTGGCATTACTGTAAAATGTAGCATTGTGGTTTAACCTCCAGATCTGTATGGAATAGCTATCTGCTGGATGGTGAAGACGTAATGTGAACTGCAGGGTCGAGTCCTCTGCCGTCGAATGGAGCTCCTGTTGTCTTTCTCTTTAAATACATTTTTTTAAAATGTCATAACATTTTTAAACCAGTGGTGTTATCGGGTATTGTCAGTAGGCCTGAAAACTTGACTTAGTCTTATGTAATCGAGCAATGGGTGTCTGTAGCCTCTTGGATAGAGCTGAAAATTCACAGCTTTAGGCATTGGGGAAAACCCCAATTCAGCCATTATGAATGACTGTAGGTGGGGAAAAGAGTGAAATAGCTGGTCCATTGTTGTTCAATGTTTTGATCTTTTCTGTGAGGAGGGCGGGGAACTCCTCTTTTCAATCAATGCGAGCTATGTGCCGTTAACTTTAATGTGCATGACATTCATCCGTTAAATGGTGCTGACTTGCCCTAATATTACCGGTACTACTTCAGGGGCAAATCTAAACAGAAAAGTCTTTCAAATCAGTCATTAATTTCTTTTCTTTTTGTTAAATTTTCATTAGCCAATATTCTTAGAGAGAGATTTATGCAAAGAAGGAATATTTTCTTAAAAGCTATTGATGAGGTGTTCCATACGATAACGCTTGAAAATTGGCCAATTCATTTGACCCGTTACTGTAACGGCATTATAGAACAGCAGAGCTGAGACAACCAGCACACTATTCATATTCAGTTTAGTTGAGAATATCAGCCATGATTACCTCTGAGCTTATGTTGCTGTAGATGGTCCTGTGGTTCCAAGGCCGAGTGGCTATGTTTTGTGAACCAATGCCCTGTTGATTTCAATTAGGTTCCCTCCTTGGGTGAAGAGGCCCTGTTGGGTGAAATCACCTGTTGGGTGAGGAGGCCCTAAAAACCTGCATACACTCGGCCCTCGATGGAATGAGATTGACACCTGTGCTGTAGATGGTCCTGTGGTCGGAGGTGGCTATGTTTTGAGGAGGCCCTGTTGGGCGAGGAGGCTTTTGTGCAACCCACCTCTGTTGTGCAAGGAGGCCCTGTTGATGCCTACAGGTGGTCCAGAGGACTCGGTCGTGTTTGTGGCTCCATTTCAAACCTTTCCTCGAGACGCACTTGGAAAAAGGACACCTCTACTAGACACACGAAAAGCCAAAAGCGATGGATGTTTACGATACAGCCCCCAGGTGTAATCGCCCTACGAGACAGACCTGCTTCACGACATCAAAGATCTGTCAGGCTTTCACCGCAGGCTTTCACATGCCCCTCCTGAGCCGTGACCACTCCGAGCTCCGGCTGATGACTGACACCCCGGCCCCAGCGCCTAGCGACCACCCTGAGGAGTGCAGGTGTCATCGGCCGCGGCCTTTGAACCGGCGCGTCGGTGAAACACACCGTCTTTTGTGTGGGGCCCAAGCGGGACTACCCCGAGAGTGCCTGTCATCAGCCCTGGCCGCTGTTCGCTGATGGGGCATATTGGCCAAAGCTGCCTGAATGCAAATCCTAAACGAGTGGTGCCGTCCAGGCTATAAAAGCATTTATGGATTCAATATTATATACATCATCCAGGCTCTTAAGGCGTGAATGCTACTCATTGGTAATTGCTGTTTGACGTTCGCAAAACCACTGCGCTCAAGCATGCATTTTGCTCAAGCAAGCCAGAAAGCTGCAGCAGTAGAAGACAGGAATTTAGGACAAACTGGTCCTGCCTCACTCTATATTAAGTGTGTATTAAAGAAGTACTCCGTAAACACAGTGATTATGTACCTAAGTGCATGTTACTGTTAACTCGTAGCCGTATAAGAGAAATCTTGTTTTTGGGATGGGTTAAGTTTAGTGTCGCCATTGAGGTTGGGAGTTTAGAGTTCATGGGATAACACATGTAATTATATCAACCCCAAACTTAAATTTCAGCTTTAGTTATAGTGACACAATGTGTATTTCCACAGTGTACATGGCACCTTTTATGGAAGTGGAACTTATTTATTGAATTAATGTAAAAATAAATAATGTTTTAATCAGGTCCATGATGGTGTCTGCTTTATTGCTGTTGCCCTTCTTGATCTTCTGTTCCAGCTATAATCTTCCGTAATCTTCTTTCTTCGACAGGGACATTCGAAGCAACATCATCAGTCACATCGAGCCCGGGGCGTTTTCAGGACTGCTGGCCCTCAAAAGACTGTAAGTATTGCCTGTGTGCTGCTTGGCCCCCCCGCAGAAAGCACATTATTCACATTAGTCTTTGTGCAGCGATACATTTCCTGTTTAGTGCCTTGTGTTTTCTGGTGGTCATACACCTGTATTTCTCTGCATATTCATTTTACTACTTTTATGGCTTTGGAATTGAAAGTAGTAAAGAGTAATTGAATATTGAATTGAATTGAATATTGAATACCATAGCTGTGTTTTTGTATCAGTATCAGTGCCGGATTTAAGTATTTTCCAGTCAATACTGGCCAGTAATGAGCTTTATATATTATATAAAGGGCCCCGTTTTCATTCTCAGAATGACACCATTGTGTGGCACAGGCATTGGCCAGTTTGTGCGGAAGGGAATAGTCATTTTAGCATGTAGGTTTCAGGGTTATATTAAAATGTTCAAAATGTTGTGTACTATAGTTAACTTTTAACAGTTAACTGCAGGCACAACAGGCTGTGAGCTGTTTTTTATATGTTTATGCCATTTTATAGGTCAGTGGTTGCCCCTCTGTTCAAATGTTGTTTGCGCTGAGGGCTCCCAGTTTATTCTTAGGTTTCAGATTGATTGGTTTTCGATGTCCTTGCAATGCTTCAGCTGCAGCTCAAAGCTAGCCACTAAACCTGTCTCATCTGTAAATATAGCATGTTTTTCAAATAACCCTGACAACCTGCGTTATCATTGTCAGGGACCACAGCTGGATGTTGTAGCCAAATCTGCAGTAATCCCCATGTGATTTGAGGTGGAGAATATACACGTCGGTATCGCGCAGTTATTTAATTTTTTCCCCCTTCACTTTTTTCCCACTCAACTATTTGCTGGCCGTAAATTCGATTACATATTTCAGTGGTTCTGTGTAGTTTTTCTTTTTATGATCTGTTTCACAAATACTCACTCGCCAGGGTCCAGATGGTTCGTATTTGGTGATGTGGGGAGATTATGCGCTGTGCATTTCAGGGGGCTCCACAGCCAGCACAGCCTCGCTGAAATGAAACTGCAGCATTCCAGTGTCACTGAGCCCCTGTCAAACACAGCTCCAACCTAGTGTGATGTGTCTGTCTGTCTGTGTTTTTCTGTGTGAGCTTATGTGTGAGTGTAGGTGTGTGTGTGTGTGTGTGTGTGTGTGTGTGTGTGTGTGTGTGTGTGTGTGTGTGTGTGTGTGTTTGTTTGTTTATTTCTGTGTTTGTTTATTTATTTCTGTGTGCGTGTGTGTGTACGTGCGTGCCTGTGTTGTTTGTTTATTTGTGTGCGCGTGTATGTGTGTGTGCGTGTGTCTAAATGCGAGTGTTTGTGTATGTGCTAAAATCATTTGATATGATCCAGTCCCTGCCAATATAAACTTTGGCTGGGTGGTGCGGGTGCTGTGCCGGGAGAGACAGGAAGGCGGGCTCCTCCGTATGGACACATTCACGGCTTTGGTTTTGGCCTGAACTCATTTTCCCCTTTTACGGCCCAAATCTCTGGTGTTCAGTGTAAGGACTCACGCAGCATGGTGCGGAGCACAGACATCCAGCAGTGCTTCACTCCTCATTTGACTTCTTTGTTTGATATTATAATATTGGTATTAGGCCAAATCATTCAGGGCAAAATATGATCTGATACAGAACTGAGACAGGGGACCAGTGTAAAAGTTATCATTTGTGCTTAGCTTCGAGCTTAGAACTCTTCAAAAGCTCCTCTGTTTTGGTAAAACCCCAGTTCGGAAAACAGATGGAGGGAAAGGGATGTCTCATTAGGCAGCGTATGCCTTCTTTCTACTGCCGTGCCAGAACCAGGCTTGCCGGTCCAGCTTGACTCTTCACAGGTTTTTTTTTTTCTTTTGGTGAAGTTGAGTGTGAACCAACTATGACCAACTGTGGCCCTGAACGTCTCTGGTGCAGGCCTGACTACAGGCAGGCCAGGGGCAGCGCTAGTGAGCCATGCGCTGATGTTGTGCCTGTCAGCGGCAGAACTGGCAGGCGGAGGGGAAGTGTAACCGGCTGCCATGTCAGAGTGTTGCTGGCGATGACGCCTGTTGAAAAATTGCATGGCCAACTCACCATGTAGGTCAGTCTGTGTGAAGTCGAAGGGAATTCCTGACGGCATAAGTGAACCTCCCATAGAGGAAGGATGGTTTGGCAACATTCACATTTGTATTGAAAATAATTGCTTAAATATGTTTGTTTTAAAGAAGGAATGTGTATGGATTTTTGTGGGACACTAACTACCAACTGTATGATCTTGGGCACTACAAAAAATACTTTTTTGGTTTCTTCCTTCACGCCCACGTTACAGAATGGGCAATATTCCAGAAACTATTAGAGATCCCTCTATTAAATTTGTTCTGATAGTATAGTATACAAATAAATGACAACAAATTAATAATAATTGACTACATTAATACGTTTGTGTAGTTCAGATACGATTTTAAAATGTATGCCAAATTTGTGTAAGATCAGGCAGTGTTACACCAATGTCATGTTTATTTTGCTTTGAATAGCCCGTGCACTTGATGTCACATGTTCACTCATCATCTGGAGAAATGGCCAGGTGTGGTGGCTATAGGTGAAGCCAACTGTCCAAACTTTGACCACAGAAAGCACAAGCAGGCATACAGTACTTCACCACTCTCACAGGGATTCATACAAAATAGTTAGTACGGTAGTTATTTTTTATCCTGCTTGGGCAATCTCCCAGAGGTCATTTTCCTTTTGAGGTTTGTGTGGCATAGTATTGCAGGCTGGGTACAGTAATAAAAACCCAAATGACCCTTTCCAGGCCGGCAGGGCTAAGTTCGGCACTGTCCAGGCTAAGGTCGGCGCGGCGCGGTTCGGCTCTGGAAGGTTAAACACCTCGTCAGTTACGTCGGGAGACAAACCACGGCCGCGTGATCACAAACTCGTGGATAATGAGAGCTGCTTTTGAGAGCCACTGACACGCACGGTGCAGATTTCGGGAAAAGGGTGTCGCAGTTAATTGGCATCTTGGACAAGGAAATCAGCACGCTATGCTGTTTAATTTGGTTTTTGCTAGGGGCTCCACACAAAGAATCCCTGTGTGCGTGTTCTCTTTTTTCCATCCAACTCCTTAATTGTTCCCATCTGCTCCTACCTCTCTTTAAAGGGTGTAATTAGATTTCACTCCGTGTTTAAGACACGCCGCTCCGCAGCCCGGGACCGTGGGCCTCTTTCTCCGTCGTCATCTGACGGCCGTGCATCGTCGGTCCGCACGATCGTTTGTGCGGTACCTGTCCTCGCGAAAGCCCGCGCCTGTCACGCGCGCCACCCTCGCGCGGTAACGCCGCGGACCCCCTTCCTGTCGCGCGAGCGTCAGGTTCTGTTACCTGCCGTCTGTTGTTCGGCCTGCGCCGAGTGACGGGCCTTGAGCGAGAATGGAGCGGCTCGTAGTTTACAGAAGTCGTGGATCGTCTGGAGAAAAACGTATTGATTCGGGGGAGTGAAAGACGATGCCTTTGGAGTCTTGCGTTCACCTCAGTGACAGGTACCACCCATATTCCAGCTTCCAACGAACATGCATTTCCACAGGAGACTTGCACAAACTCTATTTTACCAGTCGGCAGTAATTCAGACAGTGTTACGCCGACTGTGTGAAGAAATCTGAATAATGGCACAAATGATGTGTTGTAGAAGCTGACAGCCACATAGAATAGCCTCTCTCTCTCTCTTACTCTCTCCCTTACTCTCTCTCTCTCTCTCTCTCTCTCTCTTTGTCTCTCTCTCTGTGTCTCTCTCTCTCTCTCTCTCTCTCTCTCTCTCTCTCTCTCTCTCTCTCTTTCTCTCTTACTCTCTCTCTCTCTCTCTCTCTCTCTCTCTTACTCTCTCTCTCTCTCTTTCTCTCTCTCTCTCTCTCTCTCTCTCTCTCTCTCTCTCTCTCTCTCTCTCTCTGCTTTGGCACGGAGAGAGCAGAAAGGGTGCGAGCGGACGATGTGTTCGCTGTCTGCCTCCACCCAGGTGCCCGTCCGCGTGCCCCACAGTCAAGGAAGCCCCCTCCGCACGCGTGTCATTATCCTCCCAAACGGAGTACTCCTGCCAGGCTGGGCAGCTCCCAAAAGGCTTTCTCACCAGAGCAGTGTTAATCACCTCACACAATAAAAGCCCCAGCTGCAACATAACACTCGAAGGGGAAAAATAAATGTTTGCATGCACGCAGGGCTTGCTTTTTGATCTGCTTGCCATCTCCTCCGTCATTGTCCACGCTGTGTTGTTCGTGGCAGCGGTAGGGGGGGCGGGTGTAACGCAGAGGCTGACTCCAGCGTATTAAACAGCTCTATTTCCACGCCCCCCTCCCCGGGGGGTTGGAGCGGTCTCCAAGGAGCAGTAAAGCAATTTTGACAGTTGCCGTGCTGCAAATGGGAAGTGAAGCAACAGGAAGGTTTTTGAGCCAAGTCGCCAGGTAGGTCTGTACGGCCCTGATGAAAGCGGACAATGGAGCTTTGGTGACACCACGGCATGGTGTCTCGAATGCCTTCATATCACTTAATGCTTAAGTTCGGCCATTTTGTGCCACGCTCGTGTTGCTGCTGCAAACATGGGGGTGCCAGTAATCCTAACTAAGGCTGAAACATAACTCGCTTGTCAGAAACCATGCTGTGCAAAAGATGAAAAATGCAACTTTGATGTGTTAGACAAGGATAATATCAGATTAATCTGAATTCTGTTCATTGCTGTTAGATGTGGAAAGCCCCAAGGCAAATTGTCAAGAGGAGGGGGGGAAGGTGACAAATCATTACAAGCATTTTATGAATTATCTGATGTAAAAGTTTGATCTACATCAATGCATTAAAACACCAGATTTAAGAACAGATGGACGACCACTGGAAGTCTGTCGGCTCCTATTGGTCCAGACTGTGTAATTACTTTTATTTCCTTTGAAGACTTTGATGATGCTTGCCAGGAATTCACTTTGAGTGTGGGACTAATTGTAAGGTGGGATCACAACTTAGAGCTCTCCCCTATCTGTGGAGTTGGTGCTATATTTGTGGTTTTGTATTCACTGATTACATAATTGAATTTCTCTTAAACACGTGAAGTGGTATTTGTAAAACCTTTGTATGCAAGTTTTCTGTAAGTGGTAAGTGGTAGGATAATAGTTTTCACATGGCACACGTAATTGAATGGTTTGTGAAGGAATGCTTGCTCTAAGAATTAATACTGAGTTCCAAAATAGTACAACCTTTGTGTCACCGCTTGTCACCCACAGCTGCCCAGGGGCCCCTGACCACACACACTACTCGAATACACTTACCCATCAACCAATGACTATCCTCCACACTGCCAGCTGCCTCATGCTAAAAGAGAGCTGATTGGCAGAGAGGCCCATCTTTAATGCATGGCCACAACTAAATTTGGAGTGAAATTGGAGCACACGTGATAGATGAGACTCCAGTTGATTATCATGCCGATGATGCTTGGACCAAGGAAACATTATGGAAATGAAGATGACGCCTTTCGTTATATACAACGGATTATGGATGATAATCATTAACCATTTACTTTTGACAGGTATAGCCAATTTATTCCAGTATGTTTACCATCTGTGAATGATACACACATTTGTACAGCTGGACCTTTTCACCGAACATCATGCAATAACAAAAAGATAATGTAATCTTAGCAGGTGGTCATGTTTCTACTGTAAATAATCAGTTTTATTGTAATAGAAGGGAAAAAGAACATAGCCCTAAATCCACCTCTCGGTTTCCCTTTACAGAGATCTGTCCAACAACACAATCGGCTGTCTGAACGGGGATACATTCAAAGGCCTCTCGAGTCTGGTCAGACTGTAAGTACTTTTTCTACTTAATAACTGTAATTTGCAAGCCACGCGATGAGAACTTTTCAGTACCGCTCCAGCCACGAGACGTCTTCGGTTGTTTGCCTGGAAGCGCAGCTTCAGCGCCGTCGCACCGCGGGTCAAAACAACGTGGCGTACTTCATTCCGTCTTCGACAACGGAGTCGAGTGGCTCCTTCAGCCTTGATGAGATGAATCTAATTGGCCAGCGTGAAACTTGGAAAAACAGTAGCAGGTGCGGTGGGATTAGAACGATGTGTTAATGGCGGGTTTTTGTCACAGTCCTCCAGTGGATTTTGTGCACCAGCTGCCCACCTGATGGTACATAATGTGCGCGAGGCGACCGTGGTGCGCTCTGTAAGAATGATGGCCGGTTATCTCGGTCAAGGTCACGGCGCCAGGCTGCCACTGATAAGTGATTATTATGAAAATGGGTTTTCTGCATTATCAACCATGTGTCCAGTTCCCCCGCCCCCAAAGTCCTGAGTGTCCCACAGGGGGAGGCGTTGCCCTCACTGCGTTGTTCTGATTTCTCGTTATTGCTCCGTTTCAGAAACCTGTCAGCGAACGTGTTCTCTTCTTTGTCACAAGGGACCTTCGACAGTCTCGTCTCTCTGAAGACATTGTGAGTACAATCAAACGGTGTTACATGTGTGGTGTTTCCGTTCAACCTAATCGAATGTTTTTCGCCGCATGCTTGGCTCGTGTTTAACTGCCGTCATGCGAAAGGCTTTGCGATGACGGTAATTACATTTGCGTTTATGGGAAATGGCGGCAGTAGAGGTTTCGGCCTTGTGACCACCGTGATGGGGTGGCAGTGTGAGTGACACCCCCCCCCCCCCCCCTACTCTGTCCGCAGGGAGTTCCAGACCCAGTACTTGCTGTGTGACTGTAACCTGAGGTGGCTTCTGCTCTGGATAAAGGAGAGGAACGTGGCTGTGAAGGACACCCGCTGCTCGTACCCGCGCTCCCTGCAGGGGCAGCTGGTCACCTCCGTCAAGCCTGAGGTCCTCACCTGTGGTAAGACCCGCCTCTGGCTGTACGTCACACGTCTGTCCACCTGTCTGCCCTATCTATCCGTCCATTCACATGTCCTTTCCTCCACCTGTCTACCTGTCTACCTGTCTGCCTATCCCCCTCTACACCCCTCCTACCTCCTCTCTCTGCTGCTACTCCTGCCTGCCCATCCACTGAGACACTGTAGAGCAGGCAGAGCTACTCTGCCCATCCACTGTAGAGGCAGATATATCAGAGATATCACTTGAGAGACCCACTTTTTAAATTTTTAAAATTATAAATTTTATCCCGTGTTTCTCCCAATTTGCTATCCAATTACTCCCGCTAGTCTTAGTTAAATCCCCTCCCTCGTAGTTCACTGCCGTAGAACCACTCTTGTGCACAGCGAACAGTGTCGGCTTCCCTCCCCCCTCCCTGGGGCGGACAGCCAATTGCCGCCCCGGTGGCACTCCCGGCCAGAGCCGACTCTAGCGCGACCGGGAATCGAACCCCGGTCACCGTGGCCAGCGTCGGACGTTGAAACCACTAGACCACGCGGGAGGCCTGAGAGACCCACTTTTTTGATTGAGCATTTTGGGTAAAGGTTGTTAAATATGATAAATAGTAACAGTATTTGATATTTAAATATTTAGTGTAAAAGCAATTTGATATTGCAATACCCTGTAGCATTTTGGAAGCTTGCAGAAGGCCGTCCATTAAAATATGATGAAATATTTAGCATAGTAGAGTGCACCACAATTTATGTCTCCGTCAGTAAATATATCATTAAACCCCAAAGATAGTCCCACCGGATTGTGTCAGTGCAGTATTTGGCTTCACAATACACCGCAGATGTTTTCCAGCAGGTTAAAAAGAGCAATAAATGCTTGAGACAAGCATTGCTCCCAGGTCACTGGATTTTACATATGTATTTTTTGATTTATTCTTTCAAAATATTCTTGCATAATTGCGTAATCTGCATTAAAGTAAGGACAGCCGATTGAGTTTGGCGGCTAGGCCGCAGCTGGCTTTTCAAAATGTGGAGGTGGGCTTACCTCTGACCTCCGACCTCTGACCTCTGACTCCTTGCCCACAGACGCCCCCCTGGAGCTGCCGTCCTTCCAGATGACACCGTCCCAGCGGCAGATCGTGTTCCGGGGGGACAGCCTGCCCTTCCAGTGCATGGCGTCCTACATAGACGAGGACATGCAGGTGCTGTGGTACCAGGACGGCAGGATGGTGGAGCCCGACGCTGCGCAGGGCATCGCCATCGAGAAGAGCATGGTGCAGAACTGCTCGCTCATCGCCAGGTACTGCCAAGAGCCCTGCGCTCACACCACACCGCCCATCTCACGCCACACCGCCCATCTCACGCCACACCGCCCATCTCACGCCACACCGCCCATCTCACGCCACGCCACACCGCCCATCTCACGCCACACCGCCCATCTCACGCCATCTCACGCCACGCTGCCATCTCACGCCACGCTGCCCATCTCACGCCACACCGCCCATCTCACGCCACACCGCCCATCTCACGCCACACCGCCCATCTCACACCACACCACCCATCTCACGCCATCTCACGCCACGCCCATCTCACACCACACTGCCCATCTCACCCCATCTCACGCCACGCCGCCCATCTCACGCCACGCCGCCCATCTCACGCCACACCACCCATCTCACCCATCTCACGCCACACCGCCCATCTCCACTGCCCATCTCACACCACAACCTTTCAGCAGCGAGGCTGGGCGGGGCAGCCATGTGCTGTCTGTCACCCGATTTGTTCGAATTCTCAATAAGAAGACTTCTCTCTCTGTAGAAATGTGCTGTGATTGGTTCACATCGGCGAGTCGCTGAGGGCCCACGATGGCTCCGCCCATGTTTGGGTGCCGTTAGCGGGGCCCTTCCGGCACTACAGCACTGCATACATGCCATTGTATTGATTCCTTTCAGCCAATGAGTATATTGTGTCAAAGTGGTTCTCTGTGGCTCAGTAGGTAGAGCATGGCGTTGGCAACGCTTAGGGTGTGGGTTCAATCCCCACTGGGGCCACATATACTGAAAATGTATGCATTCACTACTGTAAGTCCCTTTGGATAAAAGCGTCTGCTAAATGGCGTATATTTATATCAAAGATTTGCCCGTTTGCAGCCTAGGTTGTAACCTGCTCACAGAGGTAGGTCCTTCGTGAGAATGCAGAGAGTGTTTTAAAGACCGGGAAGTCACAGCTGCTTCTGTCTCTGGCATCACAGCGCGCTCACCATCTCCAACATCCAGCCGGGCTCCACGGGGAACTGGGAGTGCCGTGTGAGGACCAGCCGAGGGAACAACACCCGGACCGTGCACATCGTGGTGCTGGAGAGCTCTGCCAAATACTGCCCCCCGGACAGGGTGTCCAACAACAAGGGGGAGTTCAGGTGAGGCCCGGGAACCCCCGACTCGCCAAATAACGCCCCTCCCATTCCGGCAGGCTGGATCATTGGATGCCTCCTACGTGAACTTTATTTATACCCTAACAATGTTATTCAAGGGCCATGCAACTCCTAGTGTATCTATTCTGGTCACAGCTCAACCCCCTTGTTTTTTTATGACAGGTATTTGTAGTTTATCATTTTGTTCAGAGGCGCGAACAGCAGTTGCATTAAAGCTTGAATGACAACTAATCCTGCAGATGGCCCATTTCTGTGTAGGAGTCATTAGCTATTGTTAGCTGAGGTGACTGCTCCAAACACAGACATTATCATTCTATACTTACAGCTTCAATAATCCGAGCTGTCAGTCAGCTAGGAGAAGAAATCCTTAGCTCCATAATGCCCTCTGGTGGCAAAACATGCATCCCACACTTTTGGACAGACCATTAACAGTTTGCCGTTGTTGTGCGAGGCCCCGGCTCTCCCTGTGTAACGAGTGGGAGGTGAAGTGGGCTGGAGAGAGGCCTCGTTTTGGACTGCGGCGCGCCGCTTTTACCCTGAGAATATAAGAAGCTCTCGTAAAGCTCAATGTTGCACAGCCTGGACCGGACACCGAAGCTGGAAAATGTGCTCCCGGTTTCATAACATCGTATAAATTGCACGGCGGTGCATATCATTGGAAGTACCTCATTTTATCATGCTTCTGAATTTATGCGTG
>JAINUG010002549.1:0-10204 GCA_029706075.1 Aldrovandia affinis | reverse complement strand
CACTTAATGCTTCTTTGATTACTGTAACTAGCTGGCTATTGTGTCGCTGATCTCCAGCAGTTATTAGATTATATTGCAGCGTTGTAGCTTTATTTCAAAGCTGACTGCGACTCAGCTGCTTTCAATCGGTTCCATTGATCAGCCCGTGTTTATAGTGAGCGTTCCTCAGTAGCGTTAGAAAGCTAACAGTTGTTAATTAGTGGCTATTGTTGTCAGGTGGCACTCGCCACTTAGTGCCTAGCATCACTCGGCTATATTAGCAGCCATAGTTGTGGATAGCGGCAGCTTTCCCGTCCTAGCCTCCCCGGATGAAGACTCGGCGGACAAAGACAAAGGAGTCTACCTGCAGGAGTCCACCGAGGGGGGCCAGCTAGGGAGTGCTCGCCGCAAGGTAAGTATCATAGTTTTGTATCTCCCTATTGTACTTCCTCTGCATCTAACACTACATGCTTCCTCCCTATCCCAGTCCATGTCTCCTCTTCTAGATTGCCTAGAAGGAGAGATTCTACCCACACCGTAATCTGTCCAACCTCATCCACCCTCCTAGATCTCCCGGTGTTGACGTGGTGGTAGCAGGCGGACTATGGAACTGCCAGTCCGCTGTCCGGAAGGCCGATTTCATCTCGGCCCAGGCCTCACTACTCTCCCTGCAGTTCCTGGCGCTTACGGAGACCTGGATCACCATAAAACACGGCCACCCCTGCTGCTCTCTCTGCTGCCTACACCTTCTCCCACACTCCACGACCCTCAGGTAGAGGTGGAGGGACAGGTATACTCATTTCCCCCTGTGGAGATTTGGTATTGTTCCTCTTCCTCACTTCTCACCCTCCTCCTTTGAATTTCATGCTGTCACTGTCACTGTTCCATGTAAACTGCACATCATTGTTCTTTATCGCCCTCCAGGTCCACTGGGGAGTTTCCTAGACGAGATGGATGCCCTACTCAGTGCCTTCCCTGAGGACGGCACTCCCCGTCTTACTCCTCGGGGACTTCAACCTGCAGCTAGAGACCTCCCAGGCCTCTGCATTCCTCCCCCTCCTTCAGTCCTTTGACTTCACCATGGCTGAATCCCCATCCACCCACAAGGCCGGCAACCAACTGGACCTGGTCTTCACCAGGAACTGCGCCTCACCCAACATTACGGTATCGCCTCTACATGTGTCTGACCATTCCTTTCTGTCTTTCTCCCTCCCCCTCCCCTCTGTCCCTAAACCATCCTCACCTGCTCCCACTGTCCTTGTCCGTCGCAACCTCCGCTCTCTCTCACCCGCTGCCCTGTCAGCTACTGTCCTATCTTCCCTTCCCCTGCTGATGCCTTCTCTCAGCTACCTGCTGAAGTAGCATCATCCACCCTACTTTCCTCTCTCTCCTCCTCCTTTGACTTACTCTGTCCTCTATCCACTAAACCCGCTCGTCTCCGCCCCCCCGCCCCCTGGCTAACCGATTCCATTCGGGCTAACCGTCTGAAGCTGCGTGCGGCAGAAAGGAAATGGAGAAAATCCAAATCCCCTGCAGCTCTGTCTGACTTCCACACACTCCTGGCTTCCTTCTCCGCTAACCTCTCCTCTGCTAAGTCTGCATTCTTCCTTTCTAAGATTCAATCCTCTGTTTCCAACCCACGTAAACTCTATGCTACATTTTCCTCTCTCCTCACCCCTCCTCCTCCCCCACCCCCCTCCTCCATAACCGCAGATGACTTCTCATCCTTCTTTCACGAGAAGGTTGAGGTCATTCGGTAACCCTGGACAACCAGCTGTGCTTCTCGAGCCATATTGCAGCGATCTCTCGGACCTGCCGTTTCTCCCTCCACAACATCCGGAGGATCAGACCGTTTCTCACCCAAGAGGCCACTCAACTCCTGGTCCAGGCCCTGGTGATCTCACGTCTGGACTACTGCAATTCCTTGCTGGCAGGCCTTCCGGCCTGTGCCATCAAGCCACTGCAACTAGTCCAGAACGCTGCTGCTCGCTTGGTGTTCAACCAGCCGAAGTTCACCCACGTCACCCCTCTACTCTCCTCTCTGCATTGGCTCCCCATCGCAGCACGCATCAGATTCAAGTCACTGGTGCTGGCTTTTCAAGCGGCCAGAGGTACTGCTCCCTGTACCTCCAGTCACTCATCACGCCCTACACCCGTCCAGACCCCTCCGCTCCGCCTCCGCTGGCAGACTGACTGCCCCATCCCTCCGGGCGCCTGGCAGCTGCCCCTCGCGGTCTCGCCTCTTCTCTGTCCTGGTCCCTCGTTGGTGGAGCGACCTCCCGCAAATCGGTCAGGACTGCGGAATCACTTCAATCTTCCGCAAGAGACTCAAACCCCACCTCTTCAGACTCCACTACCACTGAACACTGTCCATCTAGTCAACCTGTCGTCACAACTGTTTACTTGTTCTAAAAAAATTAAAAAAATTAAAAAAAATAAACACCCACTAACCTTTTATTTCCCAATGTTACAGGTATGATACGCAGACGCCTGCAATGATGTCTTTTGCCGTTTTACTGCACTGATCTTGTACGCTAACTTTGATTGTTCTCACCTTGTATTAATGCACATCTTGTAAGTCGCTCTGGATAAGAGCGTCTGCTAAATGCTTAAAATGTAAATGTAAAAAATGTAAAACTGCGCAACCCTAACCTTAACCCTGAAAAAAATAATGTCACCAAAATTTTTTATAAAAGGACAAAAAAATATATATAAAAATAATTTGTACAAAATAATTTGACAAAAAAAAAATATATATGTAAAATGTACATATAAAGGAAAAATATATACATATTTAGAAAAAATTACCAAAAAATTTGCCAAAAAAATTAATAAATATATAAAATATATAAATAAAGGAAAAAAAAAAATATATAAAAACAATTGACAAAAAATTGACAAAAATCAATTAAAATAAAATATATATATAAAGGAAAAATATGTATATATATTTAAAAATGTACAAAAAATGTGACAAAAAAAAAAATATATAATATGTATTTAAAGGAGAAAATATATATATATATATTAAAAAAATGTAATAAAAAATTTGACAAAAAAAAAATATATATATATCTATAAAAGAAAATAAATAAATATATATATTTAAAAAAATGTACAAAAAATTGCTCAAAACTGCGCATCACTGTTCAAAACTGCACAACACTGCGCATCACTGCTCAAAACTGTGCATCACTGCTCAAAACTGCGCATCAATGCTCAAAACTGCGCAACCCTAACCCTGAAATAAATAATGTCACCAAAAAATGTAAAAAAAGATATATTTTTTAAAAAAATTAACAAAAAAATGTGACAAAAAAAATAAATAATAAGAAGTATTTAAAGGGGAAAAAAATATTTAAAAAATTAAATAAAACATTTGACCAAAAAAAAATATGTATAAAATAAATATATAAAGGAAAAAAATTAATATATATATTTAAAAAAATGTACAAAAAAATTGTTAAAAACTGCTCATCACTGCTCAAAACTGCGCATCACTGCGCATCACTGCTCAAAACTGCGCATCACTGCTCAAAACTGTGCATCACTGCTCAAAACTGCGCATCACTGCTCAAAACTGTGCATCACTGCTCAAAACTGCGCATCACTGTTCAAAACTGCACAACACTGCGCATTACTGCTCAAAACTGCAAATCACTGCGCATCACTGCTCAAAACTGCACATCACTGCTCAAAACTGTGCATCACTGCTCAAAACTGCGCATCACTGCTCAAAACTGCGCAACCCTAACCCTAACCCTGAAATAAATAATGTCACCAAAAAAATTAAAAAAAGGAAAAATATATATATATTTTAAAAAAATGTACCAAAAAATTTGACAAAAAAATATATATATGTAAAATATATATATAAAGGAAAAATATATATATATATTTTTTAAATTACAAAAAAATTTGACCAAAATAAATAAATATATAAAATATATATATAACAGAAAAAATATATATATAAAAATGTGACAAAAAATATGACAAAAAAAAAAATATATATATATATAAAAAGGAAAAATATATATTTGTAAAAAAAATTTTTTTAACAAAAACAAAAAAATATAAAATATATATAAAGGGAAAAAATATATTTATAAAAAAATGTACAATAAAATTTGACAAAAAAATATATACATAAAATATATATATAAAGGGAAAAAAAAATTTAAAAAAAAATTACAAAAAAATTTGACCAAAAAAAATATATAAAATATATATATAACGGAAAAAAATATATATATAAAATTTGACAAAAATTTGACAAAAAAAATAATAATATATAAAATATATATAAAGGAAAAAAATATTTATACAAAATTTGAGAAAAAAATATATATAAAAAATTTGAAGAAAAAAAAAAAATATAAAATATATATATAAAGGAAAAAAAATATATATAAAAAAATGTACTAAAAAATTGCTCAAAACTGGGCATCACTGCTCAAAACTGTGCATCACTCTTCAAAACTGCACAACACTGCACATCACTGCTCAAAACTGCGCATCACTGCTCAAAACTGTGCATCACTGCTCAAAACTACGCATCACTGCTCAAAACTGCACAACCCTAACCCCTAACCCTGAAATAAATAATGTCACCAAAAATATATATATATTTTTAAAAATGTACAAAAAATTTGACAAAAAAATATATATATGTAAAATATATATATAAAAGGAAAAATATATATATTTTTTTTTAAATTACAAAAAATTTGACCAAAATAAATAAATATATAAAATATATATATAACGGAAAAAAATATATATAAAAAAATGTGACAAAAATATGAAAAAAAAAAATATATATATATAAAGGAAAAAAATATATTTGTAAAAATATAAAATTTGACAAAAAAAAAAATATATAAAATATGTATATAAAGGAAAAAAATATATATATATATATTAGAAAAATGTACAAAAAATTTGACAAAAAAATATATAAAATATGTATTTAAAGGAAAAAAATATATATATAAAAAAAATAAATAAAATTTGACAAAAACAAAAAAATATAAAATATATAAAGGAAAATTTTTTATATATATATATAAAAAAATGTACTAAAAAATTGCTCAAAACTGCGCATCACTGCTCAAAACCCATCAAAAAAAACTGCACAACACTGCGCATCACTGCTCAAATCTGCGCATCACTGCACATCACTGCTCAAAACTGTGCATCACTGCTCAAAACTGTGCATGACACTGCTCAAAACTGCGCATCAAAAAAAACTGCGCATCACTGTTCAAAACTGCAAACTATCACTGCTCAAAACTGTGCATCAAAAACTTCATCAAAAACTGAACCCAAACCCCTAACCCTGAAAAATAATGTCACCAAAAATTTAAAAAAAAGGAAAAATATATATATAAAAAAAAAATTACTAAAAAACAAAAAATATATATATGTAAAATATATATATAAAGGGAAAATATATATATATATTTTAAAAAAAAATACAAAAACATTTGAAAAAAAATATATAAAATATATATAACGCTCATATATCAAAAAAATTTGACAAAAAAATTTGACTAAAATAAAATAAAATATATATAAAGGAAAAAAATATATATATTTAAAAAAATGTACAAAAATTTGACTATAATATAAAATATATATATAAAGGAAAAATATATATATATAAAAAAATTAGACAAAAAAAAAAAATACTGAAAAAAAACTGCGCATCACTGCTCAAAACTGCGCATCACTGCACATCAAAAACTGTGCATCACTGCTCAAACTGTCAAAACTGCGCATCACTGCTCAAAACTGCGCATCACTGCTCAAAACTGCACATCACTGTTCAAAACTGCTGAAACTGCATCACTCAAACTGCAAATCACTGCAAAACTGCACAACACTGCGCATCACTGCTCAAAACTGTGCATCACTGCTCAAAACTACGCATCACTGCTCAAAACTGCGAACCCCTAACCTAACCCTGAAAAAATAATGTCACCAAAAAAAAAAAAAAAGAAAATATATATATATATATAAAAAAATGTACTAAAAATTTGACAAAAAAATATATATATATGTAAAATATATATAAATAAAAATATATATATATATTTTTTAAAATATAAAAAAATTTGACCAAAAAAATAAATATATAAAATAAATGCATATATAACGGAAAAAATATATATAAAAAAAATGTGACAAAAAATATGACAAAAAAATAAATAAAATATATATAAAAAGGAAAAATATATATTTGTAAAAAAATACAAAAAAAACTCAAAACTATATAAAATATATCAAAACTGCAAAAAATATATTTATAAAAAAAAAAATGTACAATAAATTTGACAAAAATATATACATAAAATATATATATAAAGGAAAAAAATATATTTAAAAAATGTACAAAAAATTTGACAAAAAAATATAAAAATATATATATAACGGAAAAAAATATATATATAAAAATTAACAAAAATTTGACAAAAAAAAATAATATAAAAAATATATATAAAGGAAAAAAAACATATATATAAATTTAAAAAATGTACAAAAAAAAAAAAAAAAAAACTGCTACAAAAAAGAAGAAATCACTGCTCAAAAAAAATGTACATCACTTGCTCAAAACTGCACATCACTGCTCAAAACTGTGCATCACTGCTCAAAACTGCACATCACTGCTCAAACTGCTCAAAACTGTTCAAAACTGCTCAAAACTGTGCATCACTGCTCAAAACTGTGCATCACTGCTCAAAACTGCACATCACTGCTCAAAAACTGTCACAAAAATAACCCCTAACCTATAAAAAAAAATGTACAAAAAAAAAAAAAAAAAAAGGAAAAAAATATATATAAAAAATTAAATAATAAATTTGACAAAAAAAAAATATATATAAAAAAATTACAAAAATTTGACCAAAAAAAATATATAAAATATATATATAACTGAAAAAAATATATATATAAAAAATTTGAAAAACCCTGAAAAGATGACAAAAAAATAATAATATATAAAATATATATAAAAAAAATATATTTATACAAAATTTGAAAAAAAAATATATATAAAAAAAATTTGAAGAAAAAAAAAAAAATATAAAATATATATATAAAAGGAAAAAAAATATATATAAAAAAAAAATGTACTAAAAATTGCTCAAAACTGGGCATCACTGCTCAAAACTGTGCATCACTCTTCAAAACTGCACAACACTGCACATCACTGCTCAAAACTGCGCATCACTGCTCAAAACTGTGCATCACTGCTCAAAACTGCGCATCACTGCTCAAAACTGCACAACCCTAACCCTAACCCTGAAATAAATAATGTCACAAAAATATATATATATTTTTAAAAAATGTACAAAAAATTTGACAAAAAAATATATATATGTAAAATATATATATAAAGGAAAAATATATATATTTTTTTTTTTAAATTACAAAAAATTTGACCAAAATAAATAAATATATAAAATATATATATAACGGAAAAAAAATATATATATAAAAAATGTGACAAAAATATGACAAAAAAAAAATATATATATATAAATAAAAAAAATATATTTGTAAAATATAAAATTTGACAAAAAAAAATATATATAAAATATGTATATAAAAGAAAAAAAATATATATATATATATTAGAAAAAATGTACAAAAAATTTGACAAAAAAAAATATATAAAATATGTATTTAAAGGAAAAAAATATATATATAAAAAAATTAAATAAAAAATTTGACAAAAACAAAAAAAATATAAAATATATATAAAGGAAAATTTTTTATATATATATAAAAAAAATGTACTAAAAAATTGCTCAAAACTGCGCATCACTGCTCAAAACCGCGCATCACTGCTCAAAACTGCGCATCACTGTTCAAAACTGCACAACACTGCGCATCACTGCTCAAATCTGCGCATCACTGCACATCACTGCTCAAAACTGTGCATCACTGCTCAAAACTGTGCATCACTGCGCATCACTGCTCAAAACTGCGCATCACTGCTCAAAACTGCACATCACTGCTCAAAACTGCGCATCACTGTTCAAAACTGCACAACACTGCGCATCACTGCTCAAAACTGTGCATCACTGCTCAAAACTGCGCATCACTGCTAAAAACTGCGCAACCCAAACCCTAACCCTGAAAAAAATAATGTCACCAAAAAATTTAAAAAAAGGAAAATATATATATATAAAAAAAAATTACTAAAAATATGACAAAAATATATATATGTAAAATATATATATAAAGGAAAAATATATATATATATTTTAAAAAAAATACAAAAACATTTGACCAAAAAAAAAAAAATATATAAAATATATATAACGTAAAAAAATACATATATCAAAAAAATTTGACAAAAAATTTGACTAAAATAAAATAAAATATATATAAAGGAAAAAATATATATATTTAAAAAATGTACAAAAAATTTGACAAAAAATATATATATAAAATATATATATAAAGGAAAAATATATATATATAAAAAAATTAGACAAAAAAAAAAAATATATAAAATATATACATAAAGATAAAAATAACATATATATATAAAAAAAATGTACAAAAAAATTGCTCAAATCTGCGCATCACTGCACAAAACTGCGCATCACTGCTCAAAACTGCACATCACTGCTCAAAACTGCGCATCACTGTTCAAAACTGCACATCACTGCTCAAAACTGTGCATCACTGCTCAAAACTGCGCATCACTGTTCAAAACTGCACAACACTGCGCATCACTGCTCAAAACTGCGCATCACTGCTCAAAACTGCGCATCACTGCTCAAAACTGCGCAACCCTAACCCTAACCCTGAAAAAAATAATGTCACCAAAAAAAAAAAAAAAAAAAGTAAAAGATATATATATATATATAAAAAAAAATGTACTAAAAAATTTGACAAAAAAAAAAAAAAAAGTCTTTAAAGGGGAAAAAAATATATATATAAAAATTAAATAATAAATTTGACAAAAAAATATATATTAAATACATATATAAAGGAAAAAAATAAATATATATATAAAAAAATGTACTAAAAATTGCTCAAAACTGTGCATCACTGCTGAAAACTGCATATCACTGTTCAAAACTGCACAACATTACGCATCACTGCTCAAAACTGCGCATCACTGCTCAAAACTGTGCATCACTGCTCAAAACTGCGCAACCCTAACCCTAACCCTGAAAAAAATGTCACCAAAAATTTAAAAAAAGTAAAAAGATATATATATATATATATAAAAATGTACTAAAAAATTTGACAAAAAAAAAAAAAAAAAAGTCTTTAAAGGGGAAAAAAATATATATAAAAATTAAATAATAAATTTGACAAAAAAAAAAAAAATATTAAATACATATATAAAGGAAGAAAATAAATATATATATTAAAAAAAAAATGTACTAAAAATTGCTCAAAACTGTGCATCACTGCTGAAAACTGCGTATCACTGTTCAAAACTGCACAACATTACGCATCACTGCTCAAAACTGCGCATCACTGCTCAAAACTGTACATCACTGCTCAAAACTGCGCATCACAGCGCATCACTGCTCAAAACTGCGCATCACTGTTCAAAACTGCACAACACTGCGCATCACTGCTCAAAACTGTGCATCACTGCTCAAAACTGCGCATCACTGCTCAAAACTGTGCAACCCTAACCCTAACCCTGAAAAAAATAATGTCACCAAAAATGTAAAAAAAGAAAAAAATATATATATTAAAAAAAAATTACTAAAAAATATGACAAAAATATATATATATGTAAAATATATATATAAAGGAAAAATATATATATTTAAAAAAATTACAAAACATTTGACCAAAAAAAAATATAAAAATATATATATAACGTAAAAAATATATATATCAAAAAAATGTGACAAAAATTTCCATCCATCCATCCATCGTCTACCGCTTGTCCTGTTCGGGTCAGCGGGGCAGCGTCCTAAGCAGGAGACCCAGACTTCCTCTCCCCCGGCCACTTCGTCCAGCTCTTCCGGGGGAATCCCGAGGCGTTCCCAGGCCAGCCGAGAGACATAGTCTCTCCAGCGTGTCCTGGGTCTTCCCCGGGCCTCCTCCCGTGGGACGTGCCCGAAACACCTCACCCGGGAGGCGTCCAGGAGGCATCCTAACCAGATGCCCCAGCCACCTCATCTGGCTCCTCTCGACGCGGAGGAGCAGCGGTTCTACTTCTGAGCCCCTCCCGGATGAC
>JAINUG010002548.1:0-10215 GCA_029706075.1 Aldrovandia affinis | reverse complement strand
TCAAAGACTGTACAAGTGAATTGAAAAACATAGCCTCAATTTGGTGAAAAAGGCCAATGGCAAATTTTCTTCTAAGACTGAACAAGTGAATTGAAAAAAAGAGTCTCAAATTGGTGAAAAGGCCAATGGCTTGGTTTTTCTGAAAAATAATTTTTAAAATAAATTTGCCTCCAAGCCTTGAATAGGCAATGACAAAGTTTTTACTGAGACAGTAAAGTGCGTAGGGAGGTTCTATACTAACAGGCTTGAATAGGCCAATTGCAAAAACAATTCAAAGACTGTACAAGTTGAAAAACATAGCCTCAATTTGGTGAAAAAGGCCAATGGCAAATCTTCTTCTAAGACTGAACAAGTGAATTGAAAAAAGAGTCTCAAATTGGTGAAAAGGCCAATGGCTTGGTTTTTTCTGAAACAGAATTTTTTTAAATAAATTTGCCTCCAAGCCTTGAATAGGCAAATGACAATGTTTTTACTGAGACAGTAAAGTGCGTAGGAGGTTCTATACTAACAGGCTTGAATAGGCCAATTGCAAAAACAATTCAAAGACTGTACAAGTGAATTGAAAAACATAGCCTCAATTTGGTGAAAAAGGCCAATGGCAAATTTTCTTCTAAGACTGAACAAGTGAATTGAAAAAAGAGTCTCAAATTGGTAAAAAGGCCAATGGCTTGGTTTTTCTGAAACAGAATTTTTTTAAATAAATTTGCCTCCAAGCCTTGAATAGGCAAATGACAAAGTTTTTACTGAGACAGTAAAGTGCGTAGGGAGGTTCTATACTAACAGACTTGAATAGGCCAATTGCAAAAAATTCAAAGACTGTACAAGTGAATTGAAAAAACATAGCCTCAATTTGGTGAAAAGGCCAATGGAAAATCTTCTTCTAAGACTGAACAAGTGAATTGAAAAAAAGAGTCTCAAATTGGTGAAAAGGCCAATGGCTTGGTTTTTCTGAAACAGAATTTTTTAAAATAAATTTGCCTCCAAGCCTTGAATAGGCAAATGACAAAGTTTTTACTGAGACAGTAAAGTGCGTAGGGAGGTTCTATACTAACAGGCTTGAATAGGCCAATTGCAAAACAATTCAAAGACTGTACAAGTGAATTGAAAAAAACATAGCCTCAATTTGGTGAAAAAGGCCAATGGCAAATTTTCTTCTAAGACTGAACAAGTGAATTGAAAAAGAGTCTCAAATTGGTGAAAAGGCCAATGGCTTGGTTTTTCTGAAACAGAATTTTTTAAAATAAATTTGCCTCCAAGCCTTGAATAGGCAAATGACAAAGTTTTTACTGAGACAGTAAAGTGCGTAGGGAGGTTCTATACTAACAGACTTGAATAGGCCAATTGCAAAAAAAATTCAAAGACTGTACAAGTGAATTGAAAAACATAGCCTCAATTTGGTGAAAAAGGCCAATGGCAAATTTTCTTCTAAGACTGAACAAGTGAATTGAAAAAGAGTCTCAAATTGGTGAAAAGGCCAATGGCTTGGTTTTTCTGAAACAGAATTTTTTAAAATAAATTTGCCTCCAAGCCTTGAATAGGCAAATGACAAAGTTTTTACTGAGACAGTAAAGTGCGTAAGGAGGTTCTATACTAACAGGCTTGAATAGGCCAATTGCAAAAACAATTCAAAGACTGTACAAGTGAATTGAAAAAACATAGCCTCAATTTGGTGAAAAAGGCCAATGGCAAATCTTCTTCTAAGACTGAACAAGTGAATTGAAAAAAGAGTCTCAAATTGGTAAAAAGGCCAATGGCTTGGTTTTTCTGAAACAGAATTTTTTTAAATAAATTTGCCTCCAAGCCTTGAATAGGCAAATGACAAAGTTTTTACTGAGACAGTAAAGTGCGAGGTTCTATACTAACAGGCTTGAATAGGCCAATTGCAAAACAATTCAAAGACTGTACAAGTGAATTGAAAAACATAGCCTCAATTTGGTGAAAAGGCCAATGGAAAATCTTCTTCTAAGACTGAACAAGTGAATTGAAAAAAGAGTCTCAAATTGGTGAAAAGGCCAATGGCTTGGTTTTTCTGAAACAGAATTTTTTAAAATAAATTTGCCTCCAAGCCTTGAATAGGCAAATGACAAAGTTTTTACTGAGACAGTAAAGTGCGTAGGGAGGTTCTATACTAACAGGCTTGAATAGGCCAATTGCAAAAACAATTCAAAGACTGTACAAGTGAATTGAAAAACATAGCCTCAATTTGGTGAAAAAGGCCAATGGCAAATCTTCTTCTAAGACTGAACAAGTGAATTGAAAAAGAGTCTCAAATTGGTGAAAAGGCCAATGGCTTGGTTTTTCTGAAACAGAATTTTTTAAATAAATTTGCCTCCAAGCCTTGAATAGGCAAATGACAAAGTTTTTACTGAGACAGTAAAGTGCGTAGGAGGTTCTATACTAACAGACTTGAATAGGCCAATTGCAAAACAATTCAAAGACTGTACAAGTGAATTGAAAAACATAGCCTCAATTTGGTGAAAAAGGCCAATGGCAAATCTTTCTTCTAAGACTGAACAAGTGAATTGAAAAAAGAGTCTCAAATTGGTGAAAAGGCCAATGGCTTGGTTTTTCTGAAACAGAATTTTTTTAAATAAATTTGCCTCCAAGCCTTGAATAGGCAAATGACAAAGTTTTTACTGAGACAGTAAAGTGCGTAGGAGGTTCTATACTAACAGACTTGAATAGGCCAATTGCAAAAAAATTCAAAGACTGTACAAGTGAATTGAAAAACATAGCCTCAATTTGGTGAAAAAGGCCAATGGCAAATCTTCTTCTAAGACTGAACAAGTGAATTGAAAAAGAGTCTCAAATTGGTGAAAAGGCCAATGGCTTGGTTTTTCTGAAACAGAATTTTTAAATAAATTTGCCTCCAAGCCTTGAATAGGCAAATGACAAAGTTTTTACTGAGACAGTAAAGTGCGTAGGGAGGTTCTATACTAACAGGCTTGAATAGGCCAATTGCAAAAAAATTCAAAGACTGTACAAGTGAATTGAAAAACATAGAATTGAAAAAAGGCCAATGGCAAATCTTCAAGACTGAACAAGTGAATTGGCCAATGAGTCTTGGTTTTTGGTTGAAACAGAATTTTTTTAAATAAATTTGCCTCCAAGCCTTGAATAGGCAATGACAAAGTTTTTACTGAGACAGTAAAGTGCGTAGGGAGGTTCTATACTAACAGGCTTGAATAGGCCAATTGCAAAAACAATTCAAAGACTGTACAAGTGAATTGAAAAACATAGCCTCAATTTGGTGAAAAAGGCCAATGGCAAATTTTCTTCTAAGACTGAACAAGTGAATTGAAAAAGAGTCTCAAATTGGTGAAAAGGCCAATGGCTTGGTTTTTCTGAAACAGAATTTTTTTAAATAAATTTGCCTCCAAGCCTTGAATAGGCAAATGACAAAGTTTTTACTGAGACAGTAAAGTGCGTAGGGAGGTTCTATACTAACAGACTTGAATAGGCCAATTGCAAAAACAATTCAAAGACTGTACAAGTGAATTGAAAAACATAGCCTCAATTTGGTGAAAAAGGCCAATGGCAAATTTTCTTCTAAGACTGAACAAGTGAATTGAAAAAGAGTCTCAAATTGGTGAAAAGGCCAATGGCTTGGTTTTTCTGAAACAGAATTTTTAAAATAAATTTGCCTCCAAGCCTTGAATAGGCAAATGACAAAGTTTTTACTGAGACAGTAAAGTGCGTAGGAGGTTCTATACTAACAGACTTGAATAGGCCAATTGCAAAAACAATTCAAAGACTGTACAAGTGAATTGAAAAACATAGCCTCAATTTGGTGAAAAAGGCCAATGGCAAATCTTCTTCTAAGACTGAACAAGTGAATTGAAAAAGAGTCTCAAATTGGTGAAAAGGCCAATGGCTTGGTTTTTCTGAAACAGAATTTTTTTAAATAAATTTGCCTCCAAGCCTTGAATAGGCAAATGACAAAGTTTTTACTGAGACAGTAAAGTGCGTAGGGAGGTTCTATACTAACAGACTTGAATAGGCCAATTGCAAAAACAATTCAAAGACTGTACAAGTGAATTGAAAAACATAGCCTCAATTTGGTGAAAAAGGCCAATGGCAAATCTTCTTCTAAGACTGAACAAGTGAATTGAAAAAGAGTCTCAAATTGGTGAAAAGGCCAATGGCTTGGTTTTTCTGAAACAGAATTTTTTAAATAAATTTGCCTCCAAGCCTTGAATAGGCAAATGACAAAGTTTTTACTGAGACAGTAAAGTGCGTAGGGAGGTTCTATACTAACAGACTTGAATAGGCCAATTGCAATAGCCTCAAAAAAAGACAATGGCAAATTTTCTAATTGAAAAAAAGAGTCTCAAATTGACTGTACAATGGCTTGGTTTTTCTGAAAAGAATTTTTTTAAATAAATTTGCCTCCAAGCCTTGAATAGGCAAATGACAAAGACAGTAAAGCCTATACTAACAGGCTTGAATAGGCCAATTGCAAAAACAATTCAAAGACTGTACAAGTGAATTGAAAAACATAGCCTCAATTTGAAAAAGGCCAATGGCAAATTTTCTTCTAAGACTGAACAAGTGAATTGAAAAAAGAGTCTCAAATTGGTGAAAAGGCCAATGGCTTGGTTTTTCTGAAACAGAATTTTTTAAATAAATTTGCCTCCAAGCCTTGAATAGGCAAATGACAAAGTTTTTACTGAGACAGTAAAGTGCGTAGGGAGGTTCTATACTAACAGACTTGAATAGGCCAATTGCAAAAAAATTCAAAGACTGTACAAGTGAATTGAAAAACATAGCCTCAATTTGGTGAAAAGGCCAATGGCAAATTTTCTTCTAAGACTGAACAAGTGAATTGAAAAAGAGTCTCAAATTGGTGAAAAGGCCAATGGCTTGGTTTTTCTGAAACAGAATTTTAAAATAAATTTGCCTCCAAGCCTTGAATAGGCAAATGACAAAGTTTTTACTGAGACAGTAAAGTGCGTAGGGAGGTTCTATACTAACAGGCTTGAATAGGCCAATTGCAAAACAATTCAAAGACTGTACAAGTGAATTGAAAAACATAGCCTCAATTTGGTGAAAAAGGCCAATGGCAAATCTTCTTCTAAGACTGAACAAGTGAATTGAAAAAGAGTCTCAAATTGGTGAAAGGCCAATGGCTTGGTTTTTCTGAAACAGAATTTTTTTAAATAAATTTGCCTCCAAGCCTTGAATAGGCAAATGACAAAGTTTTTACTGAGACAGTAAAGTGCGTAGGGAGGTTCTATACTAACAGACTTGAATAGGCCAATTGCAAAAAAATTCAAAGACTGTACAAGTGAATTGAAAAACATAGCCTCAATTTGGTGAAAAAGGCCAATGGCAAATCTTTCTTCTAAGACTGAACAAGTGAATTGAAAAAAGAGTCTCAAATTGGTGAAAAGGCCAATGGCTTGGTTTTTCTGAAACAGAATTTTTTAAAATAAATTTGCCTCCAAGCCTTGAATAGGCAAATGACAAAGTTTTTACTGAGACAGTAAAGTGCGTAGGAGGTTCTATACTAACAGACTTGAATAGGCCAATTGCAAAACAATTCAAAGACTGTACAAGTGAATTGAAAAAACATAGCCTCAATTTGGTGAAAAAGGCCAATGGCAAATTTTCTTCTAAGACTGAACAAGTGAATTGAAAAAAGAGTCTCAAATTGGTGAAAAGGCCAATGGCTTGGTTTTTCTGAAACAGAATTTTTTTAAATAAATTTGCCTCCAAGCCTTGAATAGGCAAATGACAAAGTTTTTACTGAGACAGTAAAGTGCGTAGGAGGTTCTATACTAACAGACTTGAATAGGCCAATTGCAAAAAAATTCAAAGACTGTACAAGTGAATTGAAAAACATAGCCTCAATTTGGTGAAAAAGGCCAATGGCAAATTTTCTTCTAAGACTGAACAAGTGAATTGAAAAAAGAGTCTCAAATTGGTGAAAAGGCCAATGGCTTGGTTTTTCTGAAACAGAATTTTTAAAAATAAATTTGCCTCCAAGCCTTGAATAGGCAAATGACAAAGTTTTTACTGAGACAGTAAAGTGCGGGGAGGTTCTATACTAACAGGCTTGAATAGGCCAATTGCAAAAAAATTCAAAGACTGTACAAGTGAATTGAAAAACATAGCCTCAATTTGGTGAAAAAGGCCAATGGAAAATCTTCTTCTAAGACTGAACAAGTGAATTGAAAAAGAGTCTCAAATTGGTGAAAAGGCCAATGGCTTGGTTTTTCTGAAACAGAATTTTTTTAAATAAATTTGCCTCCAAGCCTTGAATAGGCAAATGACAAAGTTTTTACTGAGACAGTAAAGTGCGTAGGGGAGGTTCTATACTAACAGGCTTGAATAGGCCAATTGCAAAAACAATTCAAAGACTGTACAAGTGAATTGAAAAACATAGCCTCAATTTGGTGAAAAAGGCCAATGGCAAATTTTCTTCTAAGACTGAACAAGTGAATTGAAAAAGAGTCTCAAATTGGTGAAAAGGCCAATGGCTTGGTTTTTCTGAAACAGAATTTTTTAAATAAATTTGCCTCCAAGCCTTGAATAGGCAAATGACAAAGTTTTTACTGAGACAGTAAAGTGCGTAGGGAGGTTCTATACTAACAGGCTTGAATAGGCCAATTGCAAAACAATTCAAAGACTGTACAAGTGAATTGAAAAACATAGCCTCAATTTGGTGAAAAAGGCCAATGGCAAATCTTCTTCTAAGACTGAACAAGTGAATTGAAAAAAGAGTCTCAAATTGGTGAAAAGGCCAATGGCTTGGTTTTTCTGAAACAGAATTTTTTTAAATAAATTTGCCTCCAAGCCTTGAATAGGCAAATGACAAAGTTTTTACTGAGACAGTAAAGTGCGTAGGGAGGTTCTATACTAACAGGCTTGAATAGGCCAATTGCAAAAAAATTCAAAGACTGTACAAGTGAATTGAAAAACATAGCCTCAATTTGGTGAAAAAGGCCAATGGCAAATTTTCTTCTAAGACTGAACAAGTGAATTGAAAAAAGAGTCTCAAATTGGTGAAAAGGCCAATGGCTTGGTTTTTCTGAAACAGAATTTTTAAAATAAATTTGCCTCCAAGCCTTGAATAGGCAAATGACAAAGTTTTTACTGAGACAGTAAAGTGCGTAGGGAGGTTCTATACTAACAGACTTGAATAGGCCAATTGCAAAAAAATTCAAAGACTGTACAAGTGAATTGAAAAACATAGCCTCAATTTGGTGAAAAAGGCCAATGGCAAATTTTCTTCTAAGACTGAACAAGTGAATTGAAAAAAGAGTCTCAAATTGGTGAAAAGGCCAATGGCTTGGTTTTTCTGAAAAAGAATTTTTTAAATAAATTTGCCTCCAAGCCTTGAATAGGCAAATGACAAAGTTTTTACTGAGACAGTAAAGTGCGTAGGGAGGTTCTATACTAACAGGCTTGAATAGGCCAATTGCAAAAACAATTCAAAGACTGTACAAGTGAATTGAAAAACATAGCCTCAATTTGGTGAAAAAGGCCAATGGCAAATCTTCTTCTAAGACTGAACAAGTGAATTGAAAAAGAGTCTCAAATTGGTGAAAAGGCCAATGGCTTGGTTTTTCTGAAACAGAATTTTTTAAATAAATTTGCCTCCAAGCCTTGAATAGGCAAATGACAAAGTTTTTACTGAGACAGTAAAGTGCGTAGGAGGTTCTATACTAACAGGCTTGAATAGGCCAATTGCAAAAAAATTCAAAGACTGTACAAGTGAATTGAAAAACATAGCCTCAATTTGGTGAAAAAGGCCAATGGCAAATCTTCTTCTAAGACTGAACAAGTGAATTGAAAAAAGAGTCTCAAATTGGTGAAAAGGCCAATGGCTTGGTTTTTCTGAAACAGAATTTTTTAAATAAATTTGCCTCCAAGCCTTGAATAGGCAAATGACAATGTTTTTACTGAGACAGTAAAGTGCGTAGGAGGTTCTATACTAACAGGCTTGAATAGGCCAATTGCAAAACAATTCAAAGACTGTACAAGTGAATTGAAAAACATAGCCTCAATTTGGTGAAAAAGGCCAATGGCAAATCTTCTTCTAAGACTGAACAAGTGAATTGAAAAAAGAGTCTCAAATTGGTGAAAAGGCCAATGGCTTGGTTTTTCTGAAACAGAATTTTTTTAAATAAATTTGCCTCCAAGCCTTGAATAGGCAATGACAAAGTTTTTACTGAGACAGTAAAGTGCGTAGGGAGGTTCTATACTAACAGACTTGAATAGGCCAATTGCAAAAAAATTCAAAGACTGTACAAGTGAATTGAAAAACATAGCCTCAATTTGGTGAAAAGGCCAATGGAAAATCTTCTTCTAAGACTGAACAAGTGAATTGAAAAAAGAGTCTCAAATTGGTGAAAAGGCCAATGGCTTGGTTTTTCTGAAACAGAATTTTTTAAATAAATTTGCCTCCAAGCCTTGAATAGGCAAATGACAATGTTTTTACTGAGACAGTAAAGTGCGTAGGAGGTTCTATACTAACAGGCTTGAATAGGCCAATTGCAAAACAATTCAAAGACTGTACAAGTGAATTGAAAAACATAGCCTCAATTTGGTGAAAAAGGCCAATGGCAAATCTTTCTTCTAAGACTGAACAAGTGAATTGAAAAAAGAGTCTCAAATTGGTAAAAAGGCCAATGGCTTGGTTTTTCTGAAACAGAATTTTTTAAATAAATTTGCCTCCAAGCCTTGAATAGGCAAATGACAAAGTTTTTACTGAGACAGGAAAGTGCGTAGTTAGGTTCTATACTAACAGGCTTGAATAGGCCAATTGCAAAAACAATTCAAAGACTGTACAAGTGAATTGAAAAACATAGCCTCAATTTGGTGAAAAAGGCCAATGGAAAATCTTCTTCTAAGACTGAACAAGTGAATTGAAAAAGAGTCTCAAATTGGTGAAAAGGCCAATGGCTTGGTTTTTCTGAAACAGAATTTTTTAAATAAATTTGCCTCCAAGCCTTGAATAGGCAAATGACAAAGTTTTTACTGAGACAGTAAAGTGCGTAGGGAGGTTCTATACTAACAGGCTTGAATAGGCCAATTGCAAAACAATTCAAAGACTGTACAAGTGAATTGAAAAACATAGCCTCAATTTGGTGAAAAAGGCCAATGGCAAATCTTCTTCTAAGACTGAACAAGTGAATTGAAAAAGAGTCTCAAATTGGTAAAAAGGCCAATGGCTTGGTTTTTCTGAAACTGAATTTTTTTAAATAAATTTGCCTCCAAGCCTTGAATAGGCAAATGACAAAGTTTTTACTGAGACAGTAAAGTGCGTAGGAGGTTCTATACTAACAGACTTGAATAGGCCAATTGCAAAAAAATTCAAAGACTGTACAAGTGAATTGAAAAAACATAGCCTCAATTTGGTGAAAAAGGCCAATGGCAAATTTTCTTCTAAGACTGAACAAGTGAATTGAAAAAGAGTCTCAAATTGGTGAAAAGGCCAATGGCTTGGTTTTTCTGAAACAGAATTTTTTAAATAAATATGCCTGCAAGCCTTTTATAGGCAAATGACAAAGTTTTTACTGAGACAGTAAAGTGCGTAGGGAGGTTCTATACTAACAGACTTGAATAGGCCAATTGCAAAAAAAATTCAAAGACTGTACAAGTGAATTGAAAAACATAGCCTCAATTTGGTGAAAAAGGCCAATGGCAAATCTTGTTCTAAGACTGAACAAGTGAATTGAAAAAGAGTCTCAAATTGGTGAAAAGGCCAATGGCTTGGTTTTTCTGAAACAGAATTTTTTAAAATAAATTTGCCTCCAAGCCTTGAATAGGCAAATGACAAACTTTTACTGAGACAGTAAAGTGCGTAGGAGGTTCTATACTAACAGACTTGAATAGGCCAATTGCAAAAACCATTCAAAGACTGTACAAGTGAATTGAAAAACATAGCCTCAATTTGGTGAAAAAGGCCAATGGCAAATTTTCTTCTAAGACTGAACAAGTGAATTGAAAAAGAGTCTCAAATTGGTGAAAAGGCCAATGGCTTGGTTTTTCTGAAACAGAATTTTTTAAAATAAATTTGCCTCCAAGCCTTGAATAGGCAAATGACAAAGTTTTTACTGAGACAGTAAAGTGCGTAGGAGGTTCTATACTAACAGACTTGAATAGGCCAATTGCAAAAAAATTCAAAGACTGTACAAGTGAATTGAAAAACATAGCCTCAATTTGGTGAAAAAGGCCAATGGCAAATTTTCTTCTAAGACTGAACAA
>JAINUG010002547.1:0-10216 GCA_029706075.1 Aldrovandia affinis | reverse complement strand
TGGAGCCGAAGTTCAAGATTACCTGAAAGAAAAGAAAAACTCAGTTCGAGCCTCTTCATGCTGCCCTTGCAGATTCTGCCGTTGTGCTTGTGAAGTTGCGGTATGGCCACATAATAGGCTGATGCTTTTATTTGACCACAACCATAACACATTCTAATGCGTAGGCTATGTTTTATTTAATTAACCAGGTTGGTCTCATTGGGATTTAAAATCTCTTTTGCAAAAATGTGGCTAACAACCGAATGATCACACATAGCCTAATGTCTTAAATTGTAGCCTAAAGCTGAACATAAAGTGGCTATAGCCTATCGAAAATAACTTACTCGAGTCGTAGACCATCCGATGGCCAGGGTTGGGTTGTAACGAAATACATGTAATGGCGTTACGTAATCAGAATACAAAAATCAAGTAACTGTATTCAGCTCGCGTTACATTTGAAAAACGAGTAATCTGAATACAGTTACTTTAATAAACCTGAAGTGAATACATTTTGGATTACTGCTTGGAATTCTTGGTGGAAAGTTTTCCTTACAAACATTAATGAGCTGATATTCATTACTAAAGTTACAGCATGAAATTATCACGCCTTCATGATTATCATCACACAGCTCACGAAAACTACAGCCGCTGCACAGAACAAAAAACTGCGTAAAAAAATGCGTTTTAAAAAGCGCGCGCCTACGCTCAGACAAACATTGATAGGGACAAGATGGAAGAAAAGTCAGCTTTTAGTTTGTGGCGTTATCGACACAATTTCCAGTTTAAAGAAGAACATGGGAAAAATCTGTCGGTCCAGTGTACCTTGTGTCTTCCAGGAATAAAGATACTGTCGGCATCAAAGGACTCGACTTCGAATCTTAAAAAGCACTTGGAGTAAATCGACGTTAGCTAACCTTCAGTTTAATGAACACAGTTCTGCAGTAATTTGCTGTTACCTGACCTTAGCCTACGGTTTGAGGCATCGCATTAACTGCTCTGCTAATTTTATACTGCTTTCTTTATTGTTGAAACGATGACATTTTATTTTATTCTTTTTTATTTTTCTCAGTTTTTCTCCCAATTTGGTAGACAATTGTACTCTACTATACATCAATTACGTTATGCACTGCCGAGCATTCGCCGCTACACAGCCCGCCAACACTGGCACTTTTCTAAGCCATATCCCTTACAAGTCGCTGTTATTCCAGTGCCAAAAAGTTTCAAAAGTTATTACATTGTTTTAGATGCTGTGTTTGAGTAATGCTCATGATGAGCCATCAAAACAGTAAAAGAACTTGCCTTTCAATATCCCTTTGCTTTTTATTATTATTAATTTTGAATCTGTCCATTCTAATTCCATAACATGTTAATGACGACGACTACAACAAAAATGCAGATACAATGTTGCATATATTTAGCTAAATTGACATCTCAAATTTATTAGTATTTATTATTAAATGAACAGAAGCTGACCTGACCTCAACACAGTGGAAAGTTGAACATGACATCCTTTTTCAAAGTGTAATGCATAATAACTATTTAAATGTATTACTGATCAAATAAAAAAGTGAACATGGCGTGTACAAAAGTTTGAGCTCCTTTTAGTACTAAGTAGCACCACCTTTGGCTATATAACAGCGTCCCAATGTCTCCTGTACCCCAAAAACATACCCATCTGTGATGGAAAAAGTAAGTAATCAAAAGTATTCTAAAAGTAATCTGATTACTTTACTATTTTGAGAGCGACACACAAGCTCTGAACAGAGGAATACACTGATAAGAACAATAACTTGTCTGTGCAGTAGTTCAGTTCTTAATGATACTGAGACAATAAAGCATATCTTATCTTATCTTTGCACTCCCACGTTAGACCAGTTTTATTCGGACCCAACAGGTCCAAAACATCATGCGTGATACTAAAGTAGGTACTTAGATGACAAGTCACATGGTTACAATCTGAACAGGAAAGATAAACTTTCTAAAATGTCAGCAAAGCATGTCCTCGGAGGACCTTTCTTGTATATGGCTTCCACACTGTCTATACATGTGTAAATTAAATAAGAATAAACCTTATAAAAGAGCAGTACACAGCCGCAGAGACAAAAAGTAACTTAAACCCCGTGATTGTACAGAATGGTGACTATCAAACTGTAGGGGGTGAAATAGTGGTTGTGCTGAAACAGATGTCTTTAATCGCTGATAAACCGCGGGTTAAGGTCTGACGTGCATTCTAAAGAAGCAAGAAGACCAAGGAGCTCATTGTGGACTTCAGGAAGTCCAAAGCCGGCACACACACCCCCATCGGCATTAACGGGACAGAGGTTGAACGTGTCACCAGCTTCAAGTTTCTGGGCGTCCACATCTCCGAGGATCTCTCCTGGTCCCTCAACACCTCGTCTCTGGTTAAGAAGGCTCACCAGCGCCTCTTCTTCCTGAGGAGAACAGCTTCTTCCCCTCAGCTGTCACCTTGTTGAACTCTGCACCAAGGCGATAGCAGACCCCCCCCCCACCCTCACCCCACATGGACTACCTACCACTGCCACACTTCAATACCTACACTGTTTACTTTTATATATTCTTGCACCACCGCATCTTTGCACTAGATACTTGTCTATACATTTCATAAATATTTAATACTGTTTATACTGTACATATGTAGCATATTCACTTCTCACTGTTCATACTGTTTATACTGTTTACACTTTATACTCTTTTTGCACTTTACTGCTATTTGCACTTCTGGTTAGATGCTAACTGCATTTCGTTGTCTCAGTACTTGCACTTTGTGCAATGACAATAAAGTTGAATCTAATCGAATCTAATCTAAAGAGGTGCGTGTTCAGCCTGTGGTGGAGCTATTCGGCTGTTCTGACGTCAGTGTTCAGTCCGGAGTTCACTCCACCATAGCGGTGCCAGGACAGCAATGAATGACATTTTATGTGACATGGTCGTATCAATAACAGACCTGATAGCATTCAGCGAGGTGGAAACCATTACAAACCAGGACACGTTGAGAGTTTAGGGCCAGCTAACCAGTTGTGTTAGGGCCAGCATGAAAGACAGATCATATTGAGTGTCAGTGAGTGTAAGTTACAAAACTTGTGTGGAACAACACTCAAATTCCTACCATGCAAGAAAAAAATATACACTGCTTTATTTATTTTACATTTACTTAACCATTTATACTCTCTAATCTGTGGTCTGCAAACAAATACAAATGAATAAAACATTTTCTTTATTCATTATGAACTTTTTCCCCATTTAACAGGAATTGCTGTCAGGAGTTGACAAGGTGAACTATTTTCCAAAGACGTCACACAAAGTTTTGAAGTCATAGAAACAGCCATTTAAACCAATCAGATCATTCATAAATATAATTCCTTTTTGAAAAAGTTCTGATATGGATTTGACCCCCTTCCATTAATCAGCCAATATTTGCAAGTATTTATGCATCTTCAGTCTATGTGTGTGTGTGTGTGTGTGTGTGTGTGTGTGTGTGTCTATGTGTGTGTGTGTGTGTGTGTGTGTGTGTGTGTATATAGATATATATGTGACTAAATATATACAGACTCAAACAAATCTTGGTCGACCAACAGTCGTCCGTTTTTTTCCGATTGGTCGAAACGTTAAAAAAATAAAAATAAAAATATAGGCTATATATATGAGACAGCCTATTTGTTTTAATAAATACAACAATATGCACACTGCGCCTGTCTCGTGTTTTATAACTTTCTTAAGTGAATGACACAAATAAGTAACAAAAGGCTAATGACTTTATGGAGCCGAAGTTCAAGATTACCTGAAAGAAAAAAAAACTCAGTTCCGAGCCTCTTCATGCTGCCCTTGCAGATTCTGCCGTTGTGCTTGTGAAGTTGCGGTATGGCCACATAATAGGCTGATGCTTTTATTTGACCACAACCATAACACATTCTAATGCGTAGGCTATGTTTTATTTAATTAACCAGGTTGGTCTCATTGGGATTTAAAATCTCTTTTGCAAAAATTTGGCTAACAACCGAATGATCACACATAGCCTAATGTCTTAAATTGTAGCCTAAAGCTGAACATAAAGTGGCTATAGCCTATCGAAAATAACTTACTCGAGTCGTAGACCATCCGATGGCCAGGGTTGGGTTGTAACGGAATACATGTAACGGCGTTACGTAATCAGAATACAAAAATCAAGTAACTGTATTCAGCTCGCGTTACATTTGAAAAACGAGTAATCTGAATACAGTTACTTTAATAAACCTGAAGTGAATACATTTTGGATTACTTCTTGGAATTCTTGGTGGAAAGTTTTCCTTACAAACATTAATGAGCTGATATTCATTACTAAAGTTACAGCATGAAATTATCACGCCTTCATGATTATCATCACACAGCTCACGAAAACTACAGCCGCTGCACAGAACCAAAAAACTGCGTTTAAAAAAATGCGTTTAAAAAAAAGCGCGCGCCTACGCTCAGACAAACATTGATAGGGACAAGATGGAAGAAAAGTCAGCTTTTAGTTTGTGGCGTTATCGACACAATTTCCAGTTTAAAGAAGAACATGGGAAAAATCTGTCGGTCCAGTGTACCTTGTGTCTTCCAGGAATAAAGATACTGTCGGCATCAAAGGACTCGACTTCGAATCTTAAAAAGCACTTGGAGTAAATCGACGTTAGCTAACCTTCAGTTTAATGAACACAGTTCTGCAGTAATTTGCTGTTACCTGACCTTAGCCTACGGTTTGAGGCATCGCATTAACTGCTCTGCTAATTTTATACTGCTTTCTTTATTGTTGAAACGATGACATTTTATTTTATTCTTTTTATTTTTCTCAGTTTTCTCCCAATTTGGTAGACAATTGTACTCTACTATACATCAATTACGTTATGCACTGCCGAGCATTCGCCGCTACACAGCCCGCCAACACTGGCACTTTTCTAAGCCATATCCCTTACAAGTCGCTGTTATTCCAGTGCCAAAAAAGTTTCAAAAGTTATTACATTGTTTTAGATGCTGTGTTTGAGTAATGCTCATGATGAGCCATCAAAACAGTAAAAGAACTTGCCTTTCAATATCCCTTTGCTTTTTATTATGATTAATTTTGAATCTGTCCATTCTAATTCCATAACATGTTAATGACGACGACTACAACAAAAAATGCAGATACAATGTTGCATATATTTAGCTAAATTGACATCTCAAATTTATTAGTATTTATTATTAAATGAACAGAAGCTGACCTGACCTCAACACAGTGGAAAGTTGAACATGACATCCTTTTTCAAAGTGTAATGCATAATAACTATTTAAATGTATTACTGATCAAATAAAAAAGTGAACATGGCGTGTGCAAAAGTTTGAGCACCCTTTTAGTACTAAGTAGCACCACCTTTGGCTATATAACAGCGTCCCAATGTCTCCTGTACCCCAAAACATACCCATCTGTGATGGAAAAAATAAGTAATCCAAAAGTATTCTAAAAGTAATCTGATTACTTTACTTTTTTGAGACATGTAACTGTATTCGTATCGGATTACTTTCAGAGCCGTGTAATCAGTAATCAGGCACTAATTACATTTACAAAGTAACCCTCCCAACCCTGTATGTGGCGACACACAAGCTCTGAACAGAGGAATACACTGATAAGAATAATAACTTGTCTGTGCAGTAGTTCAGTTCTTAATGATACTGAGACAATAAAGCATATCTTATCTTATCTTTGCACTCCCACGTTAGACCAGTTTTATTCGGACCCAACAGGTGCAAAACATCATGCGTGATACCAAAGTAGGTAATTAGATGACAAGTCACATGGTTACAATCTGAACGGGAAAGATCAACTTTCTAAAATGTCAGCAAAGCATGTCCTCGGAGGACCTTTCTTGTATATGGCTTCCACACTGTCTATACATGTGTAAATTAAATAAGAATAAACCTTATAAAAGAGCAGTACACAGCCGCAGAGACAAAAAGTAACTTAAACCCCGTGATTGTACAGAATGGTGACTATCAAACTGTAGGGGGTGAAATAGTGGTTGTGCTGAAACAGATGTCTTTAATCGCTGATAAACCGCGGGTTAAGGTCTGACGTGCATTCTAAAGAAGCAAGAAGACCAAGGAGCTCATTGTGGACTTCAGGAAGTCCAAAGCCGGCACACACACCCCCATCGGCATTAACGGGACAGAGGTTGAACGTGTCACCAGCTTCAAGTTTCTTGGCGTCCACATCTCCGAGGATCTCTCCTGGTCCCTCAACACCTCGTCTCTGGTTAAGAAAGCTCACCAGCGCCTCTTCTTCCTGAGGAGAACAGCTTCTTCCCCTCAGCTGTCACCTTGTTGAACTCTGCACCAAGGCAACAGCAGACCCCCACCCTCACCCCACATGGACTACCTACCACTGCCACACTTCAATACCCGCACTGTTTACCTTGATATATTTTGCACCACCGCATCTTTGCACTAGATACTTGTCTATACATTTCATAAATATTTAATACTGTTTATACTGTACATATGTAGCATATTCACTTCTCACTGTTCATACTGTTTATACTGTTTACACTTTATACTCTTTTTGCACTTTACTGCTATTTGCACTTCTGGTTAGATGCTAACTGCATTTCGTTGTCTCAGTACTTGCACTTTGTGCAATGACAATAAAGTTGAATCTAATCGAATCTAATCTAAAGAGGTGCGTGTTCAGCCTGTGGTGGAAGCTATTCGGCTGTTCTGACGTCAGTGTTCAGTCCGGAGTTCACTCCACCATAGCGGTGCCAGGACAGCAATGAATGACATTTTATGTGACATGGTCGTATCAATAACAGACCTGATAGCATTCAGCGAGGTGGAAACCATTACAAACCAGGACACGTTGAGAAGTTTAGGGCCAGCTAACCGGTTGTGTTAGGGCCAGCATGAAAGGCAGATCATATTGAGTGTCAGTGAGTGTAAGTTACAAAACCTGTGTGGAACAGCACTCAAATTCTTACCATGCAAGAAAGAAATATACACTGCTTTATTTATTTTACATTTACTTAACCATTTATACTCTCTAATCTGTGGTCTGCAAACAAATACAAATGAATAAAACATTTTCTTTATTCATTATGAACTTTTTCCCCATTTAACAGGAATTGCTGTCAGGAGTTGGTTGTACTGATACGGATTTCACCCCCTTCCATTAATCAGCCAACATTTGCAAGTATTTAGGCTTCTTCAGTCCATATGTGTGTGTCTGTGTGAGTGTAGCGGATGGGCTCTGGTACGTGAGCGCCCGCTGCAGAGTGACGTGGATAAGAGTAAGATTAGTTCCAGAGTTAAGGACTTGAGTCTTTAGCTTGGCGAGCTAAATCGCTCTGTTGTCGCGTCAAGATCCCTCGGTTCAAAACTCGCTGCGTGCAGAACCAGCCACCGTTACGTGTGTGTGTGTGTGTATATACTGTATATATATCAGTGGTGGGCTGTCAGGGCCTGCAAGGCCTTCTCTGCTGGCCTAAAAAATATCTGAATCACAGACTGATGTTAATTATATTTTTTCCATGAATACTTATTAAATAATTCCAAATGGTCTGTCCACTTCCTTTCATAGCTTTTCCCCTGGTTGTGCTGCTTCCAGACTTGTATTTTCATATTAAAGCATTTAACCAATCACATTTCAGCCATCATTTGTTGCCAGGGTCAAAGAAACCTGCCTGGAGGCCTTCACAATCAGTTCTGCAGGCCCTGTAGCATAAAATAAGTGTTGATCAAACTGTTGCTTCAACCAATCAGATTTTGAGTTGGGGACACGAAGGCCTTCTAGAAAGCCTAGGTAACGTCAGCGTATTCACACCCTTTGATTGGATAGTCTGAGAGTGTCTGTCTATGATGTAATGTGATTGGTTAAATGCTTTAATATGAAAATACACGTCTGGAAGCAGCGCAACCAGGGGAAAAGCTATGAAAGGAAGCGGACAGACCATTTGGAATTATTTAATAAGGATTCATGGACAAAATATAATTAACATCAGTCTGTGATTCAAATAATTGTGTACAAATAATAAGGATTTTTGGTGAGTAAAATGTTGCTATTTTCCTAAATGATATTGCAATTTTATGAGGTTATTATTGATGCTTTTTTATGTGTGTCGCAGCTGTAGCACCCCGGGTTTGTTTCTTCAGTAAAGGCATTTATTCTGGATACACGAGTTATCTATCTGCGATGCAACGGCAATGGGTGTCTGTTCGGTTTGTTTTTGCACTTTGTTTATTTATCTTTCTTCAGTCATGTTTCATTCTCGTTCTGTTCCCCGTCTGTCATTGTTCCTGTTCGAGTTCCTCTCCTTGTCTTGTCATGCACTTTGGGAAATCCTATGTTTCGGTTTTTTAGGGAGGAGGAGGAATGCATAAAGAAATCTGCGTGCGAATAAAGCGGAACGTGAGAAGCGTACAGAGATAGGACGAGAGAGAATGACAGCGATAGATAGAAGCGTGAGATAATTAGTGATTAGTAGTGTTAGTAACTTAATCTAAATCCCTAATGTTAGTAGATTAGTTGGCTAGTATTATATACATCTAACTAATATATACAAAGTGTAATTAGAAAGTAAGAAGGAAGTAAAACGAGATTCGAAACGAAGACGGAAAAACCGAAAAATAGAATTTCCCGAAGTGCATGACAGAACGAGAATGAAACGTGACTGAAGAAAGATAAATAAACAAAGTGCAAAAACAAACCGAACAGACACTCAAAACATAACAATAAGATGGCTTTTATAGCCATAAAATAGTTATTGAGGGGTGGATTGATTCAGACGGAGCACTACTGAAGGCCTAGGTGTGAAATGCACGGCCCGCCACTGATATATATATATGCGTGCGTGTGTGCGTGCGTGTATATATATACAGTATATGTGCATGTGTGTGTGTGTGTGTGTATAGATATATATGTGTGAGTGTGTGTGTGTATATATATGTGTGTGTGTGTGTGTGTGTGTGTGTGAGTATAGATATACAATGGGGGAAATAAGTATTGAACACATCAACATTTCTCCCAGTAAATGTATTTCCAATGAGGCCATTCAAGTGAAATTTGCACCAGACTTTGGTATTAACTCAAGAAATCCAGACAAAAAATCTAAAAATTTAAGTCCATATGTAAATAAAGTTATGTGCAATAAAGTGGAATGACATAGGAAAAAAGTATTGAACACACTAACTCAAATTAATTCAATACTTAGTGGAGAAGCCTTTGTTTGTAATGACAGCTTCAAGGCGCTTTCTGTATGAAGTAACTAATCGCCCGCAGTATTCAGGTGTGATTTTGGCCCATTCCTCTACACAGATTGTCTTTAAATCTTGAAGATTGCGGGGGGCCCTCTTGTGAATCTGGATCTTCAGATGCTTCCACAAATGTTCAATTGGGTTTAAGTCAGGTGATTGACTGGGCCATTCCAACAAGTAGATTTTCTTTCTCTGAAACCAATTGCGAGTTTCTTTTGCTGTATGCTTTGGATTGTTGTCCTGCTGGAAGGTCCACCCACGTCTCATCCTCAGCATCCTGGTGGATGGCAGCAGGTTCATCTCAAGAATCTCTCTGTACATGGCTCCATTCATTGTTCCTTCAATGATATGAAGTCTGCCAGTACCACGAGAGGAGAAACAGCCCCACATCATGATACTTTCACCTCCAAACTTCACTGTTGTGTGACAGCCAAAACGTTCAATTTATAGCCATAAAATAGTTATTGAGGGGTGGATTGATTCAGACGGAGCACTACTGAAGGCCTAGGTGTGAAATGCACGGCCCGCCACTGATATATATATATGCGTGCGTGTGTGCGTGCGTGTATATATATACAGTATATGTGCGTGTGTGTGTGTGTGTGTGTATAGATATATATGTGTGAGTGTGTGTGTGTATATATATGTGTGTGTGTGTGTGTGTGCGTGTGTGAGTATAGATATACAATGGGGGAAATAAGTATTGAACACATCAACATTTCTCCCAGTAAATGTATTTCCAATGAGGCCATTCAAGTGAAATTTGCACCAGACTTTGGTATTAACTCAAGAAATCCAGACAAAAAATCTAAAAATGTAAGTCCATATGTAAATAAAGTTATGTGCAATAAAGTGGAATGACATAGGAAAAAGTATTGAACACACTAACTCAAATTAATTCAATACTTAGTGGAGAAGCCTTTGTTTGTAATGACAGCTTCAAGGCGCTTTCTGTATGAAGTAACTAATCGCCCGCAGTATT
>JAINUG010002546.1:0-10219 GCA_029706075.1 Aldrovandia affinis | reverse complement strand
GTTTTTGCCTGGTGAAGTAACCAACTCTGAATTCAATTCAAAAGCTTTATTGTCTTGCTCTTCAACATTCCAAATATGCTCTGCATGTTCATGTAATACGTGATGGATAGAAAGTTGACTTACAAAATTTACTGTGATTTTTTTGTATCCTTCTTTTGGTGCAACACTGCTAGAGAATATTTTAGCAATCTTTTGATGTATAGCTCAATAGTGACCTCTGCTGTTCATCATTATGCTTGCTTTGTTTTGGACTCAATGGGAGGGTTACTATGAAACATTCATATCATGGCTATTATGATAGCACTTTTATCCCTTTCAAATATATTTTTAAAATAAGAAAACACACCCAAAGGGTCAAAAGCACTCTTTATGATGTTTCTGATATTTTGGCATTTTATTTCAATCAAATTCAAATCTTCATTTTTGCTAAATATGTAACTCTTTCATTGTTATTTTGCGATTAATTAAAATCATTGCATTTTTATATGAATATTTGAGTGGATACAGTATACTGTGAATTCATTTCCTCCAATCTATACAATGCATTTTCACTCTGATATGCAAGAACGCTGAAGCTGTGTAAAACGCAGTTCAAAGCTAGCTAAATATATCTTTATACATTTGACCGGTCACATGCACTTTGGATGGAAGGTTAAAATGCACTCAGTCACCAACTTGCAGTTTACACACTGATCGACTAGGCAAATGTTACTCATTCTATTGTCTAAACCGGAATTGTGCACAGAGAAGAAACATTGTACAACAATTTAGGAACTACAGACTCATTATTCACTGGTGCAATCCACATCCAGTACTCATTCATGCACCATCAACATTTGATCTTCATTTTCCACCAAAGTACCAGTCTCCTTAGAGACCATCAAAAATTGCCATAGCCGACTATATTTCAAGTCGTCCAGGCGGGGTATTGGGTTAAGTTTTCAACCAGCAATAATCGCGCCTCGGATTCACCTCATAGGCTACAATACTGCCACTGCGCAAAGATAAAGGTTTCTGAAAAAAATGCTAGATGGTGGATCTAGACTCTCAATGTTCCATCGATGGTGTTCATTTTTAATAAACCAGACTTTACTAATGAGGAAGTACACCAATACCACATTCAAAGACAATCCTATTTGTTACTACATTTCAGAGTGTACACGTTTGGTTTGAACATATCAATATAATTAAAATATATCCCATTGCATCATGGGATACAGCAACATGTAAATAAATGAATAGCACGGATTCACTGATTCCCCCATGAACACAAATCAAATTATCCTGATTGCGCATCACCTTCGCTATGCTCACTGGAAGTACATTTTCATAACATTTCAACATTTAATATTTAGCCATATATAATCAAATGAAATCATTCGTTTTTTAAAAAGAGCTATTGCGTAACAAATCAGATTGCATTCGAGCGACGAGGGAACCGTATTGCCAGGGGATGGATATTCATCATGTGTTTTTGCCTGGTGAAGTAACCAACTCTGAATTCAATTCAAAAAAGCTTTATTGTCTTGCTCTTCAACATTCCAAATATGCTCTGCATGTTCATGTAATACGTGATGGATAGAAAGTTGACTTACAAAATTTACTGTGATTTTTTTGTATCCTTCTTTTGGTGCAACACTGCCCCTAGAGAATATTTTAGCAATCTTTTGATGTATAGCTCAATAGTGACCTCTGCTGTTCATCATTATGCTTGCTTTGTTTTGGACTCAATGGGAGGGTTACTATGAAACATTCATATCATGGCTATTATGATAGCACTTTTATCCCTTTCAAATATATTTTTAAAATAAGAAAACACACCCAAAGGGTCAAAAGCACTCTTTATGATGTTTCTGATATTTTGGCATTTTATTTCAATCAGAATTCAAATCTTCATTTTTGCTAAATATGTAACTCTTTCATTGTTATTTTGCGATTAATTAAAATCATTGCATTTTTATATGAATATTTGAGTGGATACAGTATACTGTGAATTCATTTCCTCCAATCTATACAATGCATTTTCACTCTGATATGCAAGAACGCTGAAGCTGTGTAAAACGAGTTCAAAGCTAGCTAAATATATCTTTATACATTTGACCGGTCACATGCACTTTGGATGGAAGGTTAAAATGCACTCAGTCACCAACTTGCAGTTTACACACTGATCGACTAGGCAAATGTTACTCATTCTATTGTCTAAACCCGGAATTGTGCACAGAGAAGAAACATTGTACAACAATTTAGGAACTACAGACTCATTATTCACTGGTGCAATCCACATCCAGTACTCATTCATGCACCATCAACATTTGATCTTCATTTTCCACCAAAGTATCAGTCTCCTTAGAGACCATCAAAAATTGCCATAGCCGACTATATTTCAAGTCGTCCAGGCGGGGTATTGGGTTAAGTTTTCAACCAGCAATAATCGCGCCTCGGATTCACCTCATAGGCTACAATACTGCCACTGCGCAAAGATAAAGGTTTCTGAAAAAAATGCTAGATGGTGGATCTAGACTCTCAATGTTCCATCGATGGTGTTCATTTTAATAAACCAGACTTTACTAATGAGGGAAGTACACCAATACCACATTCAAAGACATTCCTATTTGTTATTACATTTCAGAGTGTACACGTTTGGTTTGAACATATCAATATAATTAAAATATATCCCATTGCATCATGGGATACAGCAACATGTAAGTAAATGAATAGCATGGATTCACTGATTCCCCCATGAACACAAATCAAATTATCCTGATTGTGCATCACCTTCGCTATGCTCACTGGAAGTACATTTTCATAACATTTCAACATTTAATATTTAGCCATATATAATCAAATGAAATAATTCGTTTTTTTAAAAGAGCTATTGCGTAACAAATCAGATTGCATTCGAACGACGAGGGAACCGTATTGCCAGGGGATGGATATTCATCATGTGTTTTTGCCTGGTGAAGTAACCAACTCTGAATTCAATTCAAAAAGCTTTATTGTCTTGCTCTTCAACATTCCAAATATGCTCTGCATGTTCATGTAATACGTGATGGATAGAAAGTTGACTTACAAAATTTACTGTGATTTTTTTGTATCCTTCTTTTGGTGCAACACTGCCCCCTAGAGAATATTTTAGCAATCTTTTGATGTATAGCTCAATAGTGACCTCTGCTGTTCATCATTATGCTTGCTTTGTTTTGGACTCAATGGGAGGGTTACTATGAAACATTCATATCATGGCTATTATGATAGCACTTTTATCCCTTTCAAATATATTTTTAAAATAAGAAAACACACCCAAAGGGTCAAAAGCACTCTTTATGATGTTTCTGATATTTTGGCATTTTATTTCAATCAGAATTCAAATCTTCATTTTTGCTAAATATGTAACTCTTTAATTGTTATTTTGCGATTAATTAAAAGCATTGCATTTTTTATATGAATATTTGAGTGGATACAGTATACTGTGAATTCATTTCCTCCAATCTATACAATGCATTTTCACTCTGATATGCAAGAACGCTGAAGCTGTGTAAAACGAGTTCAAAGCTAGCTAAATATATCTTTATACATTTGACCGGTCACATGCACTTTGGATGGAAGGTTAAAATGCACTCAGTCACCAACGTGCAGTTTACACACTGATCGACTAGGCAAATGTTACTCATTCTATCGTCTAAACCCGGAATTGTGCACAGAGAAGAAACATTGTACAACAATTTAGGAACTACAGACTCATTATTCACTGGTGCAATCCACATCCAGTATTCATTCATGCACCATCAACATTTGATCTTCATTTTCCACCAAAGTACCAGTCTCCTTAGAGACCATCAAAAATTGCCATAGCCGACTATATTTCAAGTCGTCCAGGCGGGATATTGGGTTAAGTTTTCAACCAGCAATAATCGCGCCTCGGATTCACCTCATAGGCTACAATACTGCCACTGCGCAAAGATAAAGGTTTCTGAAAAAATGCTAGATGGTGGATCTAGACTCTCAATGTTCCATCGATGGTGTTCATTTTAATAAACCAGACTTTACTAATGAGGGAAGTACACCAATACCACATTCAAAGACAATCCTATTTGTTACTACATTTCAGAGTGTACACGTTTGGTTTGAACATATCAATATAATTAAAATATATCCCATTGCATCATGGGATACAGCAACATGTAAATAAATGAATAGCACGGATTCACTGATTCCCCCATGAACACAAATCAAATTATCCTGATTGCGCATCACCTTCGCTATGCTCACTGGAAGTACATTTTCATAACATTTCAACATTTAATATTTAGCCATATATAATCAAATGAAATCATTCGTTTTTAAAAAGAGCTATTGCGTAACAAATCAGATTGCATTCGAACGACGAGGAACCGTATTGCCCGGGGGATGGATATTCATCATGTGTTTTTGCCTGGTGAAGTAACCAACTCTGAATTCAATTCAAAAGCTTTATTGTCTTGCTCTTCAACATTCCAAATATGCTCTGCATGTTCATGTAATACGTGATGGATAGAAAGTTGACTTACAAAATTTACTGTGATTTTTTTGTATCCTTCTTTTGGTGCAACACTGCCCCCTAGAGAATATTTTAGCAATCTTTTGATGTATAGCTCAATAGTGACCTCTGCTGTTCATCATTATGCTTGCTTTGTTTTGGACTCAATGGGAGGGTTACTATGAAACATTCATATCATGGCTATTATGATAGCACTTTTATCCCTTTCAAATATATTTTTTAAATAAGACAACACACCCAAAGGGTCAAAAGCACTCTTTATGATGTTTCTGATATTTTGGCATTTTATTTCAATCAGAATTCAAATCTTCATTTTTGCTAAATATGTAACTCTTTCATTGTTATTTTGCGATTAATTAAAATCATTGCATTTTTTATATGAATATTTGAGTGGATACATCCATCCATCCATCCATCCATCTTCTACCGCTTGTCCATGTCGGGTCGCGGGGGCAGCATCCTAAGCAGGGAGACCCAGACTTCCCTCTCCCCGGCCACTTCGTCCAGCTCTTCCGGGGGAATCCCGAGGCGTTCCCAGGCCAGCCGAGAGACATAGTCTCTCCAGCGTGTCCTGGGTCTTCCCCGGGGCCTCCTCCCGGTGGGACGTGCCCGGAACACCTCACCCGGGAGGCGTCCAGGAGGCATCCTAACCAGATGCCCCAGCCACCTCATCTGGCTCCTCTCGACGGAGGAGCAGCGGTTCTACTCTGAGCCCCTCCCGGATGACCGAGCTCCTCACCCTATCTCTAAGGGAGAGCCCAGACACCCTGCGGAGGAAACTCATTTCAGCCGCTTGTATTCGCGATCTCGTTCTTTCGGTCACTACCCACAACTCGTGACCATAGGTGAGGGTAGGAACATAGATCGACCGGTAAATCGAGCTTTGCCTTTAGGCTCAGCTCCCTCTTTACCACGACAGACCGATGCAGCGTCTGCATCACTGCCGACGCCGCACCAATCCGCCTGTCGATCTCCCGCTCCATCCTTCCATCACTCGTGAACAAGACCCCGAGGTATTTAAACTCCTCCACTTGGGGCAGGATCTCCTCCTCGACCTGGAGAGTGCACTCCACCCTTTTCCGGCTGAGAACCATGGTCTCGGATTTGGAGGTGCTGATTCTCATACCAGCCGCTTCACACTCGGCTGCGAACCGCTCCAGCGAGCTGGAGGTCACGGCCCGATGAAGCCAACAGGACCACATCATCTGCAAAGAGCAGTGACCCAATCCTCAGGCCACCGAACCGGACCCCCTCAACGCCCGGCTGCGCCTAGATATTCTGTCCATAAAGGTTATGAACAGAACCGGTGACAAAGGGCAGCCCTGGCGGAGTCCAACCCTCACCGGGAACAAGTCCGACTTACTGCCAGCAATGCGGACCAAGCTCTGGCACCGGTCGTACAGGGACCGAATGGCCCGTATCAAGGGGTCCGGTACCCCATACTCCCGGAGCACCCCCACAAGACTCCCGAGGGACACGGTCGAAAGCCTTCTCCAAGTCCACAAAGCATGTGTAGACTGGTTGGGCAAACTCCCATGCACCCTCCAGGACCCCACGGAGGGTGTAGAGCTGGTCCACAGTTCCGCGACCAGGACGAAAACCACATTGCTCCTCTTGAATCCGAGGTTCAACCATCCGACGGACCCTCCTCTCCAGAACCCTGAATAGACCTTACCAGGGAGGCTGAGGAGTGTGATCCCCTGTAGTTGGAACACACCCTCCGGTCCCCTTTCTTGAAGAGGACCACCACCCCGGTCTGCCAGTCCAGAGGCACTGCCCCGATGTCCACGCGATGCTGCAGAGTTGTGTCAACCAAGACAGCCCCACAACATCCAGAGCCTTGAGGGACTCCAGGCGGATCTCATCCACCCCGAGGCCCTGCCACCACGGAGCTTTTTAACCACCGTGGCGACCTCAGCCCCAGAGATAGGAGAGCCCACCCCCGAGTCCCCAGACTCTGCTTCCTCGCTGGAAGGCGTGTCGGTGGGATTGAGGAGGTCTTCGAAGTATTCCCTCCACCGACCCACGACGTCCCGAGTCGAGGTCAGCAGCGCCCCATCCCCACTGTACAGAGTGTTGACAGTGCACTGCTTCCCCCTCCTGAGACGCCGGATGGTGGTCCAGAACCTCCTCGAAGCCGTTCGGAAGTCGTTCTCCATGGCCTCACCGAGCTCCTCCCATGCCCGAGTTTTTGCCTCAGCGACCGCCGAAGCCGCGCTCCGCTTGGCTCGCCGATACCTATCTGCTGCCTCCGGAGTCCCACAGGCCAAAAAGGTCTGATAGGACTCCTTCTTCAGCTTGACGGCATCCTTCACTGCCGGTGTCCACCAGCGGGTTCGGGGATTACCGCGCGACAGGCACCGGCGACCTTGCGGCCACAGCTCCGGTCAGCCGCCTCGACAATAGAGGCACGGAACATGGCCCATTCGGACTCAATGTCCCCCGCCTCCCCTGGGACATGGTTGAAGCTCTCCCGGAGGTGGGAGTTGAAGCTCCTTCTGACAGGAGACTCTGCCAGACGTTCCCAGCAGACCCTCACAATACGTTTGGGCCTGCCAGGCCTGACCGGCATCCTCCCCCACCATCGAGCCAACTCACCACCAGGTGGTGATCAGTTGACAGCTCCGCCCCTCTCTTCACCCGAGTGTCCAAGACATGCGGCCGCAAGTCCGGACGACACGACCACAAAGTCGATCATTGAACTGCGGCCCAGGGTGTCCTGGTGCCAGGTGCATATATGGACACACTTATGCTTGAACATGGTGTTCGTTATGGACAATCTGTGACAAGCACAGAAGTCCAACAACAAAGCACCATTCTGGTTCAGATCGGGGCCGTTCCTCCCAATCACGCCCCTCCAGGTCTCACTATCATTGCCCACGTGAGCATTGAAGTCTCCCAAAAGCGAGGGAGTCCCCGGAAGGAGTGTTCTCAAACACCCCTCCAAGGACTCCAAAAAGGGTGGGTATTCTGAGCTGCTGTTTGGAGCATAGGCACAAACAACAGTCAGGACCCGTCCCCCACCCGAAGGCGGAGGGAGGCTACCCTCTCGTCTACCGGGGTGAACCCCAACGTGCAGGCACCGAGCCGGGGGCAATAAGTATTCCCACCCCTGCTCGGCGCCTCCCACCAGGGGCAACTCCAGAGTGGAAGAGAGTCCAACCCCTCTCAAGGAGACTGGTTCGGAGCCCATGCCGTGCGTCGAGGCGAGGCCGACTATATCTAGCCGGAACCTCTCGACCTCCCGCACCAGCTCAGGCTCCTTCCCCGCCAGAGAGGTGACATTCCACGTCCCTAGAGCTAGCTTCTGCAGCCGAGATCGGACCGCCAAGGCCCCTGCCTTCGGCCGCCGCCCATCTCACACTGCACCCGACCCCTTTGGCCCCTCCCATGGGTGGTGAGCCCATGGGAAGGGGGTCCCTACGTTGCCTCTTCGGGCTGTGCCCGGCCGAGCCCCATAGGTGTAGGCTCGGCCACCAGGCGCTCGCCCTCGAGCCCTACCCCCGGGCCTGGCTCCAGGGGGGGGCCCCGGTGACCCGCGTCCGGGCGAGGGAAACGTAGTTCCATTTATGTTTGTCGTCATAAGGGGTCTTGTGAGCCACGCTTTGTCTGGTCCCTCACCAAGGACCTGTTTGCCTTGGGTGACCCTACCAGGGGCATGAAGCCCCGACAACTTAGCTCCTGGGATCATTGGGACACGCAAACCCCTCCACCACGGTAAGGTGGCGGCTCAAGGAGGTATACTGTGAATTCATTTCCTCCAATCTATACAATGCATTTTCACTCTGATATGCAAGAACGCTGAAGCTGTGTAAAACGAGTTCAAAGCTAGCTAAATATATCTTTATACATTTGACCGGTCACATGCACTTTGGATGGAAGGTTAAAATGCACTCAGTCACCAACTTGCAGTTTACACACTGATCGACTAGGCCAGGGGTCGGCAACCTTTAACACTCAAAGAGCCATTTGGACCCGGTTTCCACGGAAAAGAAAACACTGGGAGCCGCCAGTGGCGTAGCGAGCCACGTAAACGGCGCCCCATTTTCTGTCGACGGGGTGGTACACGCGAAAAAAAGATAAGACCAGTTCATGTATTTCGCGGACCGGGAGGGGGGGGGTGCAACGCGAAAAATTATTGCGCCCCTCGGATTTTCTGTCGACGGGGTTCGATTCTATTGGATAATTATAATTTATTTTCCCAAGCCACGCGGAGCCGCAGCATAAGGATGAAAGAGCCGCATGCGGCTCCGGAGCCGCAGGTTGCCGACCCCTGGACTAGGCAAATGTTACTCATTCTATTGTCTAAACCCGGAATTGTGCACAGAGAAGAAACATTGTACAACTATTTAGGAACTACAGACTCATTATTCACTGGTGCAATCCACATCCAGTACTCATTCATGCACCATCAACATTTGATCTTCATTTTCCACCAAAGTATCAGTCTCCTTAGAGACCATCAAAAATTGCCATAGCCGACTATATTTCAAGTCGTCCAGGCGGGGTATTGGGTTAAGTTTTCAACCAGCAATAATCGCGCCTCGGATTCACCTCATAGGCTACAATACTGCCACTGCGCAAAGATAAAGGTTTCTGAAAAAATGCTAGATGGTGGATCTAGACTCTCAATGTTCCATCGATGGTGTTCATTTTAATAAACCAGACTTTACTAATGAGGGAAGTACACCAATACCACATTCAAAGACATTCCTATTTGTTATTACATTTCAGAGTGTACACGTTTGGTTTGAACATATCAATATAATTAAAATATATCCCATTGCATCATGGGATACAGCAACATGTAAGTAAATGAATAGCATGGATTCACTGATTCCCCCATGAACACAAATCAAATTATCCTGATTGTGCATCACCTTCGCTATGCTCACTGGAAGTACATTTTCATAACATTTCAACATTTAATATTTAGCCATATATAATCAAATGAAATAATTCGTTTTTAAAAAGAGCTATTGCGTAACAAATCAGATTGCATTCGAACGACGAGGGAACCGTATTGCCAGGGGATGGATATTCATCATGTGTTTTTGCCTGGTGAAGTAACCAACTCTGAATTCAATTCAAAAAGCTTTATTGTCTTGCTCTTCAACATTCCAAATATGCTCTGCATGTTCATGTAATACGTGATGGATAGAAAGTTGACTTACAAAATTTACTGTGATTTTTTTGTATCCTTCTTTTGGTGCAACACTGCCCCCTAGAGAATATTTTAGCAATCTTTTGATGTATAGCTCAATAGTGACCTCTGCTGTTCATCATTATGCTTGCTTTGTTTTGGACTCAATGGGAGGGTTACTATGAAACATTCATATCATGGCTATTATGATAGCACTTTTATCCCTTTCAAATATATTTTTAAAATAAGAAAACACACCCAAAGGGTCAAAAGCACTCTTTATGATGTTTCTGATATTTTGGCATTTTATTTCAATCAGAATTCAAATCTTCATTTTTGCTAAATATGTAACTCTTTAATTGTTATTTTGCGATTAATTAAAAGCATTGCATTTTTATATGAATATTTGAGTGGATACAGTATACTGTGAATTCATTTCCTCCAATCTATACAATGCATTTTCACTCTGATATGCAAGAACGCTGAAGCTGTGTAAAACGAGTTCAAAGCTAGCTAAATATATCTTTATACATTTGACCGGT
>JAINUG010002545.1:0-10221 GCA_029706075.1 Aldrovandia affinis | reverse complement strand
AATTAAGCCTACCAACGCAACAATGTCATTGTAAAGCTAACCATTTTCTAACCACTGATGTCCTGTTTTACGAGACAGCAAACAAAGCCTGTAAACACGGTTGCTAGCAAACTAGCTAGTCAGCATTGGTGTAATGTAAACCTAGCTAGCCATCTTTAAAAGCCCACAATCTACATTATCCCCAAAAGAAAGAAAACGTTTATAAACCACAAAACTGTGAGCTCCATATACTGCACTTTTACTGAGGTAGATACAGTAGCTTACAGACTGATGTAGCTACAAAGTTTGAATATCTTAGAGAGCTAACTAGTTAGCATTGCCATTGTAGCTAGCTGTGGCCTCTAGATCTATAGCTATATTAAGCAGTTACAGATGAAACCACAATCTCATAGTATCCTTTAAAGGAAATACAACGTTTATTAAATGTACAACTGTCATGTAACTGCAGTGTTACTCAACTAGCTAGCTAGCGAGCACAGTTTGGTGAACAGTAGCTATTTTTAAAAACCTTAGTAGCTGGGGACCTACCAGTAGCCAATTAATTAAATAATAACGATAATAATAATAATAATACAGAAGCGTCACAAACATTATACAGAATACGTCATGGAGTGAATCCTATAGAACTTCCGACGTGTTTGAGAAGCTCCAAACTCCACGTGCACGAGAATTCCACGGGAGAATATGAGAGGTCAATACTGTATGCATGACCTCATTTCATACGAAAGTGTGAGCATAATTCTCTTTCATAATTATAAATGCAAGTCTAATAGTATGTGATGTGAGTATGTGAGAGGCGTTTCTGACAGTTTGGTGCAATAACCTTTATAGTTGAATATGAGAGTTCATTATTATACCCAGAGGGCACCACACAATAAAAAATTCACAGCTAAGTATTATGCACTTCCCAAAATGTGTTAGAGTCCTTGGTCACATAGAAACCTGCGGGCACATTTAAGTATGCAATAAGTACAATAATTCATGAGTAATGATAGTAATAATAACTAAGCAGTACACTTAGTCTGCGGTGTTGTCTGGATTTTAATGCGCTTTTTTAAAAATACGTATGTCTCAATGTAAAGTCATCCTGCAACGGACATTGCATTGCATTTACATTTGACATTTTACATTTAGCAGACGTTTCTATCCAGAGCGACTTACAAGATGTGCATTAATACAAGGTAAGTGAACAATCATAGTTAGCGCACAAGATCAGTGCAGTAAAACAGTAAAGCATTGGGCAACTGTTTATGATGCTGGTCTGCGTAGCCTTCCCCAGCCCACTTTCGTCCCCTCCAGATTCCGGCTTCAGCTCACTCCTAATCGGGGAGATTGCTCCAGTGTACCTCCGCGCTTTGGTGAGAACGGCTCCCTTGGCGCTGCGTGCCGCAGCGGCACGCTTCTCCACTGGTTTCACAATCCTAGCACCAAGGGCAGTTCATTAGCACCGGTAACATGGCAACAAGTTCTTTTCATCAGGACTCGTGCTGCCAACAAGTCAAGTCAGTGGTCGCCGGCTCAATCACCACACTTGATTTGGACAAAATAAAATAAAAGTAATTTAGTCGAACTAAACATATATTTTTGATGTGTCTGTTTGCGTTATATACATTTATGGGTATGTTTAAAAACCTACCTTTGGGCTTTGAACCTAGCCTAAATGAGTTGATTCTGTAACATTAATCCATACAACAAATCAATTGAACTGTACCAGCTATAATTCGTTCCTCTTCGTCAACCTCTCTGTGTGCCTAATTGATTTTAATTGTTTTTTCAACAAATTTGCATCGTGGAAAGGGACGACGCGTTTAATTGTTTCCATGTGTTTTAATTGCATATTGATTGCCAATTTAGTGCATCAAACGGACGAGGTTACTTGAGAGGCGGTAGAGGCGGAAGTCTCTGAAGTATTCCTGGACAAATGCGCTGTTCTTTTGATCAGGCAAAAGACGGCGACTTCCGACGCCCACATCTTGATTTGAGGTAAAGGCCGTTCAGCTTCCAGGAGCACTCGAAGCGCAGTGAGCCATCAGCGCGCTCGCTCACAATCGTGCGACGAAAGTGCACTTCTAAGACGAGCGCGTCAGTAACCAGAGAAACGACTATATCTATTGTGGACAATTCGGATAATCTCATTATGTGATTTAAGAAAATGTGCATACATAAACGGGAATGTAGCTTCGTTTTGGATACGAGTTTCTGAAGTACTTGTTTCCGGGAAATATTTTTCGCACCAGGAACCTTTAATTTGTTTTTGTTCGCTTGTCATTCTTCTCATCCTGATGATAGATGAATAATTTTGAAAATCTTCATCTCTTGGATCTACATTTTCAAAATTCTATCTGTCAGGAGAATACCAATACAGAAATGACCGGGAAAACAATAGGACATGGAATGATTTGTGCTCAGCAATTATAGTATATTCTCCACTAAGAAAATCTGAAGTTTCTTTTATACAAATTTTATAAGCAAATCTTTCCACACTTCTCCTCCTTCCAAATTTTATTTTATTGGATCTTTTCAGAACTGTTATTCAGAAGTGTTATGATATTGTCTATGACTTGTTTGACTCTGCTGCACCTGTGTTCTGTTTGATCTTAGTGGATGTGCAGGTGGTAAGATACTTTTCTTATTCAGTTTCTGAGAGTGTTTTTTATATGACAGTTGTGGCAAACAATGGAATACAACAGCAACAGAAAAAAGTCGCAAAATGGGATAATGGACCTGAGATCAAAGCATGCTTCTACCGCAATAATTTAACTGATCATAGTTCGAGTTATTCGATTGAGCCATTTGACGGCATCGTTGTGGCGATGCCGGTTTCATTTGAGTTGCCATGGCAAACCGCTACGCTGGACGCACACTCATCACTTGTTATTGCAACGGTTGTTGTCTATAACTCGCTGCGCTTCAGGCATGCACAATGCACGCCAGAAACCCAACTGCCATCAGATTGCCAAGAGATATATCATGATGCTGGTCAAATGTCTTAATAATTGTATCAGAAGTTAGTAATACTCTTTCAGGCAGAATCATCGTTTTCATTGATACATTTTTTGCACTGAAAACGGCGATGATGTGATAGATAACCATCACTGCATTTACCATGCACTTTCAGTTTACTTGATGTTTGTTTGTTTGAAAAGGTCATGAACATCTGGAGTGGTTTATATAGCGCGCCCCGAATCGTTTATCGCTTGCCTTTCTCAATGGTTTATGTTCATCCATCTGTCATCCTGTTGACATGCAGGTGATGCCCTGTAATTTCAGGATTAACAAAAGGTTACGATTGGGCAGATTTATTTATGAGCCGATTTGTTTCGAGCGCATCATTTAACCTGTTCACGCATGGATGAATGACTTTTCACAGGTGTTGGTTTATCACCGGCACAACATATTGTTCGTTTTTGTTTCAACCTGCATGATTTTATAGCAATGAACGCACATGATTTTCATTGAAATACAGTCCTAAATGGTGACTTGAATCGTACCAAGTGTTGTCATGCGCCGGACAACTCACCATTTGAAACATACACAAATCCATTTGACGGAACATACTATGATTCTCCTACGTTCATCCAATAGATGAAAGACTTCACAATATATTTTTTATTGCATGATTTTCTTCATAGCGAAGTGAAAGCAATCACCATGTATGTTCACAATAAACAAATCTTACACATGGTGTACCGACAAAGGCCCATACAAGCGTCGTAAGGCGCCACGAATATTGCACATGATACATTCAATACGCAAATGGTCGACATTGAGCGCAGCTAGGTGGCAGATGCCGGCGGCAAAGGTCTGGTGGTGAGATAACGGTTTGTGGTTCTATGTTGTCGGAAATTTATTATCCGATGCACACACGGGGCAAGGTCACCACACGAAACGCGGCAAAACATCGGGCAATCTGCACATCATTATTTCAGCCACGACAATATTCACATATTTGTTCGACTACATTTTAATGGTGGTTGTATTTGGTTAGAATGCGCCGGTTGAGGTTTTTGTTTACGTGGACGTAAGATACAAAACAGCTTTCGCCAGCGCTTAGATGAACGTACACGATGGACTCATAACTGAATGACAGTCTGAGCACAGTTTTTCTGCGCCGCCCGCCTGCAAAACAAAGTCGCACAAAGTTCATATCAAATGTTTCAGATTCTGCATGATAATACTCTGAATGTTCTATCCATGTTGATGATTCAAATGGTTTCGATCCAAACAAGATCGATTTATTTCGTGATCCAGGCATACCTGAAAATGCTCGGCGGCATTCTGTACAATGAATTCGTTTGATTCTTCCTTGAAAATATTATCTGGCTGCACGCTGACCAAACACGCCGAAGCAATGAATATTCATTGAAAAGAATTGGTTGAAGTTTATGAGATATGAAATATTATTTAGTGTGATCTCACCGATTCCATGCAACCTCCCAGACCCCACACACTTCATGCCTTCTGTCACCTTCTGTAGGCTGAAGTTTAAATCTCATTTCTTTTAAAGGATTTTGAGGTATGCTTGGGATTATTGTTCTAAGTTGAAAGATCAATTTGCGTCTGTTTCAGCTTCCCTGCAGAGGAAACCACATTTTTGAAACAATTGTATTAATACACACCTCCCGTAGTCCGTTTTTTGTTAATTTAGGGACATAGTCGCTAGTTTACACGCCTACTTGTTTATGTATTGTATTAGGCTTAGGCATTATTTCGTATTGAGTGCTTTACTGCTACCTCTGAATCGTGGCTACAGATTTACCTACAGGGTCCTAGTTTAACTATGTGGTTGCTCCTAGCACCCAGGAATTGTACTTCCCACTAGGGTGGCTTTCAGCTAAACTGTTCTGACTACGGTTAACACTTTGTTGTACGTCGCTCTGGATAAGAGCCGCCTGCCAAATGCCTCATAATGTAATGTAATGTAAAAATACAATCCTCCCAAAACTAGTTGGTGATAAATGTGTCTTCTATTATTATCTCTCTGGTTGTTGAATAACCATAAAAATGATAAAAGTGCATTTTCAATGAAATATTTAAAATATTCAAGTCACGCAGTTGAGCTGATATCCAAGAATGGATGTGGCGCCAGTATAGTATTGTAGCTGAAAGGTTGCAGGTTCAATTCCCGGGTGGGGCACTGCCGTTGTACCCTTGAGCAAAGGTGCTTAACCTGAGTTGCTTCAGTAAATATCCAGCTGTATAAATTGATTGTATGTAAAGAAATGTAAACTGATAAGAGCATCTGCTAAATGCTTGTAATGCAATGGATGTGGCTTTGTACAAAACTGGACTGTGAGCAAAGCAAACATCTCAAAGCAAACAGGACTGGCAGTGTACGTAGTGTAATGGTTAGGAGCTGGGCTTGTAATGTAAACTGGAAATGCAAACTGTAAGTCGCTCGATAAGAGCCGCCTGCTAAATGCCTAAAATGTAAATGTAATGTAAATCTCTGTATGACAATGTCAGCCACCTGTCTGTCAGTCACGCTAGACACAAATTGATTTGTGAGGCGCCAGCGTTAGCCAGGTTAATCCGATAACGTATTGGATTGAAAACCAAACTGAATATGGTTGTTCTCTATATACAATTCATTAGAGCTTATTAGCTTATATACTGTATATATATATAATTTTTATATACACTATAAGGCCAAAAGTCAGTGGACACCCCTACTAATTATTGAATTCAGGTGTCGTGCCACACCCATTGCCAACAGGTGCATAAAATCCAGCACATGGCCATGCAATCCCCACAGATAAACATTTAGAATTCAGAATGGTCTTCAGAAGAGCTCAGTGACTTTAAACATGGCACTGTCATTGGATGCTCGAAGTCAGTTTGTGAAAATGTCTGCCCTACTAGATGTGCCCCGGTCAACTGTATTTTTATTGTAACTATTATTGTGAAGTGGAAGCGCCAGGAGCAACAACAGCTCGGCCACAAGGGTAGACCACGCAAACTCACAGAGCGGGCCGACGAGTGTCAGAAGCGCATACCACGTAAAAAATCGCCTATCATCTGCTGCATCACTCACTACAGAGTACCAAACTGCCCTGAAGCACCATCAGCACAAGAACTGTGCGCCGGGAGCTTCATGGAATGGGTTTCCATGGCCGAGCAGCTGCACACAAGCCTCACATCACCATGCGCAATGCCAAGTGTTGGCTGGAGTGGTGTAAAGCACGCCTACAACTGGACTCTTGGAGCAGTGGAAATGTGTTCTTTTGAGTGATGAATACGCTTCACTATCTGCAGTCTGATGGATGAATCTGGGTTTCATGGATGCCAGGAGAATGCTACCTTCCGAAATGCATAGTGTCTACTGTAAAGTTTGGTGGAGGAGGGATAATGGCCTGGGGCTGTTTCTCAGGGTTTGGGATAGACCTCTTTAATTCCAGTGAAGGGTATTCTTAATGCTACAGGATACGAAGACATCTTAGCCAATTGGGCTTCCCAACTTTGTAAGTGCGAGCTAGGAAGGCCCTTACGTTCCAGCGTGACTGTGCCCCTGTGCACAGCGAGGTCCATAAAGACATGGTTAGTTTGGTGCGGAGGAACCTCGATTGGCCTGCACAGAGCCCTGACCTCAACCCCATTGAACACCTTTGGGGAGGAATTAGAACGCTGATTGCGAGCCAGCCTTTCGTCCAACATCAGTGCCTGACCTCACAGATGCTCTTTGGCTGAATGGGCACAAATTCCCACACAGACACACTCCAAAACCTTGTGGAAAGCCATTAGAATGGGATGTCCAACAAGCTCATTTAGGTGTGATGGTCAGTGTCCAATGACTTTTGAAGCATATAGTGTAGCTTTATGATATATATATTTAAATAGAGCAGCTGTAGACACATGTGGAGGTTTACAGGATTTAAAAACACCTGTTGCTGAAAAGGCAGGGATCTGTGGGCATTCCAAATGGGAGGAGCTGTATCAGCTCACAGGGCATTGGCCGCTGTTCCTGTACAGCATGCTCTGTTACATTTTACATTTTAAGCATTTAGCTTACAAAAATGTGCATTAATACATGTTCAATCAGTTATCAAGTGATCAGTGATCAAGGTTATCATTGCCTTTGTACAGTAGTTACATTTTCAAGATGTTTGCCATTGGTCATCGGTGAGAGAAAAGACAGAAAAGCCTCTCTATTTCCTGAGCACCTTGAAAACTGTGAGACGGTCGAAAGTGTGGAAGAAAACAGAGACTGCGTCTTGGCAGAAATAGGAGCCAATAAATCGCAAATTGTTTCAAACGGCTACACCTCTTGTACATTTGCTGGGTGACACTCTTATCCAGAGCAATTACAAGATGTGCATTAACACCTGGCATGATTTAATCATTGCTCGCAGGAGACCAGTGCAGTAATACAGCCGACAGACATCATTGTTATGAAGCACCATACCTGTCACACCGGAAGGAAAAGGTTGTTAATTTTAATGAATTAATGAATTTATTATTATTTTTATTTTTTTTGAAGAGGACGCTTAAACAAGCGCACATATACAAGTATAGTAATAAGGATGGTGCAGGGTGATGATAAATTGACTAGATCACGGTTCTCAAACTATGGGTCGCGACCCCACTCCGGGGTCGCCAAAGGGTCATGGTGGGGTCGCCAAAAAAAGTTAACATTTAAATTAATGTAATTTTTTTTTAACCATAAGCATTTCTTTACTTTTTTAAAATGAAAAACAAATTGCCTGTTTTTTTCAGAAAATCTGTCTTTTTCTGACCGATTATTTTTAATCACCGACACATGCATTGACGTTACTGCACTACCCGATTGCATGTAGTGCACGCTTGTTGTCAGGAGTGGTGTTGGAGGTGAGTCCAATTTAGCAAAAGACCAGCAGAAAATTATACAAAAATACAAATAAAACAAAAAAGGAATAAAATAAGTTATGACCCGAAATTCCTCACCTATATTTTTACATGGACAGGACATGAGAGGACCCAAGACCACAATGTCGTGGTGGGGAAGTTCTAGCTAATCTAGAGCCAATATGTAAAATGCAACGCTAATTTGCAACTAAACACAGCACATTACAAGCAAAGCCGCTAGATTTCTTTCAGAGGAAACAAAACGTTTTACAAGGACAGAAAACCGTGCTTAAAAACTGCAACAGCAGCAAACGAATCGAGCTACAGGTTTCATTTGTCGTCGCACATTGGATCGCTAAGACCGTCATTTTAATTCTTTCATAAAGATATAGCCTGTGAATGTAATGCTGTATTTGCTACTATTAAGTCTGTTTTATTTGTTTTTCATAAAGATATAGCCTGTGAATGCATTTGCTACTATTTTGGAAATAGACCACCAATATACTGTATGTTTCTTGGACTAAAGTTTTCATGCTGTAATTGCACTATCATTTATGTATGGGGTCGCAATTTTTTCCCACCCATGAAATGGGGTCGGGAGAAAAGCTTGAAACCTGGGACTAGATGGTACAGAATTCAGTGGTGGTGGAGTCTGGAAAAGGTGGGTCTGAGGAATGGGATGAGTCAGTTTGCCAGGAGGAGGCGGAGCGGAGGGGTCTGGCTGGGGTGTAGGGTGTGATGAGTGTCTGGAGATAAGGGGAGCAGTTCCTCTGTAATGCGTGCATGGGAGCCAGAGCAGAGAGGGGAGTAGAGGGGCACTGGCGTGGAACTTCGTCAAGTGAGACGGAATGTTAACCCTGAGGAAATCACTTCAGTTTTCCTTGGGCATTCCTGGTGTCCCTGGGTGCGTCTTCTCTCCTTTCTCTTTTTACTGTGCATACTAGTGATGAATAGTTAATAGATTGATAGCTGAAAATGGTATTTTGAACATGGCCACGTTCTGCAGCGTACGTCACGTAAAAACCCGGTGAATTGGCAAAAGGATGAGCGGTGTCCATCAGCGAAGCAGATTCTGTTTAAACTGGCATGTGTCTCTCATAAACAACCAATAAACTGAGAAGCTGAGTTGTTATGTTGAATTTTTGTTCTCGGTAATTGGTGCTTAGTGGCTGATATAGCATGCCATATTGACTCCTAAAGCCAGAATGTGAGCAAGTGGTAATATTGGCATGGAGGTTTGATTTTTATTTCTGGAAAGAGTCCTAGAGTTAGTCGGGTGAATGAATTATGTTAAAACGGACATGCTCAGGGTGTAGAGAGGCTGTAAGTGGTTAGTGCCCGTAGGGTAGAGGCTCATGGGAAATAGCAAAGAACGGTTTCATGATAGTCATCACAATGGAGTGATGAAAATCTGCTATTACAACTGCTAATTTGAAACATGCCACGGTATATAGCTCTTTGGGTGGAATAGATATTGTAACAATGTTATTACATGTTATTAAGAAGTTATTAACGGTATTTAATAGAAACAGAACATTAAAAAACAGTATTAACTGAATCGATTAAAGTGAGAGAGAAGAAACAACATCTAAGCATTTCTTTAGAATAAACTTGTGAATAATATTCACCTGGTCCACTACACACAGATTGATGCAAGTTATTTTGCACAAAGCAAAACCTTGAAACACAACAATCAATACTTCTTCAGTTGCTTTCTTTATCTTTAAAATATCTTTTATAATATTTCACTACGGTGCTGATGGGCATTTCTGATTCCACATTTACAGTATTTTCCTTTTATAAGTAATAAGCAAAAAAGCAAATGGCAATTTATGAATCATACGGCAAACAGTCAACTATTATTTTGACATTATTGTAATACTATTGACTAAAATGTATGAATATGTTTCGATAGCTGTGTGAGTCACTGCTCTGTGAATCAATGTTCAAGTGCAATAAATAATTATTAAATTACTAATTAAGATTGACAAGATACCACTGTGGGACGAGTCTTTTTGTGAAAGGGGAGTTAAGGGCTCCGTGAATGCAGGCTGGACTCAAAGTCTGACTGGAGAGGGAGGAGCTCAACGACATGGACTATACCATTAGGCAAATTGTAGTAGCACCAGTTACTTGCTCAGGGACAAAAAAGAGGTGGAATTGTCTCAATAAATGAGGCAGCATCACCATTTTGGCTGCTGGATTTCAATAATGCTAAAGCTTGAAACTTAATATTGAGTTATATTTCGCCATTTTTCTCCCAAATTTAGTAGTCAAATTAACCTCTATTTATTTTTGATTGGCCCTCCCCTCACGAGCCCGCCCATCCTCTAATACCCAGAGGCGGCTGGCAATGATCCACCTCTCTACGAGACAGAACTTCGCCCACCCTCCTTTAGG
>JAINUG010002544.1:0-10226 GCA_029706075.1 Aldrovandia affinis | reverse complement strand
ATTGTTTACATTTAGCTCTATATGAAGACGGTGCAAACAGAACAAGTGCCTCACAATTTAACTTTATACATTTGTAATCCATTATAAACCAAATGTCTTCATCATAATATGAACCTTTTCTGTTGTGTACCATTTGTTATGTCAAATTACATCCTTGGGAGACTGAATGGTCATGTAAAGTATCAGTAATACCAATGATGAAAAAGGTGGCACATGCAAGATCTAATTTAATATATTAAAATAACTGAATAGCATTGGGGTCTGAAACACTTGACACCTAGTCAAACCTTTTTTTTTTGAGAATTTCCATATTTTTTAGCATAAAATAAAGTTATATTTAAGTTAACTTATTTTATATTGACTTTTTCCATCATCTTTATCAAGGGTCTCGAACAAAGGTCATTCCGGACCCGACTACACTCATCTAGTTGGTATGGAAGTGAAGCTGCGCAATCGCTGTTCTGATTCCTGTCAAAAGACCTAGATGAAACTGCACTCAAAAAGACAGGCTTGAAGCATGACAAACACAAACACTAATGATATATGCGTGGAGGCAAGTTTGCTAGGAGATGAAGTATCTGCTCAACACTAGAACGTGCGGAACTAAATATGCAATAGCACCCTTAGCAGTGTACTTCCAAGTAGATAGCTAGCTAGTCAGATATTTCTACATTCAGCTTGATTGCTGCCAAGTTCGCGATTAGTAGCCTACAGCCAAATCGTGCACACAATCTTGTGTTGATACTGACAGCGAAGCAGTTATGTTTCGTGGCAGCTGTCAGTGTCAACGCGAATAGTCGAGTGGCTTATGGCGAGCTTCGCAGCAAGCTAGCTTTTCTTACTAAGTGAGCGTTTGCTGCAATACAAGAAACCTGGCTAGCTTGAATCTGGCAAACCTAGAAAAATGCATTCACGGAGGATTATGCTGGAAACAACAGTTGATATTGGGCTTGTCTAACGTTACAACACTGTTTATCAAAGTCTTTCAGCTTGAGCATTACCTGCACCATTCCATTGCCTCAGTGACACTGGCGACAACTGCTAGCCCTTCAGGGACACACCCAGTCTGCTAGGCTTTGAGTGAACAATGGCACCTCCACATGTACAGTAATCACCTAGCTACAGATAGCAGTGTGTAGTACCTAAATCTCGATGCGGCGCATTTAATAAAAAATATTTTAAACACTAAATGAAGCATTCGTGCAATAAAAAATAAAATAAAGATAGCTTTTTCCTCACCCGTTGGACGCACTCTCAAATTTCAGAGACAACGTATCCTCTATAATGCGATTGTTGATTTCCAAGAGAATCATCGTGACGGAAGTGATTCAGGGGCTAATTTAAGAAATATTTGAATTTGTTCAATGTTTCGAAAGATCTCCTTGTTTCAAATGGAATGCTAACGTTAGCTACTTTTCCTCCCTGGCAGACGCTTCCGCATGTCAGATCTTCCGCCCTGTCTCTTCAAGGACCTAATTCAAGGCTGTCTTCAATTTGCCTGATTGTTCATCATAAAAACCACCATTCAAATCATATATTTCAATGGGGTTATACATTTTAGATTTTAGATGTTGCAGGGTCGTCTTTATTCGCTACGTGTGTTTAAAGTTAATTTATTAGCTGCTAAGAATAAGATATGTATGAATAAATAAAGCATGAAACCACTACAGATGCCACACTATGCCCCAGAGGCAGACTTAAATCAGAGTCAGGGGGTCATCAGGGGTCAACAACTATCCACATACCGATAAATCATAGATCTTAACTTGAACCTGTCAACTATTTCACCTCAGGCCCACCGCTGGTTACAGGACACATTGATACTGGATTGGTTTGAGGTCAGGTCCAAGTCATTAAAAAGTTCCTGCGGCAGCAGTTTTACAACCATTCCAAAAGTATACTGAATGCATTTAGGCTACTTATTTGGGTGCTTGTCCAAAAACAGATGAATGAATATGGCAATGTTGGAGCTTTTGTTGTTGTCGTTTTTTGATACATTTTACAATACCATACTTCCTCTCTGGATCCCAACCTCTCTGTGGAGCACATTCTGTAGTACACATTCGCATGTCCATTCTCTGTATGAGGTGGTTCATGTTTATGCTCAGATAAGAATGATGGAGCTGATGGGACAACGGTGAGGTCATCAGTAAGACTGACAGATATGTTCTTGAAATACCTGGATAATATAAAAGCAATTAATTTTAGGCCTACTTGTTTGATTACTCTGTGAACACACACACACGCACAAACATACACAAACACCCCCCCTACTGCATTTAAAGAATGCTGAAGACTTCTGTGGAAATAACCAAGAATTTCCTTTGGGACAATGCCATAATAGGAAACAGACTGGAATGGGCTTGTTTTCAACAGATCAACATTCATATTTTCAAACCATTTCACAGTTAAGAAGTAGGCCTACCTAAAATTCTTTTAAAACCGAAAATTGATACCTTGAATCATGAACAAATCTGAAATATGCCAATTGGCCAAGGAAAGAAATTGGCAAAGATTATTGTAATCCTTCATCTAGACTGTAGAAGATATTTGGTTATTGATGTCGATCTAATCGTTTATAAACCTGCTTGAACAATGCTTTATGTTCTCTCACTCCTTAGATGACCAATGTACCCAGTCACTTACAAATAGCTTGATCTTTAAGCATGAGAACTTGTACAGTAATCTTAAGATTTTTACTTATAGACACCCAGACGAAAGCTCAGTCTGCTGTTTCATGGCCCCACTTTGAGAAGCTCTCAGTGCCCCCTTGTTGAAAAGTTATGGTATATGCTTTCAAATACAGGATTTGTTGCATATAAATCCTGCAGCATGCCTGACAGTAAAGTTAAGCTTGTGTAAGCAGTCAAATGCAGTATCAGTATGAATGAATATGAAATTACAGTAAAAAGAAGTAAAAAAACAAAAAACCAATTTTTCATAAGTATAAACATTTTTATTTGTAATTAAAATATTTTATATATAAAATCCAATTATTATAAATTGTTTTAAAAATCATTTTAAAATAGTTGGGCTTCTATGGCTGTGTATTTGTACTGTCCAAGCTGAAAAGAGATATATACTTATCATATTCAATTTGTCAAATCTGCGTGATTGCTTGTGCCCACAACATCAAAAACATTTCCCTGGAGTTGATTTCTTCTATGCGTTTATCTTCAAATACTTAGATGACTTTTTTCCAGAAAATTTTCAATTAATTTCAAGTTAGTAATTGCATATATTATTCCCCTCCTCAAGCTGCATTTAAGCATTTTAAGAATGCTCAAGACTGGTAGTAACAGGTCCTGGAAGTTCTGTGGAAATAACCAAGAATTTCTCTTCAGCACAATGCCTTAGCAGGAAACAGACTGGAATGTGGTTTTGAATTTGTTTGAAGATGTGTTTTCTTTTAATTCTGGAACTGTAGTAAATAACCTGCCATTATGTAGGGGTGGGAAACAAAACAGAGAAAGAGAGAGAGAGAGAGAGAAAGAGGAAGACGAGTGAATGGTTTGTGAACCATTAATAATTATCTTGGAGCCTTATAGCACCATGAGACATGGCCTGAAGAGACCAATCTCTCTGCAGTCTTGCATAGGGAAAACTCAAATGTAAAAATGAATGTAAACATCTTGAAGCAATTGAAACTCAGAAGTTAATCTAAATGCACACAATATATGTGTGTTTTTCCTGAGGCTCCTAGGTGATGTACCGGGAGATTGTAAAGGGAAGAAATGGAGACTTGGATGGGCTGATCTGCAATCACGATCATAAGACTGCAGAGGTGTGTGGACTGTCTCATCTCTAAGACAGCTATACTCCACCTCCCCACTGTACCACTTCCTCTCTGTACCTACCCCTTGCTGTACCCCACTTCCCTTTGTGTCAAACCCCATCACACTTCCTCTGGATCACAAACTCTCTTTGCATGAGCATATTCTGTGTACACATTCTTTTATGTTTGAGGTGGTTCATGTTTATACAACTTCAAATAAAATGATGGAGCGATGAACAAGCATGAAGTCATCAGTAAGACTGACAGAAATGTTCTTGAAATACCTGATCATTTAAAAGCACTTTTCTAGAACATTCCTTGCTGATGACCTCGCGCTTGTCCCATCAGCTCCATCATTCATAACCCAAAGTAAATAAAAACAATGCAGGTCTTCGACCTTCCCCCTCACAGGTTCCTGACTAAACAATAAACCAAAACAAAGAATTGCCTTTTTGCAACGCGATTGACTGCTATACATTTCAATACTATTTTCTCGGTTGACTCTCTCCCCATTTTCGGTTCTCGCTTCCAGCCACCTACTAAGAGTAGAGCCGTTTTAAGCACTCTGATATGATTAAACAATGTCACACAGGTGTGTGCGCTGGTTTCTGCTAATAGGCTTAGCTGTTAATCACTCCCGATTCCCCTGTCCAGACCGACGCCTTCCACAGGACCAAAAAGCAAAAATAATCCTAGATCAGCACTCCTACTCTGCAACGCTTAGTGAATATAGGCCCTGTCAGACACTGCTTGTGTTTACTCATATTCAAATTTTAATTTTTTCATACTCACAATTATGTCTTTGTTATGACGATGGAGCTGATGGGACAAGCGCGAGGTCATCAGCAAGGAATGTTCTAGAAAAGTGCTTTTAAATGATCAGGTATTTCAAGAACATTTCTGTCAGTCTTACTGATGACTTCATGCTTGTTCCATCAGCTCCATCATTTTATTTGAGTTGTATAAACATGAACCACCAAACATGAGAATGCACAGAATATGCTCATGCAAAGAGAGTTTGGTGATCCTAGAGAGGAAGTGTGATACAGCAGGGGGTTTGACACAAAAGGGAAGGGTAAGCAGCAAGGGGTAGGGCAGAGAGGAAGTGTGGTACAGTGGGAGGTGGAGTATAGTTGTCCTAGAGATGACAGTCCACACTCTGCAGTCTTATAGTCTATTGATTGCAGATCATCCCCATCCAAGTCTCCATTTCTTCCTTACAATCTCCTGGTACATCCTGGAGCCTCTAGGGAAAAACACACAACATATATTGTGTGCATTTAGATGTTTCTAGATTTCAATTGCTTCAAGATGTTTACATCGGCTTGCATTTTGAGTTTTCCCTATGCAAGACTGCAGAGAGATTGGTCTCTTCAGGCCATGTCTCATGGTGCTATAAGGCCTCCAAGATAATTATTAATGGTTCACAAACCATTCACTCTCGTCTTCCTCTTCTCTCTCTCTCTTTCTCTGTTTGTTTCCCACCCCTACATAATGGCAGGTTATTTACTACAGTTCCAGAATTAAAGAAAACACATCTTTCAAACAAATTCAAACCACATTCTAGCCTGTTTCTGCTAAGGCGGCATTGTGCTGAAGAGAAATTCCTTGGTTATTTCACAGAACTTCAGGACCTGTTATTTATCAGTCTTGAGCATTCTTTAAAATGCTTAAATGCAGCTTGAGGGAGGAGGGGAATAATATATGCAATTGCAGTTTGAAATTAATTGAAAATTTTCTGGAAAAAAGTCATCTAAGTATTTGAAGATAAACGCATAGAAGAAATCAACTCCAGGGGAAATGTTTCGATGTTGTGGCACAAGCAATCACGCAGATTTGACAAATTAATTGATAAGTATATCTCTTTCAGCTTGGACAGTACAAATACACAGCCATAGAAGCCTTCAACTATTTTTAAATGATTTTAAAACAATTTATAATAATTGGATTTTATATATAAAATATTTTAATTACAAATAAAAATGTTTATACTTATGAAAAATTGGTTTTTGTTTTTTACTCTTTTTACTGTAATTTCATATTCATTCATACTGATACTGCATTTGACTGTACATTACAACTTTACTGTCAGGCATGCAGACTTATAGACATGGTGCAAATCCTGTATTTGAAAGCATATACCATAACTTTTCCAACAGGGGGCACTGAGAGCTTCTCAAAGTGGGGCCATGAAACAGCAGACTGAGCTGTCTGGGTGTTCATAAGTAAAAATCTTAAGATTACTGTACAAGTTTCTCCATGCTTAAAGATCAAGCTATTTGTAAGTGACTGGGTACATTTAGTCATCTAAGGGTGAGAGAACATAAAGCATTGTTCAAGCAAGGTTTATAAACGATTAGGATCATTTAATCAATAACCAAAATATTTACAGTCTAGATGAAGGATTACCACACCTTGCCAATTTCTTTCCTTGGCCAATTGGCATATTTCAGATTTGTTCATGATTCAAGGTATCACTCTCGGTTTTAAAAGAATTTAGGTAGCCTACTTCTTAACTGTGAAATGGTTTGAAAATATGAATGTTGATCTGTTGGAAATGTCTATTCCAGTCTGTTTCCTATTATGGCATTATTGTCCCAAAGGGAAAATTCTGGTTATTTCCACAGAAGTCTCAGCATTCTTTAAATGCAGTAGGGGTGTTTGTGTATGTTTGTGCGTGTGTGTGTTCACAGAGTAATCAAACAAGTAGGCTAAATTAATTGCTTTGTATTATCAGGTATTTCAAGAACATATCTGTCAGTCTTACTGATGACCTCATAGTTGTCCCATCAGCTCCATCATTCTTATCTGAGCATAAACATGAACCACCTCATACAGAGAATGGACATGCGAATGTACACAGAATGTGCTCCTACAGAGAGGTTGGGATCCAGAGAGGAAGTATGGTATTGTAAAATGTATCCAAAAAACGACAACAAAAGCTCCAACATTCGCCATATTCATTCATCTGTTTTTGGACAAGCACCCAAATAAGTAGCCTAAATGCATTCAGTATACTTTGAATGGTTTTAGGTAAAACTGCTGCCGCAGGGACTTTTTTTAATGACTTGGACCTGACTCAAACCAATCAGTATCAATGTGTCCTGTAACCAGCGGTGGGCCTGAGGTGAAATAGAAGTTGACAGGTTCAAGTTAAGATCTATGATTTATCGGTATGTGGATAGTTGGTGACCCCCTGACTGACCCCTGATTCTGATTTAAGTCTTACCTTGGGGCATAGTGTGGCATCTGTAGTGGTTTCATGCTATTTATTCATACATATCTTATTCTTAGCAGCTAATAAAATTGAACTAAACACACGTAGCGAATAAGACGACCCCTGCAACATCTAAAATCTAAAATGTATAACCCCATTGAAATATATGATTTGAATGGTGGTTTATGATTGAAACAATCGGGCAAAATTGAAGACAGCCTTGAATTAGGTCCTTGAAGAGACGGGGCGGAAGATTCACATGCGGAAGCGTCTGCCAGGGAGGAAAAGTAGCTAACGTTAGTGTATTCCATTTGAAACAAAGGAGATCTTTCGAAACATTGAACAATTCAAAATATTTCTAAATTGTAGCCCCTGAATTCACCCGTCACGATGATTCTCTTGGAAATCAACAATCGCATTATAGAGGATACGTTGTCTCTGAAATTTGAGAGTGCGTCCAACGGGTGAGGAAAAAGCTATCTTTATTTTATTTTTTTTATTGCACGAATGCTTCATTCGTGTTAAAATATTTTTTATTAAAATGCGCCGCATCCGAGATTAAGGTACTACACACTGCTATCTAGCTAGGTGATTACTGTACATGTGGAGGTGCCATTAATCTACTCAAAAGCCTAGCAGACTGGGTGTGTCCCTGAAGGGCTAGCAGTTGCTCAGTGTCACTGAGGCAATGGAATGGTGCGGGTAATGCTCAAGCTGAGAAAGACTTCGATAAACAGTGTTGTAACGTTAGGACAAGCCCAATATCGTCTGTTGTTTCCAGCATAATCCGTGAATGCATTTTCTAGGTTGCCAGATTCAAGCTAGCCAGGTTTCTTGTATTGCAGCAAACGCTCACTTGTAAGAAAAGCTAGCTTGCTGCGAAGCTCTCGCCATAAGCCACCGACTATTCGCGTTGATAACGATGAGCCGCTAATGAAACCATAACTGCTTCGCTGTCAGTATCAACACAAGATTATTGTGCACGATTTGTTGTAGGCTACTGCCAGTGAACTTGGCAGCAAATCAAGCTACAATGTAGAAATATCTGACTAGCTAGCTATCTACTTCTGAAGTACACTGCTAAGGGAAAGTTGCATATTTAGTTCCGCACGTTTCTGAAAAGGCAGATACGCTACATCTCCCAGCAAACTTACTTTTGACACTCCACGCATATATCATTAGTGTTTGTGTTTGTCATGCTTCAAGCCTGTCTTTTGAGTGTACCATCTAGGTCCGGGAATCAGAACAGCGATTGCGCAGCTTCACTCATGCCAACTAGATGGGTTATACAGTCGGTCCGAATGACCTTGTTCGAGACCCTTGATAAAGATGATGGAAAAGTCAATATAAAATAAGTTAACTTAAATATAACTTTATTTTATGCTAAAAATATGGGGAAATTCTCAAAAAAGGTTTTAGCTAGGTGTCAAAATTGTTCAGACCCCAATGCTATTCAGTTATTTTAATATATTAAATTTGATCATGCATGTGCCACCTTTTTCATCATTGGTGTTACTGATACTTTACATGACTGTTCAGTCTCCCAAGAAGGTAATTTTACATATCAAATGGCACAAATTGTACACAGCAGAAAAGGTTAATGGTATTATGATGAAAAACATTTATTTTTTATTTTAATTGCAAATTAAAAAGTTAAATTGTGAGGTACTTTTCTGTTTGCACTGTTATCGTATTAACTGTAAAATTAACAGTAATTGTAAAAAATGTAAAATGCAAAAGGGATAACCTTAAAATGCTTAATTTTAAAATAAAACCACTATTTGGGGGATTAAACATCAATAACACATCAAATTTGACAATTTTGGTGCTGGGTCACAAACAATTCATCCAATAACACCAATGACAAACTATAACACCAATTACTTTTAACAGTACTATTTAAAACATCATAAATGAATTGAATCATTCTTACCAAAATCATGAATTAAAGTTTTCTTCAATTAAAATAAAAAAATCTCAGTGCAATGAAAGAAGAGAAAGAACTAGAGAGCACTTCTGCTACTGAGGAACCAGTTCATAATCTTTAACCTGTAAAATCCCTATGACCAAACAAATCACTGTGACTGCTAACAAAATAATAAGTAGTAAAAATTATGTATTTTAATTGGAATAACCAGCAGTAAGATGAGGACCTAAAAGAGCCTATATTAGTGGCAGGGCCATCACTAAAACAATTCATTTTTCACCTCAGGATATCGCTTCACCATGTCCATCGGGTTGAGGTGTGCCCATATGGCTGCTGGATCATGGCTTCTGCTCGGGGAGTTGGTGCAGAAGGAAGGAGCGACGCCCGTGTGGAGGGTCACTCGCTATGTGACCCCCAAATGCACGTGTGAATCAGACTGAATCTCATTCACCAAAAACATAGAGTGTGGATGGCCTCAGCATGTACTGCGAGGAACAGCCTCTTCATCTTCTGAACTTTTTTCTGAAGTTTTTTCATGACTGCAAAGGAGAGGGACATGCTTGCCTCCATATTCTGAGAATGACCCTCCTATGCATCGTTTACCTTCCCTCCCACATTTTTGTGGTCCAAATTACATATGCATTCAGACAAACGGGCAAGAATGAGTGTCGCCGTATTTCTGAATTTTCTCAACCACCGCAAAAGGCACTTATGCCACCTCAGTAGACACCTGTGTGGCTCAGTAGGTAAAGCATGTGCGCTGATAAGTTGTGGTTCCGATTACCACTGGGGCCACATATACTGAAAAATGTATGCATTGATTAATGAAGTCCTTTTCAATAATAGTCTGTTGCTTATGTTATGTTATGTAGATAAGGAATATCACAATTCCCGGGTAGTAAGTTGGCCCTGCAAAACCTTTATCTGTCCCATAATGTCTAGAAATTGAAAAAAGTGCAACTCAAACAAACACATTCAGCATAAAAGGGCAGTACTGACCAATGAGAAGCAACCCATGCCCCCAATCGCTTCAGTGATTTTCTTGTTGGCTACACTTGTTTCCTCTCTGCAGAGAGCACCAAACAGACTTTATTGAGATACAGCACTGGATTAATCTGGGAAGGTTTGTTTTGGTTGCATTTGCCCAGTTTAATCTAATTCATTTGATTGCATTTTGTCCTGTCCTTTAATGTCATACTTTCTCTATAAACATCTGGGGAGGAGACCTGGCATATTGTAGGCCAAGTTTAACAACTCCATCTACCTGCTAACCAGAAGACCCAGTGATCCATTTTGCTTCCTGTGGG
>JAINUG010002543.1:0-10251 GCA_029706075.1 Aldrovandia affinis | reverse complement strand
TTGCCGGGTCCGACGCCCACGAGGAGAAGAACACACTTCATGCCACTTAGTCCCCTTCCCACGAAAATGTAGTCCAACGGTTCACATGCCCCCTAGAGTTACGCCAGGTGTAACCAGCATCCCCGGGTGCACCGTCCGGAACACATCTATCAACGCAAAGTCACCTATTACTTTTTTTCAGGGCTCTGGCAGAGTGGTTGGTAGTTCCTCCCCCAACCCGCCTCCCCCATCCAAGCTCACATTAAAATCCCCGCCCAGGATAAGGGACCGGGAAGTCGAGAGGCACCCGGGTAGCTCCCGGATAACCTCCAACCTGCGGCCCTCCTGGGCAGGAGCATACACATTCACCAAACGATATTTAATTGAAAAGTGCGTAAAATCCACAAAAAGCACCTTCCCTGAAATAAAGCCCACCACCTCTTCAATAACAAAAGAAAAACCCCGGAACAAAATCCCCACGCCATCTGAGTGGACCCCCCCCACCGACCACCCAGATGGCCCCCACACCCATTCCGTGTGTGAAGGCGGACACGTCCTCCTCATCTCTTAAGTGGACCTCCTGCAGGAGGAACACGTCCCCCTGCATGGAGGAGAGCGAGGAGAACAGTGGGTCTTACTTGGGTCCCGAAGGCCCCGTGCATTTAGTGTAGTTAATGTGAATTTTTTGTTTATTTATTTTACAAACAGACGAAACAACACTCTAATGAAAAAAAAAAAAAAGGAACAGTGACTACTACATAACACACCACACAGCTACAACCCTGAGACCCCCTCCCCCAGTCCAGGCTAAGGCTCCAGGATGGCCACCAGCCCCTCCACGTCAACCGTCGCCACCATTGGGGACGAGGCTTCCGTGTCCATCCGTTCCTCTTCTCTTTTCCACTCCTCTGGTGACAGGACATCAAATCTATTATAAGTCGCTATGGGGGGGGAGGTGTTTTGTGACTTGCGTCCCCCTGGGCCCTCCTCACCCCCCGACAAGACCCTCTTCCTCGGCCGCTGCTGTTCCCATGCCGGGTCGGGCACGCAGCAGTTCCCCCATTCCATGGTCTCTGTGCTCAGCTCCTCTGGCAGAGCAACCGCCTCCGGGGAGGGCAAAAAGACCCCCTCCCCTGCTGCGGCCACCCCAGCTTCAACCCGAACCGGCACCGGAACAGGAGCTGTGGTGAGTGGTGCGCGGGGTTCTCCTGTGCCCTTGCCGGTCTCCGGCAGGGCTATGGCCTCAGCAGGACCAGTGTCTGGCGCCGGGACTGGGAAGGGGTCTGGGGCAGGGGCTGGGGCCTGGACAGGGGGCGGAGGTAGGGGCGGGGGCGGGGGTAGGAATCGGGACTAGCCCCGGAACCGGATCTGGACCAGGTGCAGGAACCGTTGTGGTGGAGGTCGAGGTGACGACCGGATCTGGACCAGGCCCAGGAACAGAGGTGGTGGAGGTCAATGCGACGACCGGATCTGGACCAGGTGCAGGAACAGTGGTGGTGGAGGTCGAGGCGACAACCGGATCCGGGCCAGGCGCAGGAACAGTGGTGGTGGGTGAAGCAGAAACTGGATCTGGACCAGTCTCCGGACCAGGAGCAGGAACCGCTTCTGTCTGCTCTGAAAGTCCCGATCCCGGAACCGGATCAGGGCCCATAGCAGGAACTGGAGCCGATGTTACAGCCACCTCCTGCGCTGCTCCCCTGGGAGGTCCCTGGTCTGGGGTCAGCTGGTAGTTGCCCTCCCCCTCGACCTGGAAGAGCTCGGCGAATGTCCGCTTCCTGTCCGGGCAGCCCCGGAACATGTGGCCTAGCGCGCCGCAGTGGCTACAAGCCTTAGGAGCATTGCATTTGTTTGCCTCATGCTCCTTTGAGCCACACACTCTGCATTTTTTTGTCATGCACACATCCTTTGTGTGCCCCAAGTCCCCACACCGCCGGCAGTAGTCGGGCTGGCCAGCATAAAAAGATAGCCCCTGTCCGGGCCTATGGAGAAGCTACCGGGTGGGTGTGCGTAGCCACCTGGGCCCGGCCTGAAGCGCACCATATACGACGCTTGCCCCCAAAACCCGTATTTATCTAATAACTTCACTTGATCTTAGCCAAAAGGCCGAGAAGCGATAACCGCATACTGCCCCCTCTGGCCGCCGGCCCCCGACCCCCAAACCCACAGGGACGGCAGGATGGCCCTGTCGATGGCCCTGTCCCTGTCCCTGTCCCCAGCCACGTTCACTGTCCCCATCCAAGTCAGTGTGTTCCGCCTCCAAGCAGCCACCCATTCACACCTCCACACACAGGGCACACGTGGCTCTGCCATTCCATTCCGTTCCATTCCATTGGCCACCTGTGATGCTGCAGAATTAAAAAGCAACATCAAACACAACATCAAACTCACTCACTCACTCAAACTCACTCACTCACTCACTCACTCACTCACTCACTCACTCACTCACACTCACTCACTCACTCACCACACTCACTCACTCACTCACACCACTCACACACACACACACACACACACACACACACACACACACACACACACACACACACACACACACACACACACACACACACACACACACACACACACACACACACACACACACACACACAGACTGTTTTTGGACACAAAGGAAGAGAGGTGCACTGTTCCCTGATACACTGCCATACAGGGTCAATGCGTGGAGCGGACGGAGCAAGCTCCTTTTCCGACTCCCCGTTCTAAAAATCCGTTTAATATGTAGTCCCCCGATGGGGGACATATCAGATATTAAACTGATAAGAACAGATTTTTTTTTTTTTTATTTTATTAATTTGCATAACGTGATACAGATCATGACAGTACAACACTTTTAACATCACTCTTAACTAAAAGCTTCATAAACCAAAAACTTCAGTCAAACTTTATTTCAACAAACAATAAGACTGATCAACAAGCAGCCGGACCCCCTTTAAGGGGCATTTGCCCCCCCCAAATCCCCCAAGTCACCCGCTCCTGGCGGTGTTGGAATCTCGGAAACACAGTCTATGATGCCATCTAGTGGCCAGTCTGGGTACGTGCACGGGGAGGCCAGCTCAATGTCCATTCCAGTGCAAAAGTCAGCCCCCCCTTCGGACCCCGCCAGCGCCTGGAAAGGGTTTGGGTCGATCGGGATCGCGGGGGCCTGTTTCGGTCCCCTCGCCTCTTCATGCTCGCCGGAAATGGCCCTCTTCTTCACTGGCCTGGTCATCCAGCCGGCCTCTGCAGCTCCCTCTGGCTCCTTTGTGTCCCCCCACTCTAGTGGGGTTACCAAGTCTGCTGTTGTGGGGGGGGCCGTCGCCTCCACGCCACCGGTGCTGCTCTCCACACGTGCCCCCTCCTGGGGGGGGTCCGGAGCGGGATCTGAATGGGGGGGCAGCGCCCTCCCTAGCCCGAACTTAAATGGCCCGGAGTCCCCAGGTAGGGCGATCCAGTCCAGGGCCGGGACTATGGCCGGTTGCGGGGGTGGAAGAGTGAACTGGTCATAAACCATGTAGTCGTCATAAGCTGGAGACCGGTCAATAGCAGGGAACGGGTACGCCACTGGAACAGGCCTGGGAGCGGGAGCAGGAGCCTGGGCAGAAACAGAGGAAAAACCTGCCGCAGGGGCAGGGTGGGAAGCAGGAGCCTGGAGCCGGGGCGGTGTCAGGACAGGGCCCCGTGACCGAGTCCTAATGCCTTTGGCTTCGTACGTAGTTATATTACCCCGCGTCTTTGGTATCCACTTAATGATGGGGACCGCCAGAACCTGCGTGGGCGCGGATGCCAGTACAGGAATGGACCCGGCCTCTGGAAGAGGTGTAGTGGTGGGGGTGGGGGGAAGTGCGGAAACAGAGGGGGTAATAGGGGTAGTGATAGGGGAGGAAGTGAGGGTAGTGCTGGGAGCGGAGGGGAGAGTGGTGGTGGGAGAGGGGGTGGTGATGGGGGAGGAGGGGAGAACAGTACTTGGAAGCGACACAAACGCTGTGGCTGATGTCTGGGCCACAGCTGCAGGCGTGCCTGGAGCGGAGGCCCGAGCAGCTTTAGGAGCCTGCCCGGGACCTGAAGCCATCCCAAGAGCAACATCCGCCCCTGGTTTTACACCCGGGGCTGGCACTGCCACTACCACCTCCGAGCCACCAGAGGGCGATGCACCCCCAGGAGTCACTAGTTGGCCGACCGCATGGCAGCCACCTGAGGGTTCCTCACCCCCAGGAGGCACCAGGTGCTCGACCGCATGGTCGTTAGGAGCCTGTTCCTGAGCAAACAATTCAGCAAAGGATTTTTTTCTCAAGGTACAGGCCCTAAAAAGGTGTCCTTCCGCTCCGCACAGACTGCAAAGTTTAGGAGCCTTGCAATCTTTGCTCGCATGCTCAGCCGACGTGCAATACTTACATCGAGTCATGTCGGCCTGGCACACCTCTTTGGTATGCCCGGTCCGACTGCACTTTCTGCAGTACGTTGGCTGCCCAGGGAAATACAAAAACCCCTTGTCACTTCCAATGGAGAAGCTCCCGGGGGGATAGGTATAATTTATACCCTCCCCCGGGTTTCGCCTGAAGCGGACGTTGAAACGCCGCTTCCCGGTCCAAAACCCAAACTTATTCAGGAGCTTCTCCCCTGTTTGCTTCTCCACCTTCTCAACATATTTGCTGAGAAAGCACAAAATGTCTTGCTCAGACACAAACGGGTTGTACATGTGCACGGTCAGCGGTCTGAAGCCCTGTGCATGGAGAAGCTCTACTCGAACTCCCTCAAACACAGGGTCATCCCGCTTGGCCGTGTATAAATCATAACATGCAAGCACCGCAGATTCCGTATAGAAGGATAAATCAATACACCCCTGTGATACTATAAAATCCTGCATGCAGTAAATATCTTTAGGGTTAACTTTAAAAAAACCCTTCACCATTTTATCAACAAAAAACTCCAACGTGAACCTCTTCCTTACTTTGTCATCCATTCCTGTAGCAAATCTTATCGAGTTCTTCATCCGCGCCCTGAAGGCCGGCAGTCCACCATCCTGGGATGAGGCAGTCATCTTCCTCGTCTTTGATTTTAGCCAAAAGGCCGAGAAGCGATAACCGCATACTGCCCCCCTCTGGCCGCCGGCCCCCCGGCCCCCCAAACCCACAGGGACGGCAGGATGGCCCTGTCGATGGCCCTGTCCCTGTCCCTGTCCCCAGCCACGTTCACTGTCCCCATCCAAGTCAGTGTGTTCCGCCTCCAAGCAGCCACCCATTCACACCTCCACACACAGGGCACACGTGGCTCTGCCATTCCATTCCGTTCCATTCCATTGGCCACCTGTGATGCTGCAGAATTAAAAAGCAACATCAAACACAACATCAAACTCACTCACTCAAACTCACTCACTCACTCACTCACTCACTCACTCACTCACTCACTCACTCACTCACACACTCACTCACACCACACCACACCACTCACTCACTCACACACACACACACACACACACACACACACACACACACACACACACACACACACACACACACACACACACACACACACACACACACACACACACACACACACACACACACACACACACACACACACACACAGACTGTTTTTGGACACAAAGGAAGAGAGGTGCACTGTTCCCTGATACACTGCCATACAGGGTCAATGCGTGGAGCGGACGGAGCAAGCTCCTTTTCCGACTCCCCCGTTCTAAAAATCCGTTTAATATGTAGTCCCCGATGGGGGACATATCAGATATTAAACTGATAAGAACAGATTTTTTTATTTTTTATTCCCAGTTCCGCCCGTGCACCGTCCTATCCATCCGGATCCGCTCTACCACCCTCCCGCGGAACCGGTAGAACAGGTGCGACGGCGTCAGAACGTTCACCCTTTTTCCCACAACAAAGCCCTATCCTCCCAGAGTGCCCACTTCGCGTACCCCAACACGTCCCAGAGGACACCCGAGGTCACTGACGGCAGTAACCCCAGGCCGCGCCGGTAGACCACCCCATCCCGCGACAGCACGTGGCCAGGCCCGACCCTCCGCAGGAGACCCCGGACCAAGGTCCAGAACTCCCCCGCGAAAGGACAGTCCCAGAAAACGTGAGACACCGTTTCCGGTGCCCCGCACCCCCTGGGACACAAGGGGCTGGCAGCGCATCCGTGCCGGTGCAGGATCTCCCGCACCGCAGACGGCCCAGAGCGCATCGCCATTGCAGGTCACGCACGGCACCCGGCGCCCCGCCGCCGCACACCCTACTCCAGACCACCCCTGCGGGTACTCCGGACGGGGTCACGACCTGCCGAGACGCCAGCCTGGCGTACAGGGCCCTGTGGTCAGTGGCCTCCTCCCGCGTAACGGGCGAAGGACACTGGCGCAGGAACCGTAGAACTGACCTGTAACCCGGGGACGGAGTCTCCGAACGTGGCACCACGTGAGAGAGCGCCACCAGGTGCCTAAAGAACCCCGCCAGGTAAAACCTGGCGAAGTAATAGCACCCGTGAGGCGCCCTCTCGAGGAAAATCCTACTCGCAAAACAGGCGTGCAGCACATCCAACTTCAACGGGATCCTGGGGACGCCCCGCCCCCAGACACCGGCATGTACATTAGCTCCCGGCTCACGTACTCATACCTACCGCCCCACAAGAACCGGAAAACCAGCCTCGTGAGGGCGAGCTTGGTACGAGCAGGGACCGGAAACACGTACGCCAGGTGAATAAGGAGCGGCAGAAGCACTGACCGCACCACCACGACCCTGCCAGTCAGTGACAGCTGACGGCGGGTCCAGACTCCCAGTCTGGTGCGCACCAGGTTGAGCCTGGCCTCCCAGTTCAAAGCCGCGCTGTCGCGAGCAAAGAACCGGACGCCCAAGATCTTAAGCCCACCGGTGCACACACTAAACCCACCGCCACTTCTGTCGTCCCTCCAGCAGCCGCAGTACAGCACCGAGGACTTGGCAAGGTTCACCTTCGAGCCTGTACCAGCCCCAAAGAGGTCGGTCAGAGCCCGAATCCGACCCAGCGAGCGTGCGGACGACACAAACATAGTTGTGTCATCAGCGTACTGCTGAATCTTCAGAACCTCGCCGGACGCCCCCGGCAGCCGCACCCCGTCGACGCCCGGGTCCCGACGCACCAGCTCAGCGAAGGGCTTCATGAACAAGACGTAGAGCAGAGGAGAGAGCGGACAACCCTGCCGCACCCCCCCCAACTGCTCCACCGGCCCGCTCAGGAACCCATTCACCCGTACGCAGCTGTACACATCCGCGTACAGCGTGCGCACCCAGCCGATGAACCGGGGCCCGAACCCCATCCGCTTCAGGACCCCATGCAGGAACCCGTGCTGGACCCGATCGAAGGCCTTCTCCTGATCAATACTGACCAGGCCCAAAGGCAGATGTCTCTCATCGACCCAGTCCAACACATCCCGCAGGAGGACCAGGTTCCAGGCGCAGCTGCGCCCGGGAACCCCACAGGTCTGGTCCCAACTCACCAGCGCCCCCATCACCCGCCGCAGGCGGATCACAAGCACTTTCGCAAGTACTTTATAATCCACCGTTAGCAGAGTCAGCGGGCGCCAATTCGCCAGGTCAGTCCTGTCGCCCCCCTTGAAGAGGAGCGCCAACACCCCTTCCGCATGGAGGCTGACAAGGACCCCCTTTGCAGGAGGGCCCTGTAAACCTCCAGCAGGTCGGGCCCAATGAGCTCCCAAAAGGCGTTGTAAAACTCCTTAGGTAACCCATCGTGCCCGGGCGACCGCCCGTCCCGTAGGGACAGCAGCGCCTCCCTCACTTCTTCCAGTGACACGTCCGCCTCCATAGACTGCGCCTCCTCGCTCTCCAGCCGAGCCGAGACACAATCCAGGAGGGCAGCCTCCGCCCCGGATCACAGGCCCGCCTGCTGAAGAGCTCAGCATAGTAGGCTTCTGCCACTGCCAACATCGCCGAGCCCTCAGCCACGGTTCCATCGGGCCGCTTTAGACCCGCAAAGGCAGGTGCGCTCCGCCGCGCCCTGGCGGCCTGAAAGAAGTAGGCGGAGGGCTTCTCACCCTCCTCCAACTCCCTCAGCCGGGCCTGGAAGGCCAGGGCCTTCGCCCTCGCCTCCAACAGCCCCCGGAGCCGTTCTTTCACCCCCAGAGGGCCCAATCCACGTGCTCACCACGGTTGAAGCAGCCATGGAGATAAGACAGGTCAGCCGAAACCTTGGCCACCCCTGCCCTATCCCTCCGCCGCGCCCGCGCCGCAAACCGCCGGCAGAATTTTGCGAGACGGCACTTGGCCGCCTCCCACCACTCTACCACTGATGCATACATTGGCCGCATGGCCCGAACCGACCTATAAAAGGACGTGAAGACCGCCTTAAAGGCCTCGGCTTCCAGCAGCAGGGTGTTAAGCCGCCAGAAGCCTGACCCCCACTTCGGCCCGTCCGTGGGCAGAGAGACCTGAAGCATGTCGTGGTCCGACGCCCACGAGGGGAGAAGAACACACTTCATACCACATATCCCCCCTCCCACGAAAACGTAGTCCAGGCGGCTCGCGAACCCCCTGGAGTTACGCCACGTGTAACCAGCGTCCCCCGGGTGCACCGTCCGGAACGCATCGGTTAACCCAAAGTCTCCCACCACCCCCTCTAAAGCCCTTGCGGAGTAATCCACCCCTCCCTCTCCCGCCCGAGCCCCCCCTCTCCCCACATCCAAACATATATTTATTTTATTTATTTATCCTTTATTTATACAGGAAGGTCCCATTGAGATACAAGATCTCTTCTTCCAGGGAGTCCTGGTCAAGACGGCAGCAGCAGTTAACACATCAAAATAGAAAAAAATAAAAGTTTCACATAAACAATTTCACATGAACACATACAATACATAAAAGTTGCACAAGGGAAAAGGCAATACAGACGATACCAGCAATGGTAAAATTGCTCAGCAAGTCGTTATCCGTAACACGGTCCATCTCAAGTCAAGGTTACATAAAACAGCAACATTTTTCCTTCAGAGCAGTTTGTAGAAGACCTTTAAAGGAATACAAGGAAGTGAGTGCTTCTAAGTTAAGTTTTGAATGAGTTTTGCAGCTCATTCCATGCCCAAGGTGCATGGAAGGAGAAGGCGGTTTTACCAAGCTCTGAGTACACCCTGGGGACGTTTAGAGGAAGCCGGTTAGAAGATCTGGTGCTATAGTTGCTGGTATGATAGGATAAAAGGCTGGAGATATAAGTAGGTTGTTTTCCTAACAATGTCTTAAAAATAAATAATAACATGTGAATTTTTCTCCTCTGGTATAGAGAGGACCAGCCTAAAGATTCATATAAAATACAATGGTGAGTGCGTGAGCCTGCACTGGTTACAAAACGTAATGCAGCGTGATATGCAGAATCAAGTTTTTTGAGTAAAGATGACGTTGCATGCATGTAAATCACATCACCATAATCTAAAACAGTTAGAAATGAGCATTGCACAATTTTCTTTCTGGCTTCAAACGGAAAACATTTTTTAGGCGAAAAGAAAAGCCTAGTTTAGGTCTAAGCTTTTTCAACAGATTGTCAACATGCACATTAAAAGCCAACTTTTCATCAAGCCATATGCCTAGATATTTGTAAGAGGTGACTCTTTCTATACATATACCTTCTAATGTCAAGATGGTGGAATCGGCTGTTTTGGAACGAGAGCGAGTGAAGGTCATATATTTGGTCTTTTTAGAATTTAGAACCAGTTTTAATTTGAACAGTGAAAGCTGCAATGATTGGAAAGCAGCCTGCAGGAGCTCTATGGCTTGATTCAAAGAGGGCGCCATTGTGTAGATGATTGTATCATCGGCGTACAAATGTATTTTGGCTGGATTTATTCCCAGGCCCAGGTCATTAATAAAAATGGAAAATAAAATAGGGGCTAGAATAGATCCTTGGGGAACACCTTTGTTTACTGTAAGTGAGGCTGAGGTATAGTTTTCTACCGAGACACACTGCGTTCTTTCAGATAGATAGTTCTTAACCCCTGAGGTCGACGGGAGCGCGCGCCGCCTCCCAGCAGCAATAAAAGTATATTACTATTTCTAACTTCGCGATATTTTATCATACACACGCGACAAAACATTGACAGAAACCTTAGAATCGCGACTTTCCGATTTGAGCACTGGCAAATCAAATGGGATTTTTTAAATTAGGTTAATTAGACCAAAAGTAAACCTTGTTTTTTACTCTGTTTTTTACCTTTAGTACCGTCCCCCTTCTATTGACATGGTAACTCAGGTGCGAGTTTCGGGAGGTGTGGGGAGGGCGTGGGGCCATGTG
>JAINUG010002542.1:0-10266 GCA_029706075.1 Aldrovandia affinis | reverse complement strand
TATATATATATTTTTAAAACAATTACAAAAAATTTGACCCAAAAAAACATATAAAATATACATATAAAGGAAAAATATATATATATAAAAAAATGTACAAAAAAATGTGACCAAAAAAAAATAATATATATATAAAATATATATATAAAGGAAAAATATATATATATATATTAAAAAATGTACAAAAAAATGTGACAAAAAAATAAAATAATAATATATATATAAAGGAAAAATATACATATATTAAAAACATTTTACAAAAAATATGACCAAAAAAAAAATATATATATATATAAAGGAAAAAAAAAATATATAAAAAAATTTGACCAAAAAATTTGACCAAGAAAAAAATAAAAATATATAAAATATATATATAAAGGAAATATATATATATATTTTTTTAATAAAAAATATATATAAAGGAAAAAAATATATATAAAAAAATGTACAAAAAAATTTGACAAAAAAAGTATATATATTAAAAAATAATTACTAAAACATTTGACCAAAAAATATATATATATATATATATAAAAAAAAATGTACAAGAAAAATGTGACAAAAAAATATATATAAAGGAAAGAATATATATATTTAAAAAATAAAAAATTGACAACAAAAAATATATAAAATGTATATATAAAGGAAAAATATATATATGTATTTTTAAAATTACTAAAAAATTTGACCCAAAAAAAAAATATAAAATATATATATAAAGGAAAAATATATATATATAAAAAAAATGTACTAAAAAAATTTGACAAAAACAAAAATATATATAAAATATATATATAAAGGAAAAAAATATCTAAAAAAAGTACTAAAAAATTTGACAAAAAAAAAAATATATAAAAAATGTAAAAAGAAAGAAAGTATATATATTTTTTTAAAAATATTAAAACATTTGACCAAAAAATAATAATATATAAAATATATATATAAAGGAAAAATATATATATTAAAAAAATGTACAAAAAAATGTACAAGAAAAATGTGACAAAAAAATATATATAAAGGAAAGAATATATATATTAAAAAAAAAAAATTGACAACAAAAAATATATAAAATGTATATATAAAGGAAAAATATATATATATTTTATTTTTAAAGTACAAAAAAATTTGACCAAAAAAATATTTATAAAATAACCGCTAGATTCGCCGCTACATTACAAAATGTCACGCCGATGCTATTGCTGCCATTGAATTGAATGGATAGCCAGTTAGCATGTTTCCGACTTGTTTTAAACTACTTTTCCGACCGATTTGGACCGGGAAAACGGCCTGGTTAATGAGGGGGAGTGTCAAAGCCAATACCTAGCGATGCTTTACACTGACTAAACCACTAGATTCGCCTACATTAGAAAATGTCACGCCGCTGCTATCGCTGCCATTGAATTGAATGGATAGCCAGTTAGCATGTTTCCGACTTGTTTTAAACTACTTTTCCGACCGATTTGGACCGGGAAAACGGCCTGGTTAATGAGGGGGGCATGTCAAAGCCAATACCTAGCGATGCTTTACACTGACTAAACCGCTAGATTCGCCGCTACATTACAAAATGTCACGCCGCTGCTATCGCTGCCATTGAATTGAATGGATAGCCAGTTAGCATGTTTCCGACTTGTTTTAAACTACTTTTCCGACCGATTTGGACCGGGAAAATGGCCTGGTTAATGAGGGGGCGTGTCAAAGCCAATACCTAGCGATGCTTTACACTGACTAAACCGCTAGATTCGCCGCTACATTAGAAAATGTCACGTCGCTGCTATCGCTGCCATTGAATTGAATGGATAGCCAGTTAGCATGTTTCCGACTTGTTTTAAACTACTTTTCCGACCGATTTGGACCGGGAAAACGGCCTGGTTAATGAGGGGGCGTGTCAAAGCCAATACCTAGCGATGCTTTACACTGACTAAACCGCTAGATTCGCCGCTACATTACAAAATGTCACGCCGATGCTATCGCTGCCATTGAATTGAATGGATAGCCAGTTAGCATGTTTCCGACTTGTTTTAAACTACTTTTCCGACCGATTTGGACCGGGAAAACGGCCTGGTTAATGAGGGGCGTGTCAAAGCCAATACCTAGCGATGCTTTACACTGACTAAACCGCTAGATTCGCCGCTACATTAGAAAATGTCACGTCGCTGCTATCGCTGCCATTGAATTGAATGGATAGCCAGTTAGCATGTTTCCGACTTGTTTTAAACTACTTTTCCGACCGATTTGGACCGGAAAACGCCTGGTTAATGAGGGGCGTGTCAAAGCCAATACCTAGCGATGCTTTACACTGACTAAACCGCTAGATTCGCCGCTACATTACAAAATGTCACGCCGATGCTATCGCTGCCATTGAATTGAATGGATAGCCAGTTAGCATGTTTCCGACTTGTTTTAAACTACTTTTCCGACCGATTTGGACCGGGAAAACGGCCTGGTTAATGAGGGGCGTGTCAAAGCCAATACCTAGCGATGCTTTACACTGACTAAACCGCTAGATTCGCCGCTACATTAGAAAATGTCACGCCGCTGCTATCGCTGCCATTGAATTGAATGGATAGCCAGTTAGCATGTTTCGACTTTGTTTTAAACTACTTTTCCGACCGATTTGGACCGGGAAAATGCCTGGTTAATGAGGGGGAGTGTCAAAGCCAATACCTAGCGATGCTTTACACTGACTAAACCGCTAGATTCGCCGCTACATTAGAAAATGTCACGCCGCTGCTATCGCTGCCATTGAATTGAATGGATAGCCAGTTAGCATGTTTCCGACTTGTTTTAAACTACTTTTCCGACCGATTTGGACCGGAAAAACGGCCTGGTTAATGAGGGGGTGTGTCAAAGCCAATACCTAGCGATGCTTTACACTGACTAAACCGCTAGATTCGCCGCTACATTAGAAAATGTCACGCCGCTGCTATCGCTGCCATTGAATTGAATGGATAGCCAGTTAGCATGTTTCCGACTTGTTTTAAACTACTTTTCCGACCGATTTGGACCGGGAAAACGGCCTGGTTAATGAGGGGCGTGTCAAAGCCAATACCTAGCGATGCTTTACACTGACTAAACCGCTAGATTCGCCGCTACATTAGAAAATGTCACGCCGATGCTATCGCTGCCATTGAATTGAATGGATAGCCAGTTAGCATGTTTCCGACTTGTTTTAAACTACTTTTCCGACCGATTTGGACCGGGAAAACGGCCTGGTTAATGAGGGGCGTGTCAAAGCCAATACCTAGCGATGCTTTACACTGACTAAACCGCTAGATTCGCCGCTACATTACAAAATGTCACGCCGATGCTATCGCTGCCATTGAATTGAATGGATAGCCAGTTAGCATGTTTCCGACTTGTTTTAAACTACTTTTCCGACCGATTTGGACCGGAAAACGGCCTGGTTAATGAGGGGGCGTGTCAAAGCCAATACCTAGCGATGCTTTACACTGACTAAACAGCTAGATTCGCCGCTACATTAGAAAATGTCACGCCGCTGCTATCGCTGCCATTGAATTGAATGGATAGCCAGTTAGCATGTTTCCGACTTGTTTTAAACTACTTTTCCGACCGATTTGGACCGGGAAAACGGCCTGGTTAATGAGGGGTGTCAAAAAGCCAATACCTAGCGATGCTTTACACTGACTAAACCGCTAATTCGCCGCTACATTACAAAATGTCACGCCGATGCTATCGCTGCCATTGAATTGAATGGATAGCCAGTTAGCATGTTTCCGACTTGTTTTAAACTACTTTTCCGACCGATTTGGACCGGGAAAACGGCCTGGTTAATGAGGGGGCGTCAAAGCCAATACCTAGCGATGCTTTACACTGACTAAACCGCTAGATTCGCCGCTACATTACAAAATGTCACGCCGATGCTATCGCTGCCATTGAATTGAATGGATAGCCAGTTAGCATGTTTCCGACTTGTTTTAAACTACTTTTCCGACCGATTTGGACCGGGAAAACGGCCTGGTTAATGAGGGCGTGTCAAAGCCAATACCTAGCGATGCTTTACACTGACTAAACCGCTAGATTCGCCGCTACATTACAAAATGTCACGCCGATGCTATCGCTGCCATTGAATTGAATGGATAGCCAGTTAGCATGTTTCCGACTTGTTTTAAACTACTTTTCCGACCGATTTGGACCGGGAAAATGGCCTGGTTAATGAGGGGTGTCAAAGCCAATACCTAGCGATGCTTTACACTGACTAAACCGCTAGATTCGCCGCTACATTAGAAAATGTCACGCCGCTGCTATCGCTGCCATTGAATTGAATGGATAGCCAGTTAGCATGTTTCCGACTTGTTTTAAACTACTTTTCCGACCGATTTGGACCGGAAAACGGCCTGGTTAATGAGGGGCGTGTCAAAGCCAATACCTAGCGATGCTTTACACTGACTAAACCGCTAGATTCGCCGCTACATTAGAAAATGTCACGCCTGCTATCGCTGCCATTGAATTGAATGGATAGCCAGTTAGCATGTTTCCGACTTGTTTTAAACTACTTTTCCGACCGATTTGGACCGGAAAAACGGCCTGGTTAATGAGGGGGCGTGTCAAAGCCAATACCTAGCGATGCTTTACACTGACTAAACCTAGATTCGCCGCTACATTAGAAAATGTCACGCTGATGCTATCGCTGCCATTGAATTGAATGGATAGCCAGTTAGCATGTTTCCGACTTGTTTTAAACTACTTTTCCGACCGATTTGGACCGGGAAAACGGCCTGGTTAATGAGGGGGTGTGTCAAAGCCAATACCTAGCGATGCTTTACACTGACTAAACCGCTAGATTCGCCGCTACATTACAAAATGTCACGCCGATGCTATCGCTGCCATTGAATTGAATGGATAGCCAGTTAGCATGTTTCCGACTTGTTTTAAACTACTTTTCCGACCGATTTGGACCGGGAAAACGGCCTGGTTAATGAGGGGTGTCAAAAGCCAATACCTAGCGATGCTTTACACTGACTAAACCGCTAGATTCGCCGCTACATTAGAAAATGTCACGCCGCTGCTATCGCTGCCATTGAATTGAATGGATAGCCAGTTAGCATGTTTCCGACTTGTTTTAAACTACTTTTCCGACCGATTTGGACCGGGAAAACGGCCTGGTTAATGAGGGGGCGTGTCAAAGCCAATACCTAGCGATGCTTTACACTGACTAAACCGCTAGATTCGCCGCTACATTAGAAAATGTCACGCCGCTGCTATCGCTGCCATTGAATTGAATGGATAGCCAGTTAGCATGTTTCCGACTTGTTTTAAACTACTTTTCCGACCGATTTGGACCGGGAAAACGGCCTGGTTAATGAGGGGGCGTGTCAAAGCCAATACCTAGCGATGCTTTACACTGACTAAACCGCTAGATTCGCCGCTACATTACAAAATGTCACGCGCCGATGCTATCGCTGCCATTGAATTGAATGGATAGCCAGTTAGCATGTTTCCGACTTGTTTTAAACTACTTTTCCGACCGATTTGGACCGGGAAAACGGCCTGGTTAATGAGGGGAGTGTCAAAGCCAATACCTAGCGATGCTTTACACTGACTAAACCGCTAGATTCGCCGCTACATTAGAAAATGTCACGCCGCTGCTATCGCTGCCATTGAATTGAATGGATAGCCAGTTAGCATGTTTCCGACTTGTTTTAAACTACTTTTCCGACCGATTTGGACCGGGAAAACGGCCTGGTTAATGAGGGGGTGTCAAAGCCAATACCTAGCGATGCTTTACACTGACTAAACCGCTAGATTCGCCGCTACATTAGAAAATGTCACGCCACTGCTATCGCTGCCATTGAATTGAATGGATAGCCAGTTAGCATGTTTCCGACTTGTTTTAAACTACTTTTCCGACCGATTTGGACCGGGAAAACGGCCTGGTTAATGAGGGGGCGTGTCAAAGCCAATACCTAGCGATGCTTTACACTGACTAAACCGCTAGATTCGCCGCTACATTAGAAAATGTCACGCCACTGCTATCGCTGCCATTGAATTGAATGGATAGCCAGTTAGCATGTTTCCGACTTGTTTTAAACTACTTTTCCGACCGATTTGGACCGGGAAAACGGCCTGGTTAATGAGGGGGAGTGTCAAAGCCAATACCTAGCGATGCTTTACACTGACTAAACCGCTAGATTCGCCGCTACATTACAAAATGTCACGCCACTGCTATCGCTGCCATTGAATTGAATGGATAGCCAGTTAGCATGTTTCCGACTTGTTTTAAACTACTTTTCCGACCGATTTGGACCGGGAAAACGGCCTGGTTAATGAGGGGAGTGTCAAAGCCAATACCTAGCGATGCTTTACACTGACTAAACCGCTAGATTCGCCGCTACATTACAAAATGTCACGCCGCTGCTATCGCTGCCATTGAATTGAATGGATAGCCAGTTAGCATGTTTCCGACTTGTTTTAAACTACTTTTCCGACCGATTTGGACCGGGAAAACGGCCTGGTTAATGAGGGGGCGTGTCAAAGCCAATACCTAGCGATGCTTTACACTGACTAAACCGCTAGATTCGCCGCTACATTACAAAATGTCACGCCGCTGCTATCGCTGCCATTGAATTGAATGGATAGCCAGTTAGCATGTTTCCGACTTGTTTTAAACTACTTTTCCGACCGATTTGGACCGGGAAAACGGCCTGGTTAATGAGGGGGCATGTCAAAGCCAATACCTAGCGATGCTTTACACTGACTAAACCGCTAGATTCGCCGCTACATTAGAAAATGTCACGCCACTGCTATCGCTGCCATTGAATTGAATGGATAGCCAGTTAGCATGTTTCCGACTTGTTTTAAACTACTTTTCCGACCGATTTGGACCAGGAAAACGGCCTGGTTAATGAGGGGGCGTGTCAAAGCCAATACCTAGTGATGCTTTACACTGACTAAACTGCTAGATTCGCCGCTACATTACAAAATGTCACGCCGATGCTATCGCTGCCATTGAATTGAATGGATAGCCAGTTAGCATGTTTCCAACTTGTTTTAAACTACTTTTCCGACCGATTTGGACCGGGAAAACGGCCTGGTTAATGAGGGGAAGTGTCAAAGCCAATACCTAGCGATGCTTTACACTGATATAAAATATATATATAAAGGAAAAATATATATATATTAAAAAAAAAAAATACTAAAAAAATGTGACCAAAAAAATAAATATATAAAATATATATATAAAGGAAAAATTTGACAAAAATAATAATATATATAATATATATATATAAGGAAATATATATATATATTTTTAAAACAATTACAAAAAAATTTGACCCAAAAAAACATATAAAATATATATATAAAGGAAAAATATATATATATAAAAAAATGTACAAAAAAATGTGACCAAAAAAAAATATATAAAAATATATATATAAAGGAAAAATATATATATATATATTAAAAAAATGTACAAAAAAATGTGACAAAAAAATAAAATAATAATATATATATAAAGGAAAAATATACATATATTAAAAACATTTTACAAAAAAATATGACCAAAAAAAAATATATATATATATATAAAGGAAAAAAAATATATAAAAAAAATTTGACCAAAAAATTTGACCAAGAAAAAAAAAAAATATATAAAATATATATATAAAGGAAATATATATATATATTTTTTTAATAAAAAATATATATAAAGGAAAAAAATATATATATAAAAAAATGTACAAAAAAATTTGACAAAAAAAGTATATATATTAAAAAAATAATTACTAAAACATTTGACCAAAAAAAAATATATATATATATATATAAAAAATATACAAGAAAAATGTGACAAAAAATATATATAAAGGAAAGAATATATATATTTAAAAAAATAAAAAATTGACAACAAAAAAATATATAAAATGTATATATAAAGGAAAAATATATATATATATTTTTTAAAATTACTAAAAAATTTGACCCAAAAAAAAAAATATAAAATATATATATAAAGGAAAAATATATATATATAAAAAAATGTACTAAAAATTTGACAAAAACAAAAATATATATAAAATATATATATAAAGGAAAAAAAAAATATCTAAAAAAAAGTACTAAAAAATTTGACAAAAAAAAAAATATATAAAAATGTAAAAAGAAAGAAAGTATATATATTTTTTTAAAAAAAAATATTAAAACATTTGACCAAAAAATAATAATATATAAAATATATATATAAAGGAAAAATATATATATTAAAAAAATGTACAAAAAAATGTACAAGAAAAATGTGACAAAAAAATATATATAAAGGAAAGAATATATATATAAAAAAAAAAAAAAATTGACAACAAAAAAATATATAAAATGTATATATAAAGGAAAAATATATATATATTTTTTTTTAAACTACAAAAAAATTTGACCAAAAAAAAATATTTATAAAATTTATATATAAAGGAAAAATATATATATATATTTTTTTAAACTACAAAAAAATTTGACCAAAAAAACCCAAACTAAACCGCTAGATTCGCCGCTACATTACAAAATGTCACGCCGATGCTATTGCTGCCATTGAATTGAATGGATAGCCAGTTAGCATGATTCCGACTTGTTTTAAACTACTTTTCCGACCGATTTGGACCGGGAAAACGGCCTGGTTAATGAGGGGGAGTGTCAAAGCCAATACCTAGCGATGCTTTACACTGACTAAACCACTAGATTCGCCGCTACATTAGAAAATGTCACGCCGCTGCTATCGCTGCTATTGAATTGAATGGATAGCCAGTTAGCATGTTTCTGACTTGTTTTAAACTACTTTTCCGACCGATTTGGACCGGGAAAACGGCCTGGTTAATGAGGGGGCGTGTCAAAGCCAATACCTAGCGATGCTTTACTGACTAAACCGGTAGATTCGCCGCTACATTAGAAAATGTCACGCCACTGCTATCGCTGCCATTGAATTGAATGGATAGCCAGTTAGCATGTTTCCGACTTGTTTTAAACTACTTTTCCGACCGATTTGGACCGGGAAAACGGCCTGGTTAATGAGGGGGCGTGTCAAAGCCAATACCTAGCGATGCTTTACACTGACTAAACCGCTAGATTCGCCGCTACATTAGAAAATGTCACGTCGCTGCTATCGCTGCCATTGAATTGAATGGATAGCCAGTTAGCATGTTTCCGACTTGTTTTAAACTACTTTTCCGACCGATTTGGACCGGGAAAACGGCCTGGTTAATGAGGGGCGTGTCAAAGCCAATACCTAGCGATGCTTTACTGACTAAACCGGTAGATTCGCCGCTACATTACAAAATGTCACGCCGATGCTATCGCTGCCATTGAATTGAATGGATAGCCAGTTAGCATGTTTCCAACTTGTTTTAAACTACTTTTCCGACCGATTTGGACCGGGAAAACGGCCTGGTTAATGAGGGGGAGTGTCAAAGCCAATACCTAGCGATGCTTTACACTGACTAAACCGCTAGATTCGCCGCTACATTAGAAAATGTCACGCCGCTGCTATCGCTGCCATTGAATTGAATGGATAGCCAGTTAGCATGTTTCCGACTTGTTTTAAACTACTTTTCCGACCGATTTGGACCGGGAAAACGGCCTGGTTAATGAGGGGGCGTGTCAAAGCCAATACCTAGCGATGCTTTACACTGACTAAACCGCTAGATTCGCCGCTACATTAGAAAATGTCACGCCACTGCTATCGCTGCCATTGAATTGAATGGATAGCCAGTTAGCATGTTTCCGACTTGTTTTAAACTACTTTTCCGACCGATTTGGACCGGGAAAACGGCCTGGTTAATGAGGGGGCGTGTCAAAGCCAATACCTAGCGATGCTTTACACTGACTAAACCGCTAGATTCGCCGCTACATTAGAAAATGTCACGCCGCTGCTATCGCTGCCATTGAATTGAATGGATAGCCAGTTAGCATGTTTCCGACTTGTTTTAAACTACTTTTCCGACCGATTTGGACCGGGAAAAATGCCTGGTTAATGAGGGGGAGTGTCAAAGCCAATACCTAGCGATGCTTTACACTGACTAAACCGCTAGATTCGCCGCTACATTAGAAAATGTCACGCCGCTGCTATCGCTGCCATTGAATTGAATGGATAGCCAGTTAGCATGTTTCCGACTTGTTTTAAACTACTTTTCCGACCGATTTGGACCGGGAAAACGGCCTGGTTAATGAGGGGGAGTGTCAAAGCCAATACCTAGCGATGCTTTACACTGACTAAACCGCTAGATTCGCCGCTACATTAGAAAATGTCACGCCGCTGCTATC
>JAINUG010002541.1:0-10267 GCA_029706075.1 Aldrovandia affinis | reverse complement strand
GGGATTTTGCAGTGTCTCCTGGCTCAATAGCGAAATTCCCAACAGTGTGTTGAGCTGGCAGGGCGAGCTGCCGGCGGACAGATCAACTGACCTAAGACCTCAAATCATGGAGGAGGTTTTGTGCATTATGTAAGCAAAGCTTGGTGCTGAACAACTCCACTGTTGAGAGTCACTGCTCTGTTAACCTGGAATATCTCGTAGTTAAATGCAGACCTTTTTATCCAGCCTAGAATTTACAGCTACCTAGTGATTGCAACATACATACCCCCAGAATCTAATGCTAAAGGCAGCAATGAAAAGCTCCATGCTGCCATTGCTAAGTATCGACCAATGCATCCAGGCAGCCTTTATCGTTGCAGGAGATTTTAATCACTCCAATCTGAAGACTGTGCTCTAAAGTTTTACCAGCATGTCTCTTGTCCCACAAGAGGCAACAAAACTAGATCACGTTTACACTAACATAAGAGAGGCATACCAGAGCTGTTTCCCTCCCCCACCTGGGACAGTCTGATCACCTCTCTTTGTTCCTACTACCAAGTACACCCCACTCATCAAAGCGGATTAAGCCCTGACCAGATCTGTGAAGATATGGCCTGAGGGCAGACTCTGAGCTACAGCGCCGGCTCTAACCCACAGACTGGGCCTGTTTGCACAGGCCAGGCCACCTGGCTCCCCACACAGACATTCACTCCTACATCCTCTGTTTTGGACCATATCAGCTCAACATCGACAGTGTCACCACCATGGATTACCACTTCCCCAATCAAGAAGCGTGGATGAACAGAGTCCGGCCCCTGGCTAAACCACGTGACACCGCTTTTAGAACTGGTGACAAGCGGGCCTGCACACTCGGCAGGGCTGACCTGAACAGGGACTATCAAGCAGGCCAGCCATCACAAGCTCAAGGTTGAGGATCACTTCAACACCAATGATCAGCGCATGGCCAGAAGGCATCAGGCATGATTTCTGACCCTCCAACTCCCCCCTGCAACTGACCCCTCCACTCCTGATGAACTCAATAACACCTTGCCCCGCACAGTAGAGCCCACCAGGGCTCTCCCCTGCTGATCTCCAACCCTGCTATCTCCCCCGCAGAGTATTCATCGCACTGAGCAGGACTAATGCACGTGAGCGGCTGGGCTGATGGCATCCTGGCCGGGTGCTCAGGAACTGTGGCTGAGCAGCTGGCGGAGGTGTTCACTGACATTTTCTAAACGCGGTCTCTAGCCCAGGCAACTGTCCCAGCGTGTCAGACCACCTCCATCGTGCCTGTGCGGCTGCCTCCTCCCATGACGAGCCTGAATGACTTCGCCCTGTTGCACTCCTGCCTCCCACCATCGCTGAAGTGCTTCAGAGGCTGGTCCTGGCTCACCTCATCTGGCCTCACCATCTCTCGACAAACGCAATTTGCCTACCGTGAGAACAGGAGCACGAGGACGACGCCATCTCTTCAGCTACCTGGCCCTCTCCCACCTGGGCTGAGCAACACTCACGTCGAATGCTTCATCAAACTTCAGCTCAGCATTCAACACCATCATCCCATCAAACTCATCTCCAAGCTTGGTGACCTTGTAGTAACCAGGGACCTGGACATCATCCCCTCCGTCTGCAACTGGATCCTTGACTTCCTGACCAACAGACCCAGTCTGTTAGGATAGAGCAACCTCACCTCCTCACCTAACCCTGAGAACGGCGTTCCACCAAGGCTCGTGCTGAGCCCCCTTCTCTACTCCCTCTTCACCTGCGACTGCACTCCTAGCCATGATACCAACACCATCAAGTTTGCAGGCTGACACAACTGTGATGTGGGCCTCATCAAAAACAGATGAGGCGGCTGGGGAGGAGATCAGCACCTGGCGGCGTGGTGCGCCCCGACTCAACTTTAACTGAACCTCAAGAAGACCAAGGAGCTCAGCATGGACTTCCAGGAAGACCCCTGGACCATCCATCATGCCCGATCACATCAATCAACAGGAGGTTGAACGTGTCTCCAGCTTCCAAATTCCTGGGTGTCCCATCTCCGAGACCTCTCCTGGACCTTCAACCTCATCACTGGTCAAGAGGCTCACCAGTTTCTTCTTTCTGAGAGACTGAGGAAAGCCACCTATCCTCAGATCCTGGTAGACTTCTACCGGTGTACCATTGAAGAAGCATCCTTACCAACTCCATCATGGCCTGGTATGGCAGCTGCATATCTGACCGGAAGACGCCGCAGAGTGGTGGTGGCTGCCCAACATCACTGGCTCATCTCTCCCTGCCATCAAGTGATCATCCCACGACAGGCGGGCCTGAGGAAGGCTCAGAGCATCATCAGAGACTCCTCACCCTAACCTGGACTGTTTGCCCTCTCCTCCGGGAGCGCTACAGGGAATCTTCGTTCAAGTCAGCAGACTCAGGAACAGCTTCTTCCCTCCGCTGTCATCTCCCTGAACTCCTCATCACCTCCCTCACCCCTCCAGTGACTGCCCCTCTCCACCTCGTAGTATCTGACCTAGACTCTGGATCACTCCGGATACTCTGACTCTGGATACTATGGTTTGCTTTCATGTAGTAACTCTGTTCACTGACTCTGGATACCCCCTGACTACCCGCACTAGCTCCTGTCATACCTTCATTCTGCACATACCCATGTACAATATTGTAATATAGTCATTGTATAATTCTCTATAATTTTGCTGTACTACCTATACATATACATATATTTATATATTTATACTCCTCATCATATGCTAGTCTGTGCAATTATAGCAACCTAACTGCGCCTATAGTATTCAATACTCAATATGTTAGCATTATAACCACTGCTATAGTACTGTATTGTAGCACTTACTGACATGTTTGCACTCTGGTTAGATACTAAACTTCTTTTACCTGTACTGTTACCTGTACTGTACAATGACAATAAATGTGAATCTAATCTAATCCTAATCTATTACCCCAAGGATAAGTAAAACTTTAAAATGTCATTTGATGTTTATCATTGGAAATCTACTCTGAATCCAGCTCTGGTCTATTTTTAATTATTCTCTAAAACAATGGTTTTCTCTAATAGGTTCTAACCACAGGAATAATCAATACTTCTAAATGCCAAGTATTCAATAAATGTATCAATTATTAAGCCCACCTCTTCAAACTACACTTCAGTAAATATATTTTGCAACTTTCTCTCCCTATTTTGGCAAGTGGTGTGCATCTGTCTATGATGTGTCGATTGTACTGTTGCTGCACTGGTCTCTTGCTCGCTGTGATTATTCTTTTAGCCATTTTAAATGCACTCATTGTAAAAGGTAGCTCTGCATAAGAGCATCTGCTAAATGCCCTAAAGCAATTACATGCCTGGACTACCTGCAACACCTTCTCTGGCCACCCCCGTCTCCCCATACCTCCACTCAAAGCCCCTCTTCTCTGCCCTGTCCTAGATGGTGATTGACCTTCCCCATTGGTCAGGACATCTTCCACAAAAGACTAAAACTCACCTTTTCCAGACTTCACCTCAATCTGCTATAAAAATACTTTCTCCTTTCTCTTCCCTTTGTATGACAGGTTTTATGGCACAAACTTCAGCAGTGTCAATGATTGGACTGTAACTTGATTAGACTGTGCCAATGATCTCTCTAACCATATTAATGCACGTGCCTGTGTGTTCTATAATCATTTATATCACCCTGCATTTTGCATTATATTTGTAATGACACAAAAAATAAACAAATTATGTTGACTCAAGTCGATCAGTCCAAGGAAACGGTATATATCAGAGCGTATTAGAGAAAGTGACACCAAGAGACACAGAGAGGCTAGCATGAAGGCTTTTACTACAAGAGTTTACAATGTCTTGGTTTGGCATGTTTTGTCTCATTACTAAAGGATAAGTAAAACTTATTTGATGTTTACCATTGAAATGTACGGCCTCCCACGTGGTCCAGTGGTTACAATGTTCGACCCTGCCCACGGCGACCGTGGTTTGATCCCACGGCCATGAAAAGTCGGCTCAGAGGGAAGCCGACAGGGCGTTAAGCTGGGCATAGGGTGGTTCTATGGCATGGTGATACTTATTCCCTCATTACTACGGTCACAGAATGGCTGGCAAAACTCACATTACAAAGGGTAATGTGAGTTGACTTGAAAATAGCGGGTGTAAATGGCTGCCAAATTGGCAGAAAAAGCAGGATAACATCAGAAACAAATTATAGTGTCATTGAAATGTACTCTGAATCCAGCTGTTATTAGTCTATTATTAATTATTCTTTACATGATAGGTTCCCTTTTGAATGATTATCCATCCACAGAACAATCAAGACTCTGAATGGCATATATTTTAAAAGTATTAATAGATGTCTGTTGTGTGCCTGTAGGGTGACAATCTGCAGTAATGGAGCAGCGTGCAGTTATAATCCTGCTGATCTCAGGTCAGTTATCACACATGAAAAGTACAGTGACATTGGGTGTGTATGTCTTCCTACATGAAACTTCTATACAGTATCACATCATACTTGAGTATACTGTTTATAGTATAAGTATTACAACAGGATAGGATGGCGCGTGAACAGGCACACCAACACAAGGTGGTGTTTGGGTCAGAGATGGCTGGAACTTGTTTATTATGCAGTGAATGTGTGATGTGTGAATGTCACCAGTCAATGTGTAATAAAAAGTGAGAGTTGCTGATCTCCTGAAGCTATGAGCTAAATTGAGTAAACACACTTTACAGTTTCTCAATTGTTTAAGCACCTTTCCCTGAAACTATGACTCTATAAACACAAACTCAATCAGTAAACAATTTTGCAAAACTCCTCCAAACTTCTTTTAAAATTAAACACTGCACTCAAACGATGTGAACTCTTCTCAAAAATTATACACATGCATCAAATGAATACTCTACTGAGGACGACTCACACTGGTGTGATAAATGAAACAATGCTATGAAAATCTAAACATTTAATTAATGCATTTGCAGTGTTATAAACTTACAATGTATGTGCAGAAGCCTGTTGTAATAAATTGTAACTATGACTCAAATATAAAAGGATACACAAATACAGTACCAAATATGACCATATTTAAAGCATGTATGGATATAGGATCTAAATGGTCATATTTAAACGTGTGAATATAGGATGAAGTATGGTCATATTTAAACATGTGGATATAGGATCTAAGTATGGTCATATTTAAACATGTATAAAAGCAGGCCCGGATGGCATATATCCCAAGTACTCAAAAGAACTTGGGGAAATATATATAAACCATTGACAGATATTTTCATTTCAATCCACAATCACTGGAATACCAGATGACTGGAAGCAGGGTAGTATCATTCAATATAGAAGAAGGACCATACTGACCCAGGGAACTATAGGCCTGTCAGTTTAACTTGCATCCATGTAAAATGCTGGAATGTATTATTAGGGATAAGTTGGAATCATTCTTGAAAAATAATAGTATTTTAAGGGAGAGCCAACATGGATTTCTCAAGGAAGTCATGCCTGGACTTTTTAGAAGAGGCTACAAAGTGTGTTGACTGGAACCAGGCTTATGATATTATATATTTGGACTTTCAGAAAGCATTTGACAAGGTACCACATGAGGCTCATTGCTAAAATGAAATCAGTAGGAATTACAGGGAGTAGTTTCTGTGGGTTAAAAATTGGCTGCAGGCGAATACAAGAGTAACAGTAGGTGGGGGCGATTCTGACCTCGGTGCTGTGGGCAGTGGTGTCCGCAGGATCGGTGCTGGACCTCTGCTCTTCCTATTTACATGAATGATCTTGATATGGACATTAGTAGCAAAATAGTTACATTTGCAGATGACTAAACTTGGGGGTTTGGCAAACTGTTTTGGAATCGACTAAAGTAATCCAAGATGATTTAAACAAAATCCAAAAATGGGCAGATACATGGCAGATGACATTCAATATTGTTGAATGTAAAGTTATCATGTGTGAAATAAAAACATTAGACAGGAGTATTTTATGGGAGGAGAAAAGTTAGTAGGTGTTCAATTTGAAAGGACTTAGGAATTGTAGTTGATCAGCCTATCTGCATCAAAGCAGTGTGCTACAGCAGTGAAAAAAGCCAACAGGATGCTGGGATACATAGCAAAAAGTATTGAGTATAAATCAAGGAGGTTATATTAATGTTATATATTACTTTGTCAGACGCACTTAGATACTGTGTGTGCAGTTCTGGGCACCGCACTACAAGAAAGATATAGAAGCTCTTGAAAAAGTCCAGAAGGGCAACTAAGCTGATCCACCCCTGGTATGAAGAGTAAAAGTGCAGTGATAACAGGTATCAATCTGTTTTAACCATGAAAAAAGACACTTAGGGGATTTGATTGAGGTTTTAAATTCCTAAAGGGATTAACAAAGTAAAATACCAAGATTTTAAGGTAAGTGGCAGGTGCTGCCTACCTTCTGCTTAGTTAGTGCTGAGACTCACCACAAAGCCTAAATAAATTTACCTTTAATCAAATCACTCAGTCCCGAATTGATTTATACAGCAGAGCTTCACAGAGAAAGAGAGACAGAGAAACTTTACTACAGGCAAGATTTTACAGTGTCTCCTGGCTCAATAGCGAAATTCCCAACAGTGCTGTTGAGCTAGCAGGACGCTGTAGCCACACCGAGGGGATGGTGATCAGCTGACTCCGGCAACTACGTGGAGGAGGTTTGTGCATTTATGTAAACAAAGCTTGGTGCACAGACAACCCACTGTTGAGAGTCACTGCTCTGTTAACTCGGAATATCTCGTAGCAAATGCAGACCTTTTGTAACAGCTCAGGAATTTACAGCTACCCTAGTGATTGCAACATACATAATTTCGAGAATCTGATGCTAAGGCAGCAATGAAAGAGCCCATGCTGCCATTAGCAAGTATCAGACAATGCATCCGAGGCAGCCTTATCGTTGCAGGAGATTTTAATCACTCCAATCTGAAGACTGTGCTCCCAAGTTTTACCAGCATGTCTCTTGTCCTACAAGAGGCAACAAAACTTTAGATCACGTTTACACTCAACATAAAGGGGAGGCACAGGAGCTGCCCTCTCTCCCCACCTGGGACAGTCTTGATCACCTCTCTTTGTTCCTACTACCCAAGCACACCCCACTATCAAACGGATTAAGCTCCCTGACCAGATCTGTGAAGATATGGCCTGAGTGGCAGACCTGAGCTACAGCGCCGGCTACAACCCACAGACTGGAGCCCGTTTGCCACCCAGGCCACCACAGACTCCCACACAGACATTCACCTTACACCTCTGTTTTGACCATATCAGCTCCAACATCGACAGTGTCACCACCATCAAACGGATTACCACTTCCCAATCAGAAGCCGTGGATGAACAGAGAGGTCCGCTTACAGCTGAAAGCACGTGACACCGCTTTAGAACTGGGTGACAAGCGGGCCTACTGCTCAGCCAGGGCTGACCTGAACAGGACTATCAAGCAGGTTAAGCACAGCCACAAGCTCAAGGTTGAGGATCACTTCAACACCAATGATCCCCGACGCATGTGGCAGGGCATCCAGGCCATGACGGGATTACAAACCCTCCAACAACTCCCCCTGCAACTGACCCCTCCCTCCTGATGAACTCAATAACTTTTATGCCTGCTTTGATAGAGAGCCCACCAGGCTGCTCTCCTGCTGACTTCCAACCCTCACTATCTCCCCCACGGACGGTTCATCGCGACTGAGCAGGACTCACGCACGCAAGGCAGCTGGGCCTGATGGCATCCCTGGGCCGGGTGCTCAGGAACTGTGCTGAGCAGTCAGATGAGGTGCTCACTGGACATTTTCAACCGGCCCTAGCCCAGGCAACTGTCCCAGCGTGCTTCAAGACCACCTCCATCGTGCCTGTGCCAAACACTCCTCCGCGATTTGAGCCACAATGACTTCCGCCCTGTTGCACTCACCTCCACCATCATGAAGTGCTTCGAGAGGCTGGTCCGGCTCACCCCAAATCTGGCCTCTCACCATCTCGACAAACACCAATTTGCCTACCGTGAGAACAGGAGCACGGACGACGCCATCTCTTCCACACTCGGCCCTCTCCCACCTGGACGAGAGCAACACTCACGCAAGGAATGCTGTTCATCGACTTCAGCTCAGCATTCAACACCATCATCCCATCCAAACTCATCTCCGCTTGGTGACCTCAGAAACCAAGGACCTGGACATCATCCCCTCCGTCTGCAACTGATCCTTGACTTCTGACCAACAGACCCCCAGTCTGTTAGGATAGGCAACCTCACCTCCACCCTAACCCTGAACACCGGCGTTCCACAAGGCCGCGTGCTGAGCCCCCTTCTCTACTCCCTCTTCACCCACTGCACTCCGGCATGATACCAAACATCAATGTTTGCAGATCGACATTAACGTGTGGTGGGCCTCATCAAAAACAACGATGAGACGGCCTACAGGGAGGTGAGATCCAGCACCTGGGCGACGTGGTGCGCTCGACAACAACCTGGCACTGAACACCAAGAAGACCAAGGAGCTCAGCATGGACTTCAGGAAGATTAGGGCTGGCCGCTCACGCCCCTGTCCACATCAATGGGGCGGAGGTTGGCACCGGTCTCCAGCTTCACCCTGGGTGTCCATCTCCGAGGACCTCTCCTGGACCTTCAACACCTCATCACTGGTCAAGAAGGCTCACCAGCGCTTCTTCTTTCTGGAGGAGACTGAGGAAAGCCCACCTATCTCCTCAGATCCTGGTGAACTCTCTACCGGTGTGCTGAAAGTATCCTTACCAACTCCATCATGGCCTGGCATGGCAACTGCACTGCCTCTGACCGGAAGACACTGCAGAGGGTGGTGAAAACTGCCTCAATGCATCACTGGCTCATCTCTCCTGCCATCAAGTCCATCCACGACAGACGGTGCCTGAGGAAGGCTCAGAGCATCATCAGAGACTCCCTCTCTCACCCTAACCACGGACTGTTTGCTCCTCCTCCTCGGGAGGCGCTACAGGAATTCGCTCCAAGTCCAGCAGACTCCAGGAACAGCTTCTTCCCCTCCGCTCGTCATCTCCTGAACTCCCCACGCCTCCCCACCCTCCAGACTGCCCCTTCCACCTCCCGTAGAACCCACCTAGACTCTGGATCACTCCGATACTCTGACTCTGGATACTATGGTTTACTCTTCATGTAGTAACTCTGTTCACTGACTCTGGATACTCCCCCTGACTACCCGCACTAGCTCTGTCATACCTTCATTCTGCACATACCCATGTACAATATTGTAATATAGTCCTTGTATAATTCTCTATAATTTTGCTGTACTACCTATACATATATTTATATATTTATACTCACCTGTACTTATCTATACATAACTGCACTAGTCTGTATATAAACGAGCAAACCTAACTACCTTTATAGTATTTATTCAATACTGTGCCTGTTAGCATTATAACTTCACATATAGTACTGTATTGCAGCACTTACTGACATGTTTGCACTCTGGGTTAGATACTAAAACTTCTTTCGCTGTACTGTACCTGTACTGTACAATGACAATAAATGTGAATCTAATCTAATCATAATCTATTACTAAGGATAAGTAAAACTTAAAATGTCATTTTGATAAGTCATCATTGAAATCTACCTGAATCCAGCTCTGGTCTATTTTTAATTATTCTCTAAAACAATGGTTTCTCTAATAGGTTCCTAACCCACAGGAACAATCAATACTTCTAAATGCCAAGCATTCAATAAATGCATCAATTATTAAGCCTAATTTTCAAACTACACTTCCAGTAAATATATATATTTTTTTACAACTTTTCTCTCCTATTTGTGAGTGGTGTGCATCTGTCTATGATGTAATCGATTGTACTGTTGCTGCACTGGTCTCTCTTGCTCTAGCTGTGATTATTCTTTTATCATTTTAAATGCACTCATTGTAAGTCGCCTGCATAAGAGCATCTGCTAATGCTAAAAGCAATTACATGCCTGGACTACTGCAACACCTTCTCTGGCCAGCTGCCCCGCCTCCCCCATACACCTCCCACTCAGCCTCTCTCTGCCCCTGTCCCTAGATGGTGGAAATGACCTTCCCCACTTGGTCAGGACATCTTCCCCACAAAAGACTGGAAAACTCACCTTTTCAGACTTCACCTCAATCTATAAAAACCCTTTCTCCTTTCTCTTCCCTTTGTATGACAGGTTTTATGGCACAAACTTCAGCAGTGTCAATGATTAGACTGTAACTTGATTAGACTGTACCAATGATCTCTAACTATATTAATGCACGTGTCTGTGTGTTCTAT
>JAINUG010002540.1:0-10272 GCA_029706075.1 Aldrovandia affinis | reverse complement strand
GCGACTTTTCCGACCGATTTGGACCGGGAAAAGCGGCCTGGTTAATGAGGTGCTTTTCAAAGCCAATACCTAGCGATGTTTTACACTGACTAAACTGCTAGATTTGCGGCTACATTAAAAATGTCACGCCCGTTGCCATCGCTGCCATTGAATTGAATGGATAGCCAGTTAGCATGTTTCGACTTGTTTTAAACGACTTTTCCGACCGATTTGGACCGGGAAAGCGGCCTGGTTAATGAGGCGTGTCAAAGCCAATACCTAGCGATGCTTTACACTGACTAAACCGCTAGATTCGCGCTACATTAGAAACTGTCACGCCGCTGCTATCGCGCTGCCATTGAATTGAATGGATAGCCAGTTAGCATGTTTTCCGACTTGTTTTAAACTACTTTTCCGACCGATTTGGACTGGGAAAACGGCCTGGTTAATGAGGGGGTGTGTCAAAGCCAATACCTAGCGATGTTTTACACTGACTAAACCGCTAGATTTGCGCTACATTAAAAATGTCACGCCGCTGCTATCGCTGCCATTGAATTGAATGGATAGCCAGTTAGCATGTTTCCGACTTGTTTTAAGCGACTTTTCCGACCGATTTGGACCGGGAAAATGGCCTGGTTAATGAGGCGTATCAAAGCCAATACCTAGCGATGTTTTACACTGACTAAACTGCTAGATTTGCCGCTACATTAAAAATGTCACGCCGCTGCCATCGCTGCCATTGAATTGAATGGATAGCCAGTTAGCATGTTTCCGACTTTTTTTAAATGACTTTTCCGACCGATTTGGACCGGGAAAACGGCCTGGTTAATGAGGGTGTGTCAAAGCCAATACCTAGCGATGCTTTACACTGACTAAACCACTAGATTAAACGCTACATTAGAAAATGTCACGCCGCTGCTATCGCTGCCATTGAATTGAATGGATAGCCAGTTAGCATGTTCCGACTTGTTTTAAACTACTTTTCGACCGATTTGGACCGGGAAAACGGCCTGGTTAATGAGGGGGTGTCAAAGCCAATACCTAGCGATGTTTTACACTGACTAAACCGCTAGATTTGCGGCTACATTAAAAAATGTCACGCCGCTGCTATCGCTGCCATTGAATTGAATGGATAGCCAGTTAGCATGTTTCCGACTTGTTTTTAAACTACTTTTCCGACCGATTTGGACGGGAAAACGGCCTGGTTAATGAGGGGCGTGTCAAAGCCAATACCTAGCGATGTTTTACACTGACTAAACTGCTAGATTTGCGGCTACATTAAAAAATGTCACTGCGCTGCTATCGCTGCCATTGAATTGAATGGATAGCCAGTTAGCATGTTTCCGACTTGTTTTAAACGACTTTTCCGACCGATTTGGACCGGAAAATGGCCTGGTTAATGAGGGGGTGTGTCAAAGCCAATACCTAGCGATGCTTTACACTGACTAAACTGCTAGATTCGCCGCTACATTAAAAATGTCACGCCGCTGCTATCGCTGCCATTGAATTGAATGGATAGCCAGTTAGCATGTTTCCGACTTGTTTTAAACGACTTTTCCGACCGATTTGGACCGGGAAAAAACGGCCTGGTTAATGAGGGGCGTGTCAAAGCCAATACCTAGCGATGTTTTACACTGATTAAACTGCTAGATTTGCTACATTAAAAAATGTCACACCGCTGCTATCGCTGCCATTGAATTGAATGGATAGCCAGTTAGCATGTTTCCGACTTGTTTTAAATGACTTTTCCGACCGATTTGGACGGGAAAATGGCCTGGTTAATGAGGGTGTGTCAAAGCCAATACCTAGCGATGCTTTACACTGACTAAACCACTAGATTCGCCGCTACATTAGAAAATGTCACGCCGCTGCTATCGCTGCCATTGAATTGAATGGATAGCCAGTTAGCATGTTTCCGACTTGTTTTAAACTACTTTTCCGACCGATTTGGACCGGGAAAACGGCCTGGTTAATGAGGTGCGTGTCAAAGCCAATACCTAGCGATGTTTTACACTGACTAAACTGCTAGATTTGCGGCTACATTAAAAAATGTCACGCCGTTGCCATCGCTGCCATTGAATTGAATGGATAGCCAGTTAGCATGTTTCCGACTTGTTTTAAACGACTTTTCCGACCGATTTGGACGGGAAAACGGCCTGGTTAATGAGGGCGTGTCAAAGCCAATACCTAGCGATGCTTTACACTGACTAAACCGCTAGATTCGCCGCTACATTAGAAAATGTCACGCCGCTGCTATCGCTGCCATTGAATTGAATGGATAGCCAGTTAGCATGTTTCCGACTTGTTTTAAACTACTTTTCCGACCGATTTGGACCGGGAAAACGGCCTGGTTAATGAGGGGGCGTGTCAAAGCCAATACCTAGCGATGCTTTACACTGACTAAACCGCTAGATTCGCGGCTACATTAAAAAATGTCACGCCCGCTGCTATCGCTGCCATTGAATTGAATGGATAGCCAGTTAGCATGTTTCCGACTTTGTTTTAAACTACTTTTCCGACCGATTTGGACCGGGAAAATGGCCTGGTTAATGAGGGGGTGTGTCAAAGCCAATACCTAGCGATGCTTTACACTGACTAAACCACTAGATTCGCGCTACATTTAGAAAATGTCACGCCGCTGCTATCGCTGCCATTGAATTGAATGGATAGCCAGTTAGCATGTTTCCGACTTGTTTTAAACTACTTTTCCGACCGATTTGGACCGGGAAAACGGCCTGGTTAATGAGGGCGTGTCAAAGCCAATACCTAGCGATGCTTTACACTGACTAAACCGCTAGATTTCAGCTACATTAGAAAATGTCACGCGCCGCTGCTATCGCTGCCATTGAATTGAATGGATAGCCAGTTAGCATGTTTCGACTTGTTTTAAACTACTTTTCCGACCGATTTGGACCGGGAAAACGGCCTGGTTAATGAGGGCGTGTCAAAGCCAATACCTAGCGATGTTTTACACTGACTAAACCGCTAGATTCGCCGCTACATTAAAAAATGTCACGCCGCTGCTATCGCTGCCATTGAATTGAATGGATAGCCAGTTAGCATGTTTCGACTTGTTTTAAACGACTTTTCCGACCGATTTGGACCGGAAAACGGCCTGGTTAATGAGGGCGTGTCAAAGCCAATACCTAGCGATGCTTTACACTGATTAAACTGCTAGATTTGCCGCTACATTAAAAAATGTCACGCCGCTGCTATCGCTGCCATTGAATTGAATGGATAGCCAGTTAGCATGTTTCGACTTGTTTTAAATGACTTTTCCGACCGATTTGGACGGGAAAATGGCCTGGTTAATGAGGGGGTGTGTCAAAGCCAATACCTAGCGATGCTTTTACACTGACTAAACCACTAGATTCGCCGCTACATTAGAAAATGTCACGCCGCTGCTATCGCTGCCATTGAATTGAATGGATAGCCAGTTAGCATGTTTCGACTTGTTTTAAACTACTTTTCCGACCGATTTGGACCGGAAAACGGCCTGGTTAATGAGGGTGTCAAAGCCAATACCTAGCGATGTTTTACACTGACTAAACTGCTAGATTTGCGGCTACATTAAAAATGTCACGCCGCTGCTATCGCTGCCATTGAATTGAATGGATAGCCAGTTAGCATGTTTCGACTTGTTTTAAACTACTTTTCCGACCGATTTGGACCGGGAAAATGGCCTGGTTAATGAGGGCGTGTCAAAGCCAATACCTAGCGATGCTTTACACTGACTAAACCGCTAGATTCGCGCTACATTAAAAAATGTCACGCCGCTGCTATCGCTGCCATTGAATTGAATGGATAGCCAGTTAGCATGTTTCCGACTTGTTTTAAACTACTTTTCCGACCGATTTGGACCGGAAAAGCGGCCTGGTTAATGAGGGTGTGTCAAAGCCAATACCTAGCGATGTTTTACACTGACTAAACTGCTAGATTTGCGGCTACATTAAAAAATGTCACGCCGCTGCTATCGCTGCCATTGAATTGAATGGATAGCCAGTTAGCATGTTTCGACTTGTTTTAAACTACTTTTCCGACCGATTTGGACCGGAAAACGGCCTGGTTAATGAGGGGCGTGTCAAAGCCAATACCTAGCGATGCTTTACACTGACTAAACCGCTAGATTTGCGCTACATTAAAAAATGTCACGCCGCTGCTATCGCTGCCATTGAATTGAATGGATAGCCAGTTAGCATGTTTCCGACTTGTTTTAAACTACTTTTCCGACCGATTTGGACCGGGAAAATGGCCTGGTTAATGAGGGGTGTGTCAAAGCCAATACCTAGCGATGTTTTACACTGACTAAACCGCTAGATTCGCGGCTACATTAAAAATGTCACGCCCGCTGCTATCGCTGCCATTGAATTGAATGGATAGCCAGTTAGCATGTTTCCGACTTGTTTTAAACGACTTTTCCGACCGATTTGGACCGGGAAAATGGCCTGGTTAATGAGGGTGTGTCAAAGCCAATACCTAGCGATGCTTTACACTGACTAAACCACTAGATTCGCCGCTACATTAGAAAATGTCACGCCGCTGCCATCGCTGCCATTGAATTGAATGGATAGCCAGTTAGCATGTTTCCGACTTGTTTTAAATGACTTTTCCGACCGATTTGGACCGGAAAACGGCCTGGTTAATGAGGGCGTGTCAAAGCCAATACCTAGCGATGCTTTACACTGACTAAACCGCTAGATTCGCCGCTACATTAGAAAATGTCACGCCGCTGCTATCGCTGCCATTGAATTGAATGGATAGCCAGTTAGCATGTTTCCGACTTGTTTTAAACTACTTTTCCGACCGATTTGGACCGGGAAAACGGCCTGGTTAATGAGGGCGTGTCAAAGCCAATACCTAGCGATGTTTTACACTGACTAAACTGCTAGATTTGCGGCTACATTAAAAAATGTCACACGCTGCTATCGCTGCCATTGAATTGAATGGATAGCCAGTTAGCATGTTTCCGACTTGTTTTAAACGACTTTTCCGACCGATTTGGACCGGGAAAACGGCCTGGTTAATGAGGGGGCGTGTCAAAGCCAATACCTAGCGATGTTTTACACTGATTAAACTGCTAGATTTGCCGCTACATTAAAAAATGTCACACCGCTGCTATCGCTGCCATTGAATTGAATGGATAGCCAGTTAGCATGTTTCCGACTTGTTTTAAATGACTTTTCCGACCGATTTGGACCGGGAAAATGGCCTGGTTAATGAGGGTGTGTCAAAGCCAATACCTAGCGATGCTTTACACTGACTAAACCACTAGATTCGCCGCTACATTAGAAAATGTCACGCCGCTGCCATCGCTGCCATTGAATTGAATGGATAGCCAGTTAGCATGTTTCGACTTGTTTTAAACGACTTTTCCGACCGATTTGGACCGGGAAAACAGCCTGGTTAATGAGGGTGCTTGTCAAAGCCAATACCTAGCGATGTTTTACACTGACTAAACTGCTAGATTTGCGGCTACATTAAAAAATGTCACGCCGTTGCCATCGCTGCCATTGAATTGAATGGATAGCCAGTTAGCATGTTTCCGACTTGTTTTAAACGACTTTTCCGACCGATTTGGACCGGGAAAACGGCCTGGTTAATGGGGCGTGTCAAAGCCAATACCTAGCGATGCTTTACACTGACTAAACCCCTAGATTCTCCTCTACATAAAAAACGCTCACTCCCCTTCTATCTCTGCCATTGAATTGAATGGATAGCCAGTTAGCATGTTTCCGACTTGTTTTAAACTACTTTTCCGACCGATTTGGACCGGAAAAACGGCCTGGTTAATGAGGGCGTGTCAAAGCCAATACCTAGCGATGTTTTACACTGACTAAACCGCTAGATTCGCGGCTACATTAAAAAATGTCACACCGCTGCTATCGCTGCCATTGAATTGAATGGATAGCCAGTTAGCATGTTTCGACTTGTTTTAAACGACTTTTCCGACCGATTTGGACCGGGAAAACGGCCTGGTTAATGAGGGCGTGTCAAAGCCAATACCTAGCGATGTTTTACACTGACTAAACTGCTAGATTTGCCGCTACATTAAAAAATGTCACACCGCTGCTATCGCTGCCATTGAATTGAATGGATAGCCAGTTAGCATGTTTCCGACTTGTTTTAAACGACTTTTCCGACCGATTTGGACCGGGAAAATGGCCTGGTTAATGAGGGGGCGTGTCAAAGCCAATACCTAGCGATGTTTTACACTGATTAAACTGCTAGATTTGCCGCTACATTAAAAAATGTCACACCGCTGCTATCGCTGCCATTGAATTGAATGGATAGCCAGTTAGCATGTTTCCGACTTGTTTTAAATGACTTTTCCGACCGATTTGGACCGGGAAAATGGCCTGGTTAATGAGGGGGTGTGTCAAAGCCAATACCTAGCGATGCTTTACACTGACTAAACCACTAGATTCGCCGCTACATTAAAAAATGTCACGCCGCTGCTATCGCTGCCATTGAATTGAATGGATAGCCAGTTAGCATGTTTCGACTTGTTTTAAACGACTTTTCCGACCGATTTGGACCGGGAAAACAGCCTGGTTAATGAGGGCGTGTCAAAGCCAATACCTAGCGATGCTTTACACACTGACTAAACCGCTAGATTTGCGGCTACATTAAAAAATGTCACGCCGCTGCTATCGCTGCCATTGAATTGAATGGATAGCCAGTTAGCATGTTTCGACTTGTTTTAAACTACTTTTCCGACCGATTTGGACCGGAAAATGGCCTGGTTAATGAGGGGCGTGTCAAAGCCAATACCTAGCGATGCTTTACACTGACTAAACCGCTAGATTCGCCGCTACATTAGAAAATGTCACGCCGCTGCTATCGCTGCCATTGAATTGAATGGATAGCCAGTTAGCATGTTTCCGACTTGTTTTAAACTACTTTCCGACCGATTTGGACCGGGAAAACGGCCTGGTTAATGAGGGGCGTGTCAAAGCCAATACCTAGCGATGTTTTACACTGACTAAACCGCTAGATTTGCGGCTACATTAAAAATGTCACGCGCTGCTATATCGCTGCCATTGAATTGAATGGATAGCCAGTTAGCATGTTTCCGACTTGTTTTAAACGACTTTTCGACCGATTTGGACCGGGAAAATGGCCTGGTTAATGAGGGCGTGTCAAAGCCAATACCTAGCGATGTTTTACACTGACTAAACTGCTAGATTTGCCGCTACATTAAAAAATGTCACACCGCTGCTATCGCTGCCATTGAATTGAATGGATAGCCAGTTAGCATGTTTCCGACTTGTTTTAAACTACTTTTCCGACCGATTTGGACCGGGAAAATGGCCTGGTTAATGAGGGTGTCAAAGCCAATACCTAGCGATGCTTTACACTGACTAAACCGCTAGATTTGCCGCTACATTAAAAAATGTCACACCGCTGCTATCGCTGCCATTGAATTGAATGGATAGCCAGTTAGCATGTTTCCGACTTGTTTTAAATGACTTTTCCGACCGATTTGGACCGGAAAATGGCCTGGTTAATGAGGGTGTGTCAAAGCCAATACCTAGCGATGCTTTACACTGACTAAACCACTAGATTCGCCGCTACATTAGAAAATGTCACGCCGCTGCCATCGCTGCCATTGAATTGAATGGATAGCCAGTTAGCATGTTTCCGACTTGTTTTAAATGACTTTTCCGACCGATTTGGACCGGAAAACGGCCTGGTTAATGAGGGGCGTGTCAAAGCCAATACCTAGCGATGCTTTACACTGACTAAACTGCTAGATTCGCCGCTACATTAAAAAATGTCACGCCGCTGCTATCGCTGCCATTGAATTGAATGGATAGCCAGTTAGCATGTTTCCGACTTGTTTTAAATACTTTTCCGACCGATTTGGACCGGGAAAATGGCCTGGTTAATGAGGGCGTGTCAAAGCCAATACCTAGCGATGCTTTACACTGACTAAACCACTAGATTCGCGGCTACATTAAAAAATGTCACACCGCTGCTATCGCTGCCATTGAATTGAATGGATAGCCAGTTAGCATGTTTCGACTTGTTTTAAACTACTTTTCCGACCGATTTGGACCGGGAAAACGGCCTGGTTAATGAGGGGGCGTGTCAAAGCCAATACCTAGCGATGTTTTACACTGACTAAACTGCTAGATTTGCCGCTACATTAAAAAATGTCACGCCGCTGCTATCGCTGCCATTGAATTGAATGGATAGCCAGTTAGCATGTTTCCGACTTGTTTTAAATACTTTTCCGACCGATTTGGACCGGGAAAATGGCCTGGTTAATGAGGGGTGTGTCAAAGCCAATACCTAGCGATGCTTTACACTGACTAAACCGCTAGATTCGCCGCTACATTAAAAAATGTCACGCCGCTGCTATCGCTGCCATTGAATTGAATGGATAGCCAGTTAGCATGTTTCCGACTTGTTTTAAACTACTTTTCCGACCGATTTGGACCGGGAAAACGGCCTGGTTAATGAGGGCGTGTCAAAGCCAATACCTAGCGATGCTTTACACTGACTAAACTGCTAGATTTGCCGCTACATTAAAAAATGTCACACCGCTGCTATCGCTGCCATTGAATTGAATGGATAGCCAGTTAGCATGTTTCCGACTTGTTTTAAATGACTTTTCCGACCGATTTGGACCGGGAAAATGGCCTGGTTAATGAGGGTGTGTCAAAGCCAATACCTAGCGATGCTTTACACTGACTAAACCACTAGATTCGCCGCTACATTAGAAAATGTCACGCCGCTGCTATCGCTGCCATTGAATTGAATGGATAGCCAGTTAGCATGTTTCGACTTGTTTTAAACTACTTTTCCGACCGATTTGGACCGGAAAACGGCCTGGTTAATGAGGGTGCTGTCAAAGCCAATACCTAGCGATGTTTTACACTGACTAAACTGCTAGATTTGCACATTAAAAATGTCCAATACCTGCCATTGAATTGAATGGATAGCCAGTTAGCATGTTTCCGACTTGTTTTAAACTTAATTTGGACCGGGAAAGCGGCCTGGTTAATCAAAGCCAATACCTATTACACTGAAAACTGCTAGATTTGCCGCTACATTAAAAAATGTCACACTTCTATCGCTGCCATTGAATTGAATGGATAGCCAGTTAGCATGTTTCCGACTTGTTTTAAACTACTTTTCCGACCGATTTGGACCGGAAAATGGCCTGGTTAATGAGGGCGTGTCAAAGCCAATACCTAGCGATGCTTTACACTGACTAAACTGCTAGATTCGCGGCTACATTAAAAATGTCACGCCGCTGCTATCGCTGCCATTGAATTGAATGGATAGCCAGTTAGCATGTTTCGACTTGTTTTAAGCGACTTTTCCGACCGATTTGGACCGGGAAAACGGCCTGGTTAATGAGGCGTATCAAAGCCAATACCTGGCGATGTTTTACACTGATTAAACTGCTAGATTTGCCTACATTAAAAAATGTCACACCACTGCTATCGCTGCCATTGAATTGAATGGATAGCCAGTTAGCATGTTTCCGACTTGTTTTAAATGACTTTTCCGACCGATTTGGACCGGGAAAATGGCCTGGTTAATGAGGGGTGTCAAAGCCAATACCTAGCGATGCTTTACACTGACTAAACCACTAGATTCGCTGCTACATTAGAAAATGTCACGCTGCTGCTATCGCTGCCATTGAATTGAATGGATAGCCAGTTAGCATGTTTCGACTTGTTTTAAACTACTTTTCCGACCGATTTGGACCGGAAAACGGCCTGGTTAATGAGGGGCTTGTCAAAGCCAATACCTAGCGATGTTTTACACTGACTAAAGCTAGATTTGCGGCTACATTAAAAAAATGTCACGCCCGTTGCCATCGCTGCCATTGAATTGAATGGATAGCCAGTTAGCATGTTTCGACTTGTTTTAAACGACTTTTCAACCGATTTGGACGGGAAAATGGCCTTGTTAATGAGGGTGTGTCAAAGCCAATACCTAGCGATGCTTTACACTGACTAAACCACTAGATTCACGCTGATAGAAAATGTCACGCGCTGCCATCGCTGCCATTAAATTGAATGGATAGCCAGTTAGCATGTTTCCGACTTGTTTTAAATGACTTTTCCGACCGATTTGGACGGGAAAATGGCCTGGTTAATGAGGGCGTGTCAAAGCCAATACCTAGCGATGCTTTACACTGACTAAACTGCTAGATTGCGGCTACATTAAAAATGTCACACCGCTGCTATCGCTGCCATTGAATTGAATGGATAGCCAGTTAGCATGTTTCCGACTTGTTTTAAACGACTTTTCAGACCCGATTTGGACCGGGAA